>JANHMN010000008.1:2940966-2957397 GCA_030674055.1 Rhabdomys pumilio
ATATATATATATATATATATATATATATATATATATATATATATATATATATACAAGCTTCACAAGAAAGCAACCTAATAACATACAACAGTAGAACCATCAGAGCATTAGCTGAGTTTTCAATAGAAACTAAAAATCCCGAAGGTCTTAGAAATCTTCATTTAAGTTCAACACCACAGACACCAACTCAGATAACTATACTAGAAAACTGTCTTTCATAGTTGAAACATTAAATTAAGAAATAAATATTTTCCATGAATTACATAATCGAATTATGACCACTGTTTTAGTATTATATAGCATAGTCAAATGAAGACAGCCAACTGAAAGTAAGCATAAACACATCCCAGAAACTATAAGAAAAAAAAAAGTATCTAGAAGATGTATGAAGCAAAAGAATGAAAAAAAATTACAAGCATTGTAAAAGCAACGTAGTGTCTTGAAAGATCACATTTTTCATTAATGTCCATGAATATTAAGTCTTATATCTACAATCAAAAGATACAAGCTAGCAGCATAAACAAGAAAACACCAGCCCTTGTTGGGAAGACTCCAGAAAACATAACCCACCATCAAAAGTAGGCAACACCTTAGGGTGAAAAGATGGCAAAATATATTCCAAGCAAGTAGATCCAGGGAAAAGCATGAATTATTCTTTTAATCGCTGGCAAAATGACTGCAACTAAAACTAGTTAGAAAGGAGAAGAAAGGTCAGTTCAGACTTAGTGAATAATTCATTGAGAACTTTAAAATCCTAAGCACACATTCAGTGAACATAGGTGTTCCTTATTTCTTGAAACAAATATTTTTAGATTAGAAAAATCACAAACCAATCCCAGGACAGTAATAGTAGATGACTCTCACCAAGGCAAAGGTCATGTAATGAATCAATAAATAGATAACAACAAAGAAAATTGGCATTGAATGACTCTATAGATAAATTGAGTTAACAGAATACAGAATATGCAGAATATTCACCATCTCAGAAGTCTCTGGGAATTACTCTGGAACTGATCATGAACAAGGCCACAAAGAAAATATCAACAAATCAGGAAACTAGAAGTATCCCATGTATTATAAGTGATCACAGTGAAATTGAGCTAATTGTCACCAGTAAGAAAAATTATAGAAAATGTAATGAACTTTACATGTAACGCTATTGAAAAATTTAGTGGGTCATTGAAGAAACAAGAAAGAAAAATATAGAATCTCAAATTGGAATCAAAATATATCACTGTCATCTGAAAGGTCAACTAAAGCATTCTAATTCAGAGCTATTCCTTTGTGAAGGGGATTTTATTAATACTCTTAAATGTGTTTCTGATCTGACTGGATATATGACCTGTATATAAATATGCTTTATCTTATAGCAAATTAAATATGAAAAGAATCTGTAAAAAATTATTAAGTAATTGTGCTTTAGAATTTTTTTATTATTAGTTCTTTCTTCTTTCTTTCTTTTTTACAATCCAGATTTTATTTCCCTCCTGGTCCAACCTCTGACTGTTCCACATCCCATACCTCCTCCCCACTCACCTGGCTCCATAATAATGTCCAGCCCCCACCCTACCAGACTTCTAAATTTCCTGAGCCGTCCAGTCTCTTGAATGTTAGGTGTAGTTTCTCATACTGAACCCAGATCCAGCAATCCTCTCTTCTATATATGTAGGGGGCCATATATCAGCTGGTATATGCTGTCTGATTGGTGGTACAATGTTTGAGAGATCTCGAGGGTTCAGATTAATTAAGACTGCTGGTCTTCCTGCAGGGGCGCCCTCCTCCTCAGCTAATTCACCCACGGGGGTCAACAGCTTCTGTCCATTGGTTGGGTGCAAATATCTGCATCTGACTCTCAGCTGCTTGTTGGCCCTTTGGGAGGGAAAGTGTTTCATAAATTTAAAGCCTCCCCTGATTACTTTCTTCGCACTGCTATTTTCTGTAAAGTATTTATTTGCATAAAATTTAATACATTTGTTATTTTAGACAAATTAATGAATGTATCTTAATTCCCTGTTTTAATTTTCAAAATTATTTTTGAATACAATAAGTATCAACAGTAATAACTCACATGAACAATAATAATATGAACAATATATGCTTGTGTGACATTTGCAGTTTTGAAGAGTAAAATCAAGCCCTATCATTAGTAATTTGGAGACTTAATATATTTTCTATATGCCCTTTGTCTTTATTTATTAAGTACAGTCTTATTCCTTTTAAATGTCACTCTCCTCAAATCTCATTTTGTTACTCCTAGATCCCATCCAGGTGTAGCTATATCTTCTACGATGTAGAGAATAACTAACTTCCATACTTAAACTTTGTTGAAATGGCCAGAATATCCCTCATTATATTGTCTTACACAATCTATGAAAAAGTACATTTCTCAAGTTTATATTGTCAGTGATCCTCACATACAATGTATGTGATATCCATGGACATATGCAGAGTAGTGTAAGTGCCCAAGGAGTGAAAACCTGAATGACCTCACTCATACGTAATTAGACAGAGAAATTTCAACTCAGTTAAAGTTATGTTTTCATTCACTGTTCAAATTATTTATGTTGGGCTGTTTATGCTGTAGAGATTTATTCCTTTTGAAACCAGCAAAATGTTTTCATTCATTTTATTCATTCATCCAGCCATGCATTCAGAATGGAATTCTTACTACCCCAATTATGATAGCGAATGGTGATGATGCTTCCTTATAATGGAATCATCACATGAACAAATATCTAGAAATCTCAATTAGGAATACTTATCACTGAGATCAGTGCCAGGTTTGAACCTGTGATTATAGGCCTTGAGAGGCTGCATTCCTTTCAGTAATCCCAGGGCAATGCTATTTCCCTCTGTTTTATTTGAGCTACTGAAACTAAATATGAGTAATCTGAAACTTTGCTTTATATATCCACATTAATTCGGTCCAAAGTTGTTCATTTTAAATTTTCATTAATTCTCATTTTAAATTCACAGTGTTTTACTGTAGAAATGTATGTTCTATATTTTTACTATCAGCATATGGCTCAATTGCTGCCTTCTCTTCACTGGCTTTCTAATAAAACCTAGGCCTAGCTGCCAAGGGATGCGACCACTCACAGTGTGCTGGACCTTCTTGTATCAATCATTATTGAAGGTACGTCCCTATAGACATGCCCACAGGACAATCTGATGGAGGCATTTCTTCCACAGGGTTTTGTTTCTTCCCAGGTGACTCTAGGTTGTGTTAAATTGACAATAAAACCTAACCAGGATAAAAGATAGCATTTTTATACAATTAAGTTTAATTAATGAAGCTTGGAATCATTTCCTTTCCTTTCTCTTGAATATATTTGTCTTCTAGGTGTAAAGAAATGACATCACTTTTCTTAATTTCTCTGACCTGCCTTGTTTCATTCTGTACATGTGGAGATAAGTGAGATTACAAAAGTAGATGAAAATAATTGTCTCTCTATGCACTTAAGCAAGATAATGGTATGCAAAACAGCTCTGTTCTTTCCTTAAAATGTATGTATGTGTGTACATATGTATTTTAGTTATAATTGTAAGAAAATTACATCACTTACTTTCCTCCCATTCTTCCTCTAGTCTTTCCTACCTATTCTACCTTGAATCTTTCCACTTCTCACTCTCAAACTTAAAGTCTCTATTTATTACTGTGATGTGTGTCTTCACATAAATATGTAAAACTACCACTTGCTAAGACCATTATTGTTGTTTTAATGTATAGTCTCAGGTCTAACCAGTTAAAAATATCTTGATTCTGTCTTAGTCTTTGATCTTTATAACTTTAAAAACTTAACAATGGTAGTTAAAGTAGCTTTGGTTTGAGGCAATTGTTTGAAGAGTTTGGGGATATATTACATGAAGTTTCTGATCACTCCCTGAGGAAGAAAAAGGTAGGCTCGACTCCATCTCTTTCAAAAAGGAGATAAAATGTAGGATTGACTCAATCTCTCTCAAAAGGAGACAGAATAAGCTACAAGTGCCCGTTAATGCTACCTAAGGGAACGTATTCTACTGCTTGACTGCGTGACATGGAAATGCATGCATCTTTTGCTACTACGAGAAACAAGAAGTAGAAATAAAAGTTACTATTCAAATTGTTACTGAACAGAAATATTTTAAGAATTTTTACACATACTGAAAATTTAACTTGGAATTTTTATTAAATTATTTTATTTGTTTACATTCCTAAAGTTGCCCTCCTTTTTGGTCCTCTCTTCCAGAGTTCTTTACCTACTCACTCCTCTCTTTGCCTCTGAGAGGGTGCCTCCTACCCAGCTACCCACCCCCACCTTACCCTTACCCACATTCCTCTTCTCTGGGGCATCAGGTTTTCACAGGATTAAGTGCATTCTCTCCCACTGAGGCCAGACAAGGCAGTCTTCTGCCACATATATGATCTGGTGCCACAAACTAGCCCACGTATGCTTCTTGGGTTTCTGGCTTAGTCTCGGAGAGCTATGAGAAGTCCAGATTAGTTGACACTGTTGTTCTTCTTATGGGGTTGCAATCCTCTTCAGCTCTATCAGTCCTTAGTCTAACTCTTCCATATGGGTCCCTGACCTCAATTCAATGGTTCACTGTATCAGCATTTGTCTCAGTTAGCTGCTGGTAGAGCCTCTTGGAGGATAGCCATTCTGTATGTATAGTCTCAGTAATAGTATCAGAATTTGGTGTACCGTCATGGAATGGATTCCAAGTTGGGTCCTTCACTGGGTGGCCTTTCTTTCAGTCTCCGCTCTATTTTTGTCCCTGGATTTCTTTTAGACAGGAACAATTCTGGGCTAAAGATTTTGAAGAAGAGTGGGTGATCCCCTGTCTCAACTGGTGGCCATGTCTATCTGGGATTTCTAGAGGATCCCTCTGCCCCTTAAAATCCACTGCTCCATACTTTCAATTCATTCTTCTGGCTCTCTGACCATCCGACTATCCCCTCTTTCTCTTCCCATACCTGATCCTGGCCATCTTTTTTTCCTCCCCACCCCCCTCTCCCACCAATGATCCTTCCCCCTCTGCCTCACATGATTATCTTGTTTGCCTTCTAATTGGGTTTCAGGTATCCACACTTGAATCTAACTTCTTGGTAAGCTTCCTACAGTCTATGAGTTGTATAATCGGTATTCTGAACTTTGTAGCTAATATCCACTTATCAGCAAGTACAAACCGTGAACATCCTTTGTTGGTTTGAGTTACCTCACTCAGAATGATATTTTCTAGTTCCATCCATTTGCCTGAAAAATTCATTATGTCCTCATTTTTAATAGCTGAATAGAATTGCATTGCATAAATGAACCACATTTTCTGTATCTATTCTTCAGTTGAGGGACATCTGAGTTGTTGCCAACTTCTGCCTATTACAACAAATAAGGCTGCTATGAACAAAATGTAGCATATGTCCTTATGATGTGGTGGAGTGTCTTTTGAATATATTTCCAGGAGTGATATAGCTGGGTCTTCGGGTAAAACTATTTCCAATTTTCTGAGGAATTGCAAGATTAATTTTCAGAGTGGTTGTACCAGTTTCAAAGCTCACAAGCAATGGAGTAGTGTTCCCCTTTCTCCACTTCCTTGTCCTCATGTACTGCTCCTAGACAGATTGCCTGGCCAGCCTAGTGAAGACCTAGTTCCACAAGATGCTTTCCTTGTACAGGAGCAGAGTGTCAGGGATGCCCAGTCGGTGACCACTTGCCAGCTTCCCCCGGAGTCCTCATTGAGTATCCTGGTCCTCTCCAGGAAGTCTTAAGCAGTTTCTTCCAAGATCTGTTCCCAGTAAATGAAACTACCAACCTGGGCTTAAAACCAAGTGTCCTCATTTAAGGACATGATTGTATGCTTCTCAGAAGAGGACTGGTCCTTTATGGACCATGCACAGACTGGTTCCTATGGAAAATTCATCATTGGGAAAGACTATACAATCTCCATGTCTCCAAATGAGACTCCAGTTCAGCTGGAACACTCACATGAAGAGGAGAATGGGTTGTGGGCCACAGAGTTGTCTGACCTCCAGGATAAAGGAGCACCCCAGGCCTCCAGCTGTTCCAAGAAGAAAGAAGGAAACAGGAGGAAGTACAGGTGCCAGAGCCCCAGTCCTGCCAGCAGGCGGTGCTCACTCAAAGTCCTTGTCCAGTAGGAGGTGACCCACCACTCCTCAAGGCCATCCTGGACCAGGAGGTGACCATCGAGATCGTTCTGTCCAGCTCTGGGGATAAGCACTCCCAGCACAGCCCGTACTGCACAGAGGAGCTGAAGAGCCCTCCCGACCCCCACAGTGTCCAAACCCACCAGGGCAACACTAGTGCTGGGGGAGAGGTGCAAAACTCACAAAAATCTTCTGTTTGCCCAAACTGTGAAAAGATCTTCCACTGGAGGGTCAACTTCATCCGGCACCTGCGCAGCCGCAGGGAGCAAAAAACACACAAATGCTCAGTATGTGGGGAGTTATTCAGTGACAGCGAGGACCTGGATGGACACCTAGAGACCCACGAGGTCACATTTTGAAAGTTCATGCATTTATCCCCACATGTCTTATTTGTGCCCTAAGACTCTTCAGAAATGTGTGATGGAAACTGCCTGTCACCACTCACATTCGTTCCCGTTCTGTCTAGGAGTTGAGAGCCTAGCCCCTCGAGGCTCTTCTTCTAGGTAAGCCAAGCCCTGGAACAAAAGCTTCTGTGAAGTCTGCTCCTTCATGGGCAGTGACTCGAAGGCATTTGTTTAGCTTCCTAGCGCTAGTACTAAACATAGGATCTTCTAACAGCACGGGGCATTGTCACAGTTACGGAATTTGCAAGGCTAGGTCTGGTGTCAGTGGACTGTTTCTTTCTGAGGCTATAGGAGGAAATCATCCTGGGTCTGATGGTCACTGACACTGGTCTGTACCCCAGGGCTTGTACAAACATCTCTCCACCTTTGCCTTCATCTCCACTGTATCGATCTCCAAACTTACCTTTTGTACCAAGATCCCAGTCTTTGGGTTGGGGCTCAACCCAACTAATATAGCAGAGCCCCACCTTCATCTGAAGTGGCCATTTCCGAATACAGTCACATCCTGAGGTACTAGGAGTAAGTACTTCAATACTTAGGTTTGAGTGGACATAACCACAACTCCAGTTAATTCCATGGTGCTGTTGCTGTTCCTGCCTCAGATGAACCAATGCTACCTTGAGGCAGTATGCTTGCCATTCCTTTGAATGTTGAGCTAAGTTGTCTGTTTTCAGAGCTGTTGTCTTCTGCCAGGGAGAATCTTCATCCATGGCCTTTAAGTTCAGAGCCTGAGATTCTGGGAGTGGTTGTTGCTAGGAAACCTAAAGCAGTCAAACATGTGGTCCCACTGTTCTTGCACACCGGTATTGGCCAGGTTCAGTGTGGCTGTGACTGGACCTGAGAGCTACAGGTAGCCAGTAGGCTGTAACAGCTCTCAGCAGTCAGGAGGTCTGGGAAAATGAATTTAAGGCCTCTGGTGCTCTCTGTCCTGATATTCACACCAAGAAGCCTCTAGTCCAGACCCAATCAAAGACTATAAGACTTTGTAACAAGTTTCTTTTTCTGCTCAGTGCATTGCCCAGAAATAGTAAGTGCAATAAAGCCATTCGGTCACACCTTGGAGAAAAATTAAACTGTTGAAGCTCTTAGTTTCAAAAAAAAAAAAGAAAGAAAGAAAGAAAGAAAGAAAGAAAGAAAGAAAGAAGAAGAAAAAGTTCAACATCTTTCATATCAGGGAAATACAAATCCAAATGACCACAAGATTCCACCTTACACCAATCAGAATAGCTAAATTAAACTGCAGTTGAAATAACTAAAGAGAGAGAGAACCTAAAATATATATATTTCCAATTCATGTTCACTTCCTTACATCACAGAAAGAACTAGGAATGACACCGAAGAACCACAGCCTGCCAACGCTTATGTGTTTGAATGACCATGTCCTGCAGAAAATAAATACCCTTATCTTGGAAAGATAAACCGAGTCTGAGAGATGGAGACCTAAGGAGAAATAATTGAAATGGAAATATACACCTCCATATAAATCCCGAGACACTGCTTGAAGATATACCTCCAGCATGAGGACACTTCTGTTCTCACATCAGAAAGACAAGAGTTCAAAGGCTGCTTTCATTTTGTACTGCATAGAAGACGACTTTGGGCAAATTCAGCAACATACGTCTCCTTTTTGTATATGCTCCTGTAAAATGAGCACATGCATTATCATCTACACTTCAGTGTTGCTGTTGTTGTTGTAGAGGTATGATGCTACGTTGGTCTCTTTATGTGGATCCATAGGATCATACTTAGATCCTAAGGCTTCTATTGCAAACATTTTTACTTAGCTATCTCACGACTCTATCCTAAATGATATTTTAAGTGGCATGTGGAGAGAAGAAAGAATGGACTTAATGTAAATATTGTATTAGTTAGTGACATTCTAAAAATTAATTTTTAAATTAAAAATATGATGATTACAATGTAGTGGCAGTGAGTTTGAGCTTATTTTCTACTCTTGTTTATCAGGCTCTGGGTCTCAGGTCTTATAATGAATTCTTTAATCCACTTGGAATTGTATTTTGTAAAGATGAAGGAGGGATAAGGTTTCTTTATCCTTCTACACATATCTGCCTAATCTTAATAGCATCATTTGTTGCAGTTGCTGCATTTTCTCCATTGGGCATTGCTGTTCTTTTTGTCAAAAGTCTTACATAGATATATGGCTTTATGAGTCTTCAGTGCTAGTTTATTGACCAATGAGTATATTATGCCAGTATAAAGCTATTTTCACCTCTTTAGTTCTAGAGTGTAATTTGAAATCTGGAATATTAATACTTCCACCATTTTTTAAAAAATTGTTCAAGATCATTTTGCCTTTCTTAGATTTTTCTTGCACACATATAAAATTTAAGTTTATCTTCTCAAGTTCTGTGAATAATTATTTGCAATTTTGATTTGTATATTTTATTTTATATTTGATTTATATTTTATATATTGTAATTGTGTATTTGCATTGCACATCTACATCTTTTTGTTAGGATAGACATTTTCAAAATATTAATTCTATGAATCCATGAATGCAGAGGATTTATCATATTCAGTTTACCTCTTCAATTGCTTTTTCAATGTCTTAATGTTTTTATTCTACATGATTTTCCATTTTCTGATTTAGTCAACTAGATAAGGATATTATTAGTAGATGTGATGATGATAGATAGACAGATGAGAGGTGGATAGATAGATAGATAGATAGATAGATAGATAGATAGATAGATAGATAGATGATAGGTGGATAGATGATAGGTGGATAGATAGATAGATAGATAGATAGATAGATAGATAGATGAGCTTGTTTCCCTAAATTTTATTTTCTGTATATTTTTTGTTTATACAAAAAGAGGCTGGTGAGTTTTCTGAGTTAATTTTGTATTTTGCCTCTCTGTTGAATGTATTTCTCAGCTGCTGAAGTTTTTCTGCCTTAGGGTCTCTTATCTATCATCTCCAAATGTATCCTCACATAATCTCCAAATCAGGATTCTCTTAATTCTTTTCTTCTTCTCTGTATCCCTATTCTTTCCTTAGCTTTTCCTATTGTTCTACCTAAGACTCTAAAGCATAATATTGAGAAGGAGTGGGAGTGTGGACATTATTGTTTTCTTCCTAATTTTAGTGGAAATGCTTTGAAATTTCTTTGTTTGCAAGAAGTTGGCTGTGAGTTTCATATATACTGCCTTTACTATGTAGAGATATATCACCTGAATTCCTTGGCTTTCAAAGACTTTTTATCATAAACATAGAGTTTTATCAAAGGCCTTTTCTCTATCTAAAATTATGATTATATGTTCTACGTCCTTGAATTGCTGTGGTTATTACATTTATTGATTTACATATGTTCAACCATCCCCGCATCTCTGGTATGAAAGTAGCCCAAATGTTGTGTAAATAAGCAACAATGTATCTGTGCACACACACACACACACACACACACACACACACACACACACACCTGGTACAAAGAGATTGTGGTTAGACAGGTAATAGGTCCCAGCGAAAGGCTTACTACTATCATTTGACAAATAGACATCATATTATATTGATGCCTAAGGTATTATTGCCATACCCCTGAATTAATGCATATCTCAGTCTTCATCACAAAAGCTTTGTTTTGCAGTATATAATGTTTAATACAGAGAATCACAACTCACGGAGGTGTAGAGAATAATATATGGCAGAATGCTTAGTCATAAATCAAACATATATCACACACACACCCTCCCAAGAATCAGGTATTATTGAGGAAGAGAGATAGTAAAAATGTAATAGTCAGAGGCAATGGATGAAGACAATAGGATGCAAGATCACAGACGACAGGGATGTGGGTATGCACATGCCTCAAACATAAGCCCTAAGCAAAGGTCTGGAGGAAGAAAAGCTGCAAAGTCATTTAGTCATAGTACTAACAGTAATATTCATGAATAATTTGCCAACTTACTCCAAACTGCTTCGGAGCTCAGAAATGGGACTTCATCTGTTTTCTACTGTCAGTGTATCAAGTTAGTTAGATTCATCTTATTCAACTTAGGTGATCATAATATGTACCATTGCAAACATGAATAAAATTGATCCCTTTCATAGACATTTATACACATAGAATAAAAAGGAATCTATTTTGAACTTCTTCCAATGTCTACAATACTTCATAATATTAGTTAAATAAAAAGAAACATTACACATGCATTTTTTAGATAGAATGAAACAGATTTCAAATTCAAGATATCACAAAGAAATCATTGTAGGCACCGTCTTGATGCGCTGGATCCAGTAAGAGTATCAGGCCTACCAGAAACTTTCTTCTAAATGCCTGTGTGGTAATGGCATCTCATAAGCAAAGCCAAGCACATTTTGCTCTCTTCAAGAGGTTTCAAAGTGTGGAAAAAATAAATGGCCTAACAGGATGTTTTGACATATAGCTGTTGAAGCATTTTGATACATGTGAAGTAAATCTGGGCCAAATAGCTATGACTCTACATGACAGATTTGAAAAGTGTCGGTGTGATAGAGTAATGGCTAGGTAATTTGGTTAAGAAAATATTTTTCTCATATTGTACACCTGAAGAATTTTCCAGATATGTTCATATTTGCATTATTATGCAAGAAGCTGTGTTATGATCAGTAGGCAAGAAGCTATTGCTACAATTTATCTCAGAAGTGCAAGTGATTCTATGATGTGCTTTACTCTTGTTGGTTCTTTCCCTGTTTTGTTTTACTTTTCTCATTGGTTGAATATATTAATATCACAGACAAAAATAGTAATGCCATTTTATTTCAAAGTAAACATGAGACAGACAAACAAAAAGATAAAAAGAAACAGCCCTGTGTTGATATTATGAGAAAAAGAAACTCTGAAAACAGACAACTCTGAAAACAGACAACTTAGCTCAACATTCAAAGGAATGGCAAGCATGCTGCCTCAAGGTAGTAGCATTGGTTCATCTGAGGCAGGAACAGCAAGAGAACCATGGAATTAACTGGAGTTGTGGTTATGTCCACCCAAACCTAAGTATTGAAGTACTTACTCTTAGTACCTCAGGATGTGACTGTATTTGGAAATGGCCACTTCAGATGAAGGTGGGGCTCTGCTATATTAGTTGGGTTGAGCCCCAACCCAAAGACTGGGATCGTGGTACAAAAGGTAAAAAAAGATGCCATCAAGTTCATGTTTTGTTGGCCATCTACTGATGCACATGCAGTCTGTCCGTAAGAGTATTTGTTTTCCCAGTGAAACTCTCTGGAAGAAAACTAATTTCTCACTTGCTAGAGGTCATGAATTAGAGAAAGCTTCTGTGGTGGGCACAGGATTAGGTGTCCACTTCTCACTCACCTCTAGCACCTGGGGCAGACTGGTGCAGGACCTGTGCATGCTGCACAGTCTGTGTCAGTTCATCTGTGGCTTGATCCTGATGCGCTTAGAAGGCCTTCTTTCTTGGTGTCCGCCATTTCCACTTTCCCACCTCCTTCTCCATGGGTTTCCCTGAGTTTTGATCAGAAGGGTTTGGTGGAAACATCTTGCTTAGGGTTGAGTGTTCCAAGTTCTCCCACTATCTGCATAATGTCTGGCTGTATTTGCATATCTGCATAATGTCTGTATTTGTTCCAATTTGTTGCAGAAGAAGCTTCTCTAATTATGGATAAATAAGACATTGATCTCTGAGTATAACAGACTGTCATTGGGAGTCATTTTATTACTTTGTTCCATCAATCAGTTTTTTGTTTATGTGTTTGTTTTGTTGTTTGTTTCTACCCTAGGTCCGTGTACTATACAGTGTTAAGTGTTTATTTATCCTAGTAGCATCAGAAACACCTAGCTCCTGGAGTGAGCCTTAAGTCAAAACAAATACTGATTGGTTAATACTGTTAATACTATAAGCTTTGTGCCAACATTGCTCTAGCATATCTTGCTGATAGGAAACCATTGTAGATTGATGGATTTGTAGTTGGGTTAGTGTTTATGTTTCTCTTTTGGTAGTGTACAGAGTACCTTCTGGTACCAAGCACATCAGCCCATGTATGTGAAGGCTCTATGTAGGTATCAGATCTGCTTCTTCATTTTTACTGATTTTGGTAGGTGTTGTTTTCAGCAATGGGGCTTGCTGTCAGTTCAGTTAGGTGAAAACTAAAATTCCCAAAACTTGAAGCTTCACTTGATGACAGCAGATTCCCAGATGGGGCTAAGTCTTTCGGATTATTTGACAATTTTATTTAGATTGCCTTCATGAACTTATACATTTTAGGAAGTTTCTACTGTATTAAGTTTCCATATAATCTTTAATGATCCTTAATTTTAGTTGTCTGTCTTCATATTCCTCCACATTTTCCCCCACCCTATTTGATCCTTTGATTTTATTCCCCACCCATCCATAACTACCTGTTCAATTTCCCTTCCCTGGGGAAATCTATGAATATGCCTTAGCCTCTTACTCTTTACCTAATGCTGTGGCTTTTTCAGGTAAAGCAGCTGCCCACATAATGACAATATTTTTTTAACAACTTCACACACAAAAGGGTCATAAGAAAGATCTTGGTGGAGAGAAAATTGAGGCTATTTGGAGACATGGGACAAAGGTAGACCTTGTCTAAATAATATGATTATGAAAGTATATACAAAATAAAGGTATTAAATGGAATATAAAAATATTTCTAGGTTACTTAGTCAAATTTAGTAACATATGGTGTTATACTGTCTTGTTCCCATATAGTAAAGAAAGTGAAACATTGTAATCTGGCAATTTAAGAAGCAGAATAATGAGCATAAATCATCTTCCAAAAGAAAAGTCAACAAGGCTAGATACTTATGAAAATTTAACAATGGAAGGCCCACTGCTGGGAAATGTTAAAGAAAACCATGTTGCATGTTTTAGGCTCTTCTTAGCTCACTGTGCCCTGATACCCTGAGGTAAAGTATTTTAATATTTTCAATTTTATTGGCGAGCATTATGCATAATAACAACTAAAAATACAAATCAGTCAAAGCAGCCATGACATATTCCCTACACAACTGTGCATTTTTAGCCTCACTACAGAAAACTGGCCAAGTTGGCTTAGAACCCACTCATCATTTACCTACATGTATGCAGGTATACTCTATACTGTGAATTAATGATGGCCTAGATGATATGTTTAAAGAATGTGTGATTGATGTGTGAGCCACACACATGCAACGCTACTTTTTCAGGCACTTGCATGAGATTGTTTCTTTTAAGTATATTTTAAATTTAAATTTATTCCCGGGAAAAATAACCAAATTGTGCAAAGTCAACTACCATTTAATTGAAAGAATATTTTGAAATGTAAAGATCAGTATTTATGATGTGCTTTTTTGGAAATCAGTTTTTGTTACTGAAAGTAAACATAAACAAACTTCAATAAGTCAGAGTATTTTGACCCCCTTTCATATCTTATTTAGTAGTTTCACAGTTGGATGAGGATATAATCCCTGAGGCAATATTAAGGAAATCATTTACTTTTGTTTTAGATATACAAATATTTGCTTGTGTATTTTTCAGAACAGAGGGGTCTTAATTGAGAGGCATGTTATCTGAAAATCACAACTATGCATGACAAATGAATTCAAAAGGGATATTTATAAATATTCTAGCAATAACCATTTACCAGATGGAAGTGATGTGTTTTTGCAAGTCTAAAGCATCTTTCTTATGGTAATTGTCTGTGCTTGATGTAATTTATTCTGACTTTGCAATACAGATCCAAGCTTTCTATACTGTACAGAGTAAACTCAGCTTTCAGTAATCCAAAACATCAATATTATATTGAGAATCCATTTGACTAATGAATATATTAGTATGTTTTATTACTATTTATTTATTTTCAAGTAAACTTCTGGACAAATTTTAATGTAAGATTTCACTCAGGAACTGCAGCTTTGAAAACACTGTTGCAATGCTCATTTCTAAAATGGCAGACATCACATGCAAGCCCTAGATTTATAACGTCATAAAGTATTAATTTGCCATTTTATGTAGCAAATTATTATCATCTTCTTATCTGTAATGGAAAGGACTTCTATGTCTGTGGACACAGAGGATATGGATACATATACATACAGTCGACACTTCTTAGAGCTGTACTTCTACTCAGAGATGACTGTCGTCTCCATTGATAGCATTGACATAATATTTTGAAATATTATGTGTTTTTTCCAAAACAAGATATTCATTAATTTATAATTTACAAAAGTACAAGTTTAAGAAATTTGAAAAGATTATTTTGCATGAGTATAAGTATTTTTAAGTTAAAATACAATGTCAAGAGATTATGAATCTTTAGTAATAAAATATTAGTTATGGAGCTTAGAAATAGAGCTTAGTAATAGACCTTTAAAGGTAGTTGATAGAAGATAACTTCAGAATTATATCTATGAAGAAAAATGTTGACAAGGAGTGTATTTTGAAAATACCATTGTGCTATCTACCCCATTTAAATTGATGAAAGTTTTTGCGTGTATGCAGATACAGCATCCAGACTCTCTAAACCTTTAGTTTTCCTTTCACTTCTACACAGAACAAAGGAAAAGTCAGAGTGTACCTCATATGAAATTATATGCATGTGTACCTTATATGAAATGATTCCATAAAAGATAAAAAATTTCTATTTACTCATTCAGTAATATTCATGATATATGCATAACAGAATGTCCTAGCAAGTCTCTCTCCTTGGTGAAGTACAGGAATTCACTTGATTCAGAAATGGAAATTTTGAGAAAACAAGATACAGAAGCTAGAAGTGGGAAAATATGGTGGCAACAAAAATAGCAAGATTAAAATACAAACTGCAAATAATGAGGGCAGAGCAAGAGGTGTGGAAACCATCCCACACATTTGTAAATTTACTCCAACTGTTTGTACAAATATGATTTATGTTACACGTGTTTTCAGGCTGAGTGGGCATCACATAGTATTGAAAGGAAACCCTGAGTATCACAGTCCTTTTCCTATTCTTATAACTAAACACAACACTGGCTGATTACAAATAAGAGCTTCTAATGGTCACAGGTTTGAAGACTAAGAAGCTGAAGATTGAGTACTTGCATCTGATGAGATTCTTCTTGATCTTAGTTTGGGGAAGGTATCATCAACCAGTTAGATTAACTATCTAACTTGTTCTTCCCCATTTCCTAAAATAATTCCATTTTAATACCTACACTAAGAGTACAATGGACAGAAGTAAACTACTCTATTTTCATATTTTCATCTCAACAGATGGGCATAATATCTCAGTTTGTTACCTGAACAAGAGTTGTGCCTTTAATGCATATTTTTGCAGGAAATTTCTGCTTCTCACATAAGCAATAGTAATAATCTTGTGACAAAACCTGAAGGGCTACTCCTTAGCTCTTTAATGCTTTCAGTCATTTTTATAAAGTACCTGTGCTTTGTTTACCATTTTGCTAAATACAATTTGGTGTCATGACTTTGCTTGGTATGCCACAATATGTGTTTTATGTATCTTTGATATTTTAGAAGAATAAAGACATTTCCTCTTTCTCCGTCATCTTGTATTAGCAGAAAAATCGCAAAACAAATAAAACCAAATTATGACCAACTTTTTGGGTATCAAGCACAATTGAAAATCTCCTAGGTTTAAGCACTGGTTGTAGCAAATTAGGGGCACAAACAAAGACACATGGGCACATATACAGACACACAGATGCACATGTGGAGAAACACTGACACATACAGAGAAGCACTGACACACACACACACAGGCATACATTCGCACACACATAAAAACAGAGAGAGAAAAGAGACAAAGAGAGAAACAGACACACAGACACACACAAACAGAAAGAGAGAGAGAAAGAGACAGAGAGAGACAGAGAGCGAGAGAGAGAGAGAGAGAGAGAGAGAGAGAGAGAGAGAGAGAGAG
>JANHMN010000008.1:2957407-2980726 GCA_030674055.1 Rhabdomys pumilio
GAGAGAGAGAGAGAGAGAGAGAGAGAGAGAGAGAGAGAGAGAGAGGCAAGCAGGCAGGCATAGAAGCACTGTTATTAATATATAACACCTATAAACACAGATATTCAAAACACATACTAAACATAGAAAACAACTACAATATTGTTTTTCACCCAATAATAAAAGAAGGTCAAATAAATCAGAGGCAAATAAACTCATACTTTAATTCCCTCATATAAAAAGCTGACATGAGCATTTCCAGCTTTAAAATACTCCCAGCAAGCATGCATCTTTGAGCAATATGATGGAAATAAAGTGTAGCGAACATTTGCTAGGGATGCTAAATAAAAAGCACAGGATTTAAAAGGATGCATTATCCCTCCATAAACTGCTGGCATCCACTTTATAAATGAGAATTAAATTTGTAGAGTATACAAAATCCTGAGGTAACAGTAATTTACATTTTTTCTATTAGTTGTTACTGTTTAGTGTCTCCTTAATGCACTGAAATCTGTATTTGCCACCTTTTGAGAAAGTAAAATGAAAATGATACAAGTAGGATTACATTAATGAAAACGTTATAAGCAGGAATCAGCAGTGACATTCAGGAAGCTCAGCAGCTTTGCCATTCTGCAGTTCAGGGGAGTTGGAGCATTTTAAAATAAAATAAGAGCCTAGCTTCCTCTCTCAAGAGACTCCATGCCTACAGCAGAAGAATCATGGGGAGTAGTTATGAAATTCAGTCATTGTCAGCTCTCTTGCTATATCAGAAAAGCCACAGTTGGGGGAAAAGTAGCAAACCATACACTGAGTCAGTAGGGCATAAAGAAAGGGTGGTGGTTCAAAATCCAAGTGCCCACCTTTTCTTTCAGTTCAGTTTTTAATAAATAAATTAAACAGATAAATAATAAATAAAATTGTCATTCACGAATTTATTCCTTTTCCTGGTATTTGTATGTTTCTATGTGAGGATAATTTATCCTGATATTCTAATTGGATATACATTATCATCTAATAAAAACATAAACATTCAAACTTTACTATATAGTAAATAATAAAGTACCTCTCCGGACATGTCGTTTGATTCTCTGGCCAGATTCAGGTTTTGTATTGTTTTGAGTGTTCACAGAGTCATGGCCCATATGTATTACATGGAGGACTCATTAGATTATTGGATTAGTCATCTGCTACATTCAGCGTCTCAGGATAATTTGATGATACTCTGTCATGCAATAGACTTACATCAATTCTATACAAAACACCTAAGAAACTTGGGCAAATAATGTTCATAAGTGGGCTGTCTTTTTGCTTAGAGAGTCACATGTGCTGAACACAATCACTGAGCAGAACAAACCCTTCAATTAATATATATGTATTTCTCTCCCCTACTCTGAAGAGCAAATACTTACTGCTTCAGAAAATTATTCCACTTGTGGATCTTTTCAAGTGGCAAATGAAAGTGTAGTTTCAAAGAAATGTGTCAATGTTTTTACTCCATATTTGAGAAAGGAGGAACATTTAACTAACTGTAGTATGCTTCTTCCCTGTGTTGCAAAAGTAAGTGGCTCACTCCATTTGCTATGAAATCCCAGATTCTTTTTGTGCCCCCTAATAAACCACCCAAATATAGTGAGCACCATAACAGCAGGTTTTATATATAACTAACCTGATCCCAGTTGTACTAGTATCTAATCAATTATAATTAAGTGTGGTTGAAGAATGAGAATCTTATAACCCTTAGAGTAATTCTTTCTATCATTAATCTAGGCTGTGTTTCATTATTGCTTTCCCATATAGTAGGTAAGTGAATTTCAAAGTTTTTCATCCAATGATCTGTCAGGAAGGTTTGCTGACTTAAGACCAACTGAAGTTTTCTTGTCAGAAATGTACTCACCTTTCTCAAAATATGTAAGCTTGCACATGTTAAAAAATGGTTCCAAATATATGTGTTTTAGCCCAAAGGTTTAATGTGTTTTTCAAAAGTTATGGACATCTGCTCTTCTATGCCAACTTCTTTGCAAAGCTGTGTTTTTGTGCTTGTGGAGGCAGGGTCCATACTTATTTTGGGCAACAAAATCTGTCTTTCCATAAACATGTGATATCATTAGGTTCTTTTATTCACTGACCACAGAACACACTTAATACTTTCCTGACATTTGTAGGAGAATGCACAATTTCCACACAAATAGGTGTAGCATTCCATGTAAGCTGTGTTTACATGTTTAGATGATGTTTTCCCCAAAGATAATCTTCATACTGTATAGACAGAGGGGACCTGGAAAGGGGAAACTGTTGTCCCAATAGTTTTCACTTGTTTACACTCAAATCCATGTATCAAATTGCCAGGAATATATGGAAATAGACTACTGTATTCTTATTAATAACATGAGCTGGTCATATAAGTTTCTTAACAATAATTGGGGACATTCCATGTGCTTAATGTCAAAGTGAAATTAATATACTCACCATAAAATAGATCACAGATGTGCTCCTAAAATTTCAAATGCTGTGTAATAAAGCATAATTAGTTTGTGTCAACCATCTCATGGCTCACAGATGTAGAATTTGAGTAGTGATGGTGAAGCAAAAGTTCAATGTTCAAAAGCACATACCATCTTTACGCAAAGAACAAAGAAAGCAAGGACCTGGAATCAACAACAACCTTGCCACTGACTAGGACAGGCTCTAGTAAGAGGAGTGGAGACTGAGATAAAGAGGGAAGGTATTCCATAAAATGAGAGGATATGGGATCAAGAATAAACCCTGGAAGGAATAAACAGA
Source organism: Rhabdomys pumilio (assembly GCA_030674055.1). NCBI lineage: Eukaryota > Metazoa > Chordata > Mammalia > Rodentia > Muridae > Rhabdomys > Rhabdomys pumilio. Next base: position 2,960,168 of record JANHMN010000008.1, read on the forward strand.
AGCTAGGAAGGTTTAGATTAAATGAGATGATAAATATGTCCATCAAGTCTCATAAAAAATGGAGAATCATGGCTGATTCTTCTCAGCAAAAGCTGTATGAGTTAGGAAATAGCTTCCTGGTTATTCTAAATTCAGACCACTCTGACTATTTTGTGTATATGATTATTTTCATTGATATTTGTTGATTGGGAATTAAAACTGAGGCTATGTTTAAATGTTTTTATTAAGAAATTATAATACTAAATAACAAATATGTAGCATTGATATAATTAAGTTTCATGAATGATGACTTACACATTATTAAAAATAAAAAGTATTTCTAGGTAAGATGAATAATTACACTTGTCTTCCTACTTGTCAACACATAAACATATATGGTATGTGAAACATAAACATATACAGTATAAATATTAACGGGGAAAAATGGGCATCATCTCAGATAATAGTATAAAATACTTTTAGTTCATGGACCTCATAATATGCTCATCATGACCCAAGGGACATTATTCCATATTTTAAAAACTACTGTTATAGAGAAACTGTGTAGCCCTTTAAAATAAGACATACCGTGAACCGCTAATCCTGTTGATATTCCATCTGCTTGTTTTTCAGAAGAACATAAGCTGTATTGCTACACCAGTGAACTGCCTTGACTTATCTAATTTTTTGAGATATAGCACTGAAAACTTATTTTTTTTCTTTTTTTCTTTCTTTTTAATTTTTTTTCCAATCTGCTTTTATACCATTTTAATTACATGCAAGTATTAAGGTCAGTTCTAGGTTGAGGAAGTAGCAATACAATAGATGCAAATAGTCAAGGAACAAGCAAGAAAATAAACCCAAACAGTCAAAGAACAAGGCACTAAACAGAGTCTGGTGATAACTCCCATGATCACTATTTCTAAGGGCTTATCAGAATGACCAAAATATTTGAGCCTAAATCCCCATCCTAGCCCAAAGTCATTTTCATGTTTCTTTGTTCTAGCCTAAGATTTAGATTCCTGCCTTAAATTACTTCTTTGTTCTAGTTTAAGGTTTAGATTTTTGCCCGAAATTATTTTTTTCTAGTTGTTATAATAAGGAAAGAGTTTAAAGACACTTGCAGTGTATTTCAAATAATTATAACACCTCCCTGGATGTTTTAATTTTCCATAGTGAGATTTGAATTTAAAGAATACTGCTCAGCTGAGCATTGATTCGGCAGATACTGCTGATAAAATTACCCATGGCCTAAGGTCAGTATTTCCATTTAGTCAAGCTTCAAGAATGGCATATACAGCTTGAACATGCTAGCCCTTTTTGTCCTGGAAATATTTTATTCTTGCCCATAGTATTGAAGCTTATCTTTAACATTAACATGTTGACATGCAACCAAAGTACATGACTTGAAACTGAAAATGGACCCCCAGACAGAGTTATTAATTTAACAAGCTGGCAAGCCAAAGATTAGTAAGATTCTGCACTGAGCCTTACCAACCTAAAACATAAGTGCATTGCTTTTGATAATGCATATGCCAAAATGGGTAAGGAAAGCATTCTTGTCAGAATGACCTAAAACAGGCTCAGTCTTATTTATAAATAATAAAGTATTTATTAAAAAATAAAATAAAAAATGGAGTGAAGTGGAGAACATTTGGGACTGCTTGGCAAGATTCTGACATTGGCCAAGGACAAGGAAATGTGCTGTTTGCCAGGAATATGACATTGGCCAAGGACAAGGAAGTAGAATTCATGAGGAATCTGACATTAGGCTTGAAAAGACTTTTAAATTGATTGTGCATTCAAATACTTTTATTTTTTAAGGCAGAATATGAGCTAAACTTTTTTTTTTAGAAATGAGAATAATTCTATGTGCATACGACTGTTTTCACACATCTGTGTATTGGAACAATATGACTGATACCATCCTACTGTCTACTCATCCCCATATTCCTCAGACTTCCTTCTTTGCAGTCATAATATCTGTCAGTTTGTTGGATATTGTACTCGAATATGGGAGTAGGTACTTTAATAAATAGAATTAACTTGTGTTCTTTTGCATGTGTGTTTATTTAAAATTTACATGCAAGAACTAGGCTAGTATATGTAACCAAAATGTTTGCAGAAAACATAAACATAATGTACATTTGTTGAGAGAAATACATGTTAAAAGAATTAGATTTCAGGGGAAATGATTACTTCTCACTCTGGTGTTTGGCTATACAGTTGCCACTTTTAACATTCTCTGTTCCTTGGTTACAGTCTCTTTTGTCTGAAACTCAGTCTTTTCTCTTTTACTTCATACATCATTTCTATTTCAAATACGAGAGCTCCTTATGTTCTTTGTACTTGCTTCAATATTATTATTCTTTTCAAATTTTATTCATGTACTTTGTTTATATTTGAAATAATATTTTAATTATTTATGTTCTTTTGTGTTCCTTTTACAAACTGAAGGACCCATCTTCTCTTACAATGTTAACATAAAGCTTTTGGTTTTTACTACTGATTTCATGACTAACTTATCTGGCCCACCATATTTCTTGGAATTTGTGCCACTAACTTTTTCATCTCAATAAAATTGATCTCTTCCAAGCTGGCATATCAGGCCTCTTTGTCAGAGTGAGATTTGTAGTCTAGGTTTTCAATACTGTTATCCCTTCTCCATGTTTTACCTAGCCCATCTGGATCCTAATTCTTCAACTTCCAAGATACTTTTTTCTAGTAGTGTTGACTTTAATTTATGTATATACTTTGGCTTAGATTGTTCTTTTCCATTTAGTTCTGTCTTTACTCATATATACACATGTACACAAAAACAAATGTACACAAAAACAAATGTACACACACAGACACACATGTACATGTACAAATTATATGTGCACACATGTACATATACATATGCACAAATATACATAAAATACATATATACACAAATCAATGTACATATACACAAACAGATGCAGGTAGATATATACACTTCTATACACATGTACATACATATTACACATGCACACAAACAATACATAGAAATAAGAAAAACTTGTAGTTCTATATTATTACATGGGTTAAATCAATACAATAGCCCAAGATACAGATACTGTTACCCATCCATTTTGTAAATGAGGAGATGGTTACAACAGAGGTATTCAATGTCCCATTTCTGAGTCCCAAATCCTTTTTGAAAAACATGTTTTCAAATTCAGGATTTTTCTTGATTCCAGCATTCAAAGACTTTCATATTTAAAAAGATCAAATATGTAATATGTCTTAGTTTCCACTTTGTTTCATTGTTTCCCTCCCTTGTACGTCACCTACAAATGTAGGATAATTATGTTAATAAAATCTTTAACAGCATTAGGTAAATAAAGCTGGGAGTTCAAGCTCAATAAAGGTCTCAAAGGGCTATCAGTTGCCCAAAGATGTCACTGTTGTCAGTGTGCTGAAACATCATGTAGACCCAACTAGGAAGAACTCTGCAGAACCTCAGTCTTCAGGACTTCTGCTCCCATCCTTTGCTCATGGTTCATCAGAGATGCTCACAGAAAGACAAAGCCCTTCGACAGCTTTGTTCAGAGCCACCTTTCTGTGCTACATTTAAAAGTTGCTGTGTGATTTATATGACACGTTCCAAACCTCTTCACTGTTCTCTACTTATTTTCTATCATCCATGTAGACTGCATTTGTATTTCTTAATAAAAAACTAGATTTTTGTTTATTTATTAGCATTCAATCATACACATTAAGTTTATAAGTATGCAGTATTGTATATATAATTATGGACAGTGTATATAGTGTACTTTAAATGATATTTTCTCGTGTATTCTCCTATATCTGCTTCTTTCTCTTGTGGACTCCATTTTATTTCCCATCTCTTCACCAAGTTTTTTGTTCTTTTGGTTTTGATGCCACTATGATGCTTGAAATAAGATAACATTAATTCATATGGACAAGAAATTGGTGTTACCTAATAGTGTTAGGATATGTTTAGTTCTTATGATATTTGGTTTGTCAAGTAGGCTACATTGGCCTATGGGAGATGATGGACTCGAGTCCTTGAAAGGGCTTTGTAGTACAGTGTTATGCCTAAACTGTATTCTATTTCTAAAAAAATCTTGTTTGAGAAAATGTGGTAAGGGGGATAGATCACTGATGAGAAGCAAAACCCACGAACTAAAAAAAATATTTCAAAAATTGAATAACTGTGTCTTTGTGATATTTTATATTTTTCTTTCAATATGTTTTTATACCTTTCTAGTATTTTCCTTTTTAAAGCCTAGCACCTAGTGATTTCCAGTATTCCCATATAACTACCACTTCAACTCCAACCTCCATATTCAAGTTCTCTTTAATGATAATAGTTTAATGCTAAATTCAATCTAATAATACATGCTCATTCTTATGTTATTATCAGATCATTACCTTATTCTCATTACGGTGCAATTGGCACTTCCAATGTAAGCCAGGTTGGTCACTGTAGAAGAAAAAAGATTCAAGAATTGTTTTCAGTTGTTTCTACTGTTCTTTTAAGAGTAATGAGTTGAGTTTTAAATATTTGAAATTTCCAGGAATCTACTTTACAATGTGTTATTACAGTAAATTTGATCACAAAATATAATAAAAGATGACAAAAACAAAAAACTATATTCTTTATAAATAGACTGCTATTTGGGAAATACAATCACATGATAACATTAAATCTTATAAAAATAATTGCATTTATGATTCTCGGAATGACTTGTACTTTTAAAATTCATTGCTTGTACTTGGAAGAAATATCCAAATTACAAACTCACTCTAAACTTTTTGACTATTAAGAAATTTATAAGTGGTACACACCTTTAATCCCAGCACTTGGGAGGCAGAGGCAGGCAGATTTCTGAGTTCGATACCACCCTGGTCTACAGAGTAAGTTACAGGACAGCCAGGGCTACACAGAAAAACTTTGTCTCAAAAAACAAACCAAAAAAAAATGATAAATGTCTGTTTAATCTATTAAGAGATGTTATTCATTTTACTAGTCATTGGCATCTGACATTTTTTGTAGATACTTGCCCATATGTCTATAGAATATACATTGACGTTCTTTATTCATGAATTGAAATAAAAACCTTGTAACAGCCTAGGTTATATCTTAAAATCAGTCTTCATGGTGCACCAAACATGTATTCTAATAGAAGTATACTTTATATTAGGTTTTATTAAATTATATATATTTAGTGTTTATTCATGCATGTTTTTTGGTCAACGTTGAATATTTTATAAAAGCTATTACATTGGTAGTATATGTGGGCTTCTTTTTTGTTTCTATTTTATTTTATTGGATTTTTTTAAATTTATATTTCAAGTGTTGCCTCCTTTCCCGGCCCCACGCTCCCTGAGCCCCCTATTCCATCCACCCTTCCCTGCTTTTATAAGGGTGTTCCTTCACTCATCCATCCACTCCCGCCACTCTGCCCTCAAATTCCCCCACACTAGGGCATCAAGCCTTAAAAGGACGAAAGGCCTCTTCTCCGATTGGTGCCCAATAATGTCTTCCTTGGCTATATTTGTAGCTGGAGCCATGGGTCGCTCCGTGTGTACTCTTTGGTTGGTGGTTTAGTTCCTGGGAGTTCTGGGGAGGGGTCTGGTTGGTTGATATTGCTGTTCTTCCTATGGGGTTGCAAACCCCTTCAGCTCCTTGAGTTCTTTCTCTAACTCCTCTATTGGGTACCCTATTGGGGACACCATGCTCAGTCCAATGGTTGGCTGTGAGCATCCCCTCTTTATTTGTCAGGCTCTGACAGAGCCTCTTAGAAGACAGCTATATCAGGCTTCCATAAGCATGCATTTCTTGGCATCCACAATAGTGTCTGGGTTTGGTGACTGTATATGGGATGGATACCCAGGTGGTACAGTGTTTGGATGGCCTTTCATTCAGTTTCTGCTCCCCACTTTGTCTATGTATTTGATCTTTGAGTATTTTGTTTCCCTTTCTAAGAGGGACAGAAGCACCCACACTTTGGTCTTCCTTCTTCTTGAGCTTCATTTGGTCTGTGAATTGTATCTTGGGCATTCCAAGCTTTTGGGCTAATTTCCATTTATCAGTGAATGCATACCATGTGTGTTCTTTTGTGGTTGGGTTGCCTCATTCAAGATGATATTTTCTAGCTCCATTCATTTGCCAAAGAATTATATGCGGGGTTCTTTATACAAATATAATCTTATTAGAAGTTTATTAAACCTAAACTTGTGAGAGACTGTTTTTTTTTTAGCATCTTGCTTACCTCCTGCCTACATATTTCAGTGATTTGCTATTGAGAAACTAGCGATTTTGCAAAAAGATCAAGGAAAGTTTATTTGAATCCCCAGGAGATACAAACAGGTCAGTCATTTTATTGCAGTTTAACACATAATGGCAGATGTCAGAGACTATATGAAAAAGTTGAAATGTGAGTATGTTGACCCACAATGACTCAAGAGTGGGGGACTATTTTCAGATGGTTGAGATGTGCTCAAGACATCATATATGCTATTACTTCAGGAGTCACAAAGGTTTAAGGGGCATAGTTGTCCTTTGAAAATTTCTTTTTATTATAACTTTATTTTAAGAACCAGTAATAAGACATTGGTTTTATCTAGTAACCAACCATTAATTTACTATAGGTGTTGCCCATGAAAGTCAGCCCTTGAGAAACAGAAGATTAGGTATACATTTATGAGATAACTTGGCTTTTAATTAGTCGTGTAGGAATACTTACATATTAACTATAAAAATATTTATGTTAGGAACAAGGCAAGATAAATAGAGTTAGATAGATAGATATAATTGATAAATCAAAAATCTTTGAAAGCATTGAATTTTCTTTTTATTGTGATAAACAAGAATAAGGTCTAATTGTAAAAGTCTATGTGTTTCACTGACCCTTCTGAAGCTGTATATTCTCATGATAAATCTCTCTACTACTTGAGATAGGATGCAGTTTATACTTTTGTGTAGATATTTCTTTTCATGGGTATGTGATTTCTAAATATGCTTGATGCAAAATTTAGTAACACACATTTTAATTTAAGCAATTTTTCTTTGTTTTTTATTAATTTTTTATTTACATTTTGAATATTATCCCCTTTCCCAGATTCCCCTCCGAAAACCCTCTATCCCATCCCCCACTCCTGCTTGTATGATGGTGCTCCTCCAATCACCCACCCTCTCTGCCTTCCTACCTTGGCATTTCCCTACAATGGAGCATCAAGTCTTCACAGGATCAAGGGCTTCTTCTTCCACTGATTCTCGACTAAACTATACTCTGCTACATATGCCACTGGAACCATGAGTCACTCCATGTATACTCTTTGGTTGGTGATTTAGTTCCTGGGAGCCCTAGGGAGTCTATTTGGTTGATATTGTTGTTTTTGTTATGGAGTTGCAAACTCCTTCAGCTCCTTTCTCTAACTCCTCCATTGGGGACCCTGTGCTCAGTCTAATGGTTGGTTGTGTGCATTCCCCTCTGTATTTGTCAGACTCTGACAGAGCCTATCAGGGGACAGCTATATCAAGTTCCTGTCAGCAAGTACTTCTTAGCATCCACAATAGTGTCTGGGTTTGGTGACTGTATATGGGATGGATCTCCAGGTGGGGCAGTCTCTGGATGGCCTTTCGTCAGTCTCTGATCCATACGTTGTCTCCACATATATTCCTGTGAGTATTTTTCTTCCTTCTAAGAAGGACTGAAACATCCACACTTTGGTCTTTTTTCTTGAGCTTCATGTGGTCTGGAATATCTTGAGTATTCCAAGCTTTGGAGCTAATATACACTTATCACTGAGTGCAATCTATGTGTATTCTTTTGTGAGTGGGTTCCTTCACTCAGGATGATGTTTTCTAGTTCCATCCATTTGCCTAATTATTTCATGAACTCATTGTTTTTAATAGATGAGTAGTACTCCATTGTGTAAATTACCAGATTTTCTGTATTCTTTCCTCTGTTGAAGAAGATCTGGCTGCTTTCCTGCTTCTGGCTATTATAAATAAGGCAGCTATGAGCATAGTGGAGCATGTTTCCTTGTTGTATGTTGGAGCATTTTGGGGGTATATTCCCAGGAGTGGTATAGCTGGGTCCTCAAAAATACTATGCTAAGTATTTCTAATATGAAGTAAGAAACAAGGGTCCAATGATCATATGATAAACTTTATAGTCAATCAGTTTCTGTAGATTCAAAGATATGGTAGAAGAAGTTGTTTAAAAATGTAGTTATTTGCAGTAATTAAGTCTGTGAGCACAAAGAAGAATGAAGCTATTCACTACTTCCTGAAGTTGCTTGAAGATCCTTGTAACACATAAAAATGGCACAGTGATCATTTCCAGAAAAATTCTTAGATAAACAATAACTCTGAGTAGTTCTGAAACATCTAAAAAAGCATGGAGTTGTATAAAACAGAGATTTATTCTTAGACAAATTATCATAGGATATACTTGGCTCACAAGCTTAGGGAATACAAAATATCATATGGTTTTTATAAACAGATACTTTTGCTTCTACTGCCCTATCTCAGGGTTAGTAGCAATTCAATCTGATTATATTCATGAGATCTTTTCTCCTGTTCAGGTATCCAAGACTCCGGAGAGAGGTTTTATGTGGTGTTTGGATTACGGCGGATATATAATTCACTGCCTGCCATTGTCATGGATGAAATGTCTATTTATTTAGTATGCAATATTTTGAGTTTAACAAGAACAGCAGTTAGTAATATGGATTCTAGTCTCCCCTATCATACCCTCTATTGGATAAAAATTGTCTAGTGTACCCATTTCTCCCTATACAAACAAGTCATCTTTTATAATTATACTTTCTCCTAGGAGGCTTCAGGGTTGTATTCATTTATACTTTCCAACTTCACAGGTCATGTTAAGAATTTCAGTTTTTTCAAGAAGAAAATGGAGTTTTCCACCATGCTCACCCTCACACTTCTTTAGGTTCATGTCTTAGTATCATTAAGTGTTTCAAAGTACAAGTCTGGCATCATGTTCTGAGGGAGGAGCACTTCTGACCTGGGCATTGCAAAGTGGAAGCTGTGATCGAGAACACCAAGTCTTTAAGCAAACATTCTGCAGATGCAGTCAGGGAGAAATAAATGCCATTTATTAATTATTTAGTCAGTTAAAAATGAAGCAATCCTTTCTATTTCAGCTACTAGAATTCTTCCTTAGTTACAGTATACAGCACTGTTAACACAGCACAAGATCAATTTACATCATTAGTTGGAAACTCAAATCTGGTTTGTAATCCTTTATTTATGTCTTTTTTATTGCTGTTGTTATTTTTAATTTTATTGATTTACAATCCAGCAGTTGACCCTCTCTTACTACCCCTTCTACAGTTTGTCATTCCATTCCTCCTCCATCGATGTCTCCCAGAAGTTGCTCTACCCCCACCAGGCCTTTCTTTTTTCTGAGGCCTCATGTCTCTCCAGGATTAGGTGCATGCATCTTCTTCCACTGAGGCCAGACCAGGCAGTCCTCTGCTATATATGTGTTAGGGGCCTCAGAATATGTCCTGTATGCTGCCTGGTTGGTAGCTCAGTCTCTGAGAGCTCCCAGGGGTCCAGATTAGTTGAGACTGCTGGTCTTCCTATGGAGTCGCCCTTCCCTTCAACTTCTTCAGTCCTTTCTTTAATTCAACTGTAGGGGTCCACAACTTCAGTCCAATTGTTGGGTGTAAGTGTCTGTGTCTGTCTCAGTTAGCTGCTGCTTGGGTCTCTCAGAGACAGCCATGCTAGCTAGACTCCTGTCTGAAAGCACATCATAGCATCAGAAATAGTGTCAGGACTTAGTGCACTCCCCAGTGAGATGGATCCAAGTTGGGCAGATCACTCGACCTCCCTTCCTTCAGTCTCTTCTCCATTTTTGTCCCTGCATTTCTTTCAAACACAGTTCTGGGCTAAAAAATTTGATGGTAGGTTAGTAACACGATCCCTCCACTTCAGGACCTGTCTGTCTACTGTAGGTAGACTCTTTAAGTTCCCTCTCTCCACCGTTGGATATTTTGGCTAAGGCCATCTTTGTTGAGTCCTAAGAGTCTCTTATCTCCCAGGCCTCGGGTACTTTCTAGAGTGAGCCCCTTCCCGGACCTCCCAACCTCTGAGGCTGCATATTTTCATTCATTCTGCTTACCCAGTGGGCTTCTCTCCTGTCCGCTCACATATTTGATCCTGTTCCCCTTTTCCCCTCCCCCTCACTCCTCGCACCCATATCCTTCTGTCTTTCTGCCTCCCATGATTATTTCTTTCCACCTTCTAAGTGGGATTGAAGCATCCTCTCTTGGGCCTTTCTGCTTGTTAAATTTCTTGCAGTCTGTGAGTTGTACTGTAGGTACTCTGTACTTTTTGGCTAATATCCATTTATTAGTGAGTACATACCAAGCATGTACTTTTGAATCTGGGTTACTTCACACAGGATATTTTCCAAGTTCCATTTATTTGTCTGCAAAACTCATAGTGTCTTCTTTCTAAATAGCTGAATACTATTTCATCATGTAAATGAACCACATTTTTCTGTATCCATTCTTAAAGTGAGGGATATATGGGTTCTTTCCAGCTTCTGGCTATTGCAAATAAAGCTGTTATGAACATAGTGGAGTATGTGGTATGGTGGGTCATCTTTTGGGTATATGCCCAAGAGTGATATAGCTAAGTCTTCAGGTAGATGTATTTCCAGTATTCTGAGAAACTGCCAGATTGATTTCCAGAGTGATTGTATCAGTTTGCAATTCCATCAGCAATGGAAGAGTGTTCCTTTTTCTTCACATCCTCACCAAAATGTGCTATCACTTGAGTTTTTTGATCTTAGATATTCTTGTTGGTATAAAGTAGACTCTCAGGGTTGTTTTGATTTGTATTTTCCTGATGACTAACGACTTTGAACACTTCTTTAAGTACTTCTCAGTCATTTGAGATTCCTCTGTTGTGAATTCTCTATTTAGCTCCGTACTTTATTTTTTTGATTGAGTTGTTTGGTTTTTGAGTGACTAACTTCTTGAATTTTTTTATACATTTTGGATATTAGCCCTCTATCTAATGTGGGGTTAGAGAAGATTTTTTTCTCAATCTGTAGGTTTCCAGTTTGTCCTATTGACAGTGTCATTTGCCTTTCTTTTCCTCCTTTACAGCTGTGCTCTTGTTTCTTTATCTTTCTCCTCTCCATCTGCTTGTCTCTTCCATTCATTTTCTTTCATATTCTACATCAGGAAACATTAACCATCTTTCTGCTCCTGCCTGGCTCCTAGTTCATTTTTTGTAGATATGCTAAACCGATTTCCAGACTAAAAGTAAAACAACCATGCCCTGGTTGGAGGAGTCACCTTCCTTCAAGTGTAAATCACATCCCTGCCATGGGATAGCAGTGTGTCACATTCACCCATTTTGTTTCTGCTACTCTGAAGCTCTGGATGGGATAAAGTGCTTCAGAGCCAACGCAACGCATCAACTGAAGTATGCTGACACAGCTTCGCATACAAATTCCTTTACCTCGTCACATGCACCTTTACTGATTTTAGCTTTTGCATTTTAGTCCTGACAAAAGCTGTCCAATGTTGTACGCAGTTCTTTTGGTAGCTTGTTTTAGACTTTGCAAATGAACCTATCAAAATGAATCCATCATTCTCTATTCTGAGACAAAGAAGCTTAGTTTACCATGCACTTGCTTTAATACTGTTATGCATGTACCTTGGCATTCTGTCCCAAAGGATCCAGTCCCCTCCACAACATCTGGCACAGACTTTAGAACCAGTTAAGCTGGTTTCCCAACTACAGTTGCAGAATCTTAGGAAACAGTTCAAGCTCATAACCTTTACTCTCATTGTCTGTAAAATGACTTTCACTAACATTATAAAAATTATAGGTTTAATATATGGCACAGGAAATTGAATAGTGAATTATCATACGGATGTCAAGTAAATAAATGATCCAGACAATAAATCTACAGATGCCCTAATGACAGCACACGAAGGGCTTTATACATTACTGTTGAATAGAAAGATGTATGAAGAAAAGCTGTTTTGGGTTTGAAGTTTATATATTTCATCTTGTAAACTTAATTTCTCCATTAACATAACAATTTAAATCCCCCCACTCACTGTATTATGACTATTTGCCCAAAGTTGTTGTTTTCTTGCCTACTAATAATTTCTATGCTCACTTGATATATTTTATTTCCCCAGAAACTGATGCCAAAGTCTAGGCTGAAATGTATCGATTGTTTTAAATTTCATACATGTCAATAACATTATATTTGAGCAAATCAGATATTATCTTTCTCCAATGTACAACAATGTTATTGGTTTAAAAGAAAATCATTTAAGACTCTAAATTCCATATCTAAGGTTGTACAGTGGCTTTGTGACCAGGACTTACAACTCTTTTCTCATCACAAGCCTCAGCTCATATCTTAAGGTTTGCTAAAATTCCTGTTATCCCATCTTCATTCCAAATTATAAAAGACCTAATGAAGTAATAGGATCAACAACCACTTTGAAATTTCATACAGTGCTAAACGGAGAGTTGGATGTGATAATTAGGCCTAGTTTTTATTGCTGATGTGTTGATAAACACTCACACATACAGACACACACACAGGCACACACACACACACACACACACACACACACACACACACACACACACAAACATTTATTATCAGAATCATCCTAAACTGCAAACAAAGAATGGCAATAAAGGCTTTCTTTTGAGTATCTGTAGCCTGAACCATACAGGGAAACAATTTTGAAATTAGAAAATTATCAATATTTTACACCTCTGGGAAAACATCATTATTGATGTATTAATTGCTACAGCTTTGGCATTTAGAAAACCATGCAACAGTTGCCTTTTTTACTCACCTGGAATGCCATGCTGAGATGTTACTACAATCACAGCAAAGACAGATATCTGTCCTTGAAGACAGTTTCCTTTGAACTTCTTAGAATGCCTTATCTTTGGTTCTCTATTTGCCATCATAAAAGTATATATTCTGCTATATACAAGCTAGGAATGCCTATTTTAAAGCAGTATTACTTCATATTTGCTACATTTGGTTTAAAAGACAAAAATTTAAATATAAATTACATTCACCAAATTAGTTTTATTCTATAAAAGTTCCAGCATGGACCCACTTTCCAACTGGAAACTGGACCCACTTTCCAACTCTTCTTTGTAAGAAGACATTTGGAAAGTCTAACCATGCAAAGTTAACTAGAAGCTTCTTGGGAATCTGACATCCAGCATTTTGAGTCTATTATTATAGCTACTTAGCAACAGAATGACAAATGAGTGTTCTAGTCACTGTATGTTAAAGATGGCTAACTTAATGAGCTGTGTCCTACTTGTCAGATCAGTTTCTTTGTCCGTACATCTCTTTATAGATAAAGCAAATCTTTTTGCATAGTGAAAGGAGGATAAAGTAGTGTATGGTCTCTTGCTTTGCTTTCAAGCAAAGCACATCTGATAAAAAGTATAAATCACCTAGCATTAGTATCATATTGTGGAACTGTAAATATCAGTACAGGCAGTCAATAGATATCATGTGCTGATTAATAGTGATCTACTTGCAACCATACATTTTTGTGTTCCCTGTAATGCTTTATTTATCTGCATATGCTGTGTTTTATTGGTTTTCCAATCATTCAAAATCTGTTATCAATATTGCAAATGTATTTTCCAGAAATATATTAGTATCAATATTAAAAATATACAAATTTTAAGATGGAATCATGGTCTTAGAAAATTAGGTCATAGAAAAATATCACTTATTTAAAATTTAAGACATAATCACCTTGCTTTCAAATGAATTAATTTCTCAGTTGAACAATAATCTTTATAAGCACAATATAAATTACTTTAATAGAGAGAGGAATTTGATTCTAAAGATGAGTGTAGTTAGTATAGTTAGATATGTGCAATTGTATAGATAATCATGTGTAACGTAGTGACACAGAGCCATGAAGAAGGGCAGAGCCTTTCCTGCATGCTGTACTTTTCAAGCCATGAGTCACCCTTGTTTTTCACACTTTCATTCTTTTTCATTCATGCTGCTCATACTTGTGTGTGCAGCACCGACTTCGGAGAGATCAGAATCTGGAACTAAGCAAGGCTCTTATCTGTCTTCCTTGTTTCTCTCATCAAATACTCAGTGCACAGTTACATGGGACCAAACTTTCATTCTTGCCTTACTCTACCTCTACCTTTGAATTCTTATATACTCTGTTTTATATTATGCATTATTTTTAAAACCAAATATTCCATGTCCCCTCATTATCCTCCCATCCTTCTATATTTTACCATCATTTTGGGATGCTTTATTTTTAATGAACAGTACACCCAAGGACACATGCTACCCTAAGGGTCTGGGTATAAATGGACATCTATTTAAAACAAGTCTTTACTGTCAAGTATTCCTTATGAAAGAAAGATGAGCTCAAAATCTTGCTGAGTAGAGTAAGGCACATTCAGAAAGTAAAATTTCACGTGTAAAAAGTAAAAATACTCTGACATGCAAAGCACAATGAAACAATGACTAAAAAGTAATTTGGGGACCTGAAATAGATGTGAATGGAAGGTTAATCATCCACTGTCATCATGGCCCCTTGGATGCATGCACATGAATGTCACAGTAAAATTCATTAGAGTTGACATTCTGATATGCATTAAACTTGCAAGTTAATTTTTCTGTTTTTTTTTTCTGACATTTTTAATATTACCTTTGAGGATTATCTATAAAATTATTATTGATAAAAACAGGAACAATCAACCAAAAAATTTTCACCAGCTAGTAATTAAGGGTTCTCTATTGAAATTTAAGCTTAGTGGCATCCATTTTAAGAATAGAAAACTTCCTGTCTATGTACACTATGCTTAAGTTAAAGCTTACAGAATCAGCTTTTCTCTTCTATGTTGTTTTCCATAGTAGATTCTGTGAAATATCAAAGTCATAAATCAGCACTCTGCTCTCAGTGGACTCTCAAAAGGTTTCTCAACTCTTCCTAATCCTCACCTACAGATATAAATTCTAACCTGTAACGCCTCATTTTTGGATTTCATTTCCATCTTCCAATTGCACACAAATAAAACAACAATGAAGCTAAATCATTTAAATGACACCTTAAAGTGAAATTCTGACATTATGAAGGAACAACTGATTTCACGAGAAAAGAGAAGAAATGGAAGAAAACTCCGAGATAGGCAGAGAGAACTCTGTAGGTTTCAGAGCACAGCTGCTTTTGTAGTCTTCTCAATCTTGACACATTCGAGCTAAGTTTTCAATGACATGATTATTCTGTGCATTGGAGCATTTTTAGTAGTCACTTTGACTTTTTTACACCAGACACCAGTCACACATTTTTATGCTTCTTTGTTATTAAGAAAATACTCCAACTTGGCAAAAGTCTATGGTAAACCCCAGTTGAGAACCATCGGGAATAGGAAGGATTGGCAAACATCACAATGATTGCTTCAAAGTATCTTTTGAGTGTCATCATATAAAATGGTGTCCTGGTTTAAATATATTTGGCTCAGGGACTGGCACTACTAGAAGGTGTGGTCTTCTTGGAATAAGTATAACCTTGTTGTAGGAAGTATGTCACTGTGAAGTGAGATTCAAGACCCTCCTCCTAGCCATGTGTGAGACAGTTTTCTCCTGTCTGCCTTTGGATCCAGAGGTAAAACTTTCAGCTCTTCTTGCCCCATGACGGACTGGATGCTGCCTTGATGATAATGGACCTATGAACCTGTAAGCCAGCCCCAACTAAATACTGTCCATTATAAGGGTTGCTTTAGTCATGGTGTCTCTTCACAGCAGTAATACCCAAACTAAGACAGATGTTACATTTATTTACTGAACTAAAGACTTTAGAATTTAAGACTTGAGTCTGTTTAATAGACTTAAAAAGTGACAGAAGTCTGGGACTAAACTTTGTAATGTTCCCAACTGCCAAGATGAATTGACAGAAAGGTGAGGAAGACAAAAAAAAGACTGAGTCCACTTAAGGACTATGCTAAGGTCACATCTACTTTAGTGTCCCCTATGGTTATATTACATTTTTACAATATATTTCTTTCTCAAGTGATTGGTCCATGTATAAAAATTTAAAAGAGACTTAGGTTTATTTCCTACTTTGTAGTCAGAGCTTGGAATAGATGTTAGGCCAAGATTTGTGAAAATACTTGAAGTCAGGGAAAAAGGCTGTGTTTTCTATTACAGTGATAGATTCAATGGCATTTCAAAGTAAACATTGTCAATAAGAAAGCAAGAGTGCAAAACCAGAAGATCACCTATAATCAGTCAGCAGTTTTTTCCTTAAAGGTAGCTACAAAATGTTAAAATTTTAAAATTTAAACTCAGTATTCAAAGTAGAACTTAGAAGTATTAAGGAAACTGAGTAGAAGAATATATATTTGCTATAAGTGGAGTGAATATTAGGAATCCACTTGTAGTCACAAAGTCCATGGACACAAAGACCCGATTTTCTGTTATTATTTTTTAAATTACAATGCATAATTTGCATAAGCCTAATGCAAAATTGTGGAAGTAGGTGAAATTATTTTAATATATACCAAATAAAAAACAAGAGATAAAAAAAGATATTTTCTTTCTCTTTCTCTCTCTCTCTCTTTCTCTCTCTGTCTCTCTCTCTCTCTCACACACACACAGAGAAACAGACAGACAGACAGACAGATAGACAGACAGAGACAGAGAGAAATGCTGCATGAAATGATTCATTTAAGAAGTAAATAAGAAGGTCTTTGCACTGCAGAGCTGATATGAATACTGATTGCTGAAAAAAACAGAACAAATTGCTAAGTTTACATAGAGTTATAAATTTATAAGCATAGTAAATAAAGTGTCAGCAATAATAATTTGTAATGTATCTTAAATGTTAAGTAAATCTTAAATGTTAAGTAAAGACAGGTTTTAAAATATGATTCTACCAAATATGAATTTACATTACTCCTCAGGGTATGTTGTTTGACTTTTGCTGGTAGAGCCTAAGATCTCTAAAATCTCTCATTTATTAAATCACTATGGTAAACATAAAATTGCCATGTTGCTTGATAGGAGCCCATATGCTAAAATCAAAGCACTGGCCAGTCTAAGATCATCTCTGGTAGAGTTAAGAACTTCAAAGATCATTCTTGTTGAAAATACGTGATAGTATTTTAATCTTATCACCAACTTTATTGTCACTACTTATTTGAAGCTTCTCATTGTCTTTAAGTTATGATAATGGTAATGGTTGAGATTGTTCTAATTTCATTAAGCCACGTTTCTGTCCACTAACCTTTCTTGAGGACACAGAGTAAATTGCCTGTAACTGTGTACTGGAGGAAAGGAAAGCAAACTCTAGGCACAACTATTATTTCTAGTCTTCCTTTCAAAAACTCTTCCCTCATAAATGTCATGTCTGCTCAGAGCAGCATAAGAAACAACACCTGTGATGCCCCATCACCAACATCTTTATTTTCCTTTTCATAATCATTTTGGCTTTTCTAAATATTATTCTTTATTTTCTGGTTCTCACTAAAATATTGGATCCTGTTCTCAGACTTTTCTGTTTGGCTGTTAATATATCAGAGGTTTGTCTACTATTCCTCAGTCCTGTTCTGACTGGCTTGCATGTAACATTTCATGGCTCCAAGGTAGCCCAAACTTGTGAAACAAACCCTGCCTCACATTGCAAAAATATCTTTTTACTTTTGGACAATCATTTCAATCTTAGTAAAAACTGCAGCTTAAAATCTTCATTCTAATTACACAGTAGTGTAAGGTAAGAACTCTCAACCTAATAATCAGAAATATTTCACTCTTTAATTTAAAATGTAAAGATAACTATAGTCAGTAGTAAGGAGAGTCTTAAAAATTAAATATCATAAAAGGGAAGTAGTAGTTTTTAATAACACTAATCAATGAACAAAAAGCATCTAATTTAGTGATGTCTATTTTATTCTACAATATTCACTCGGGATTCATGATTATTTATAGGAGAACAACTCCTGTTGGTTCTGGTTATTGCTTGCCTTGATTTTTTTTTTCAATTCTCAGTGCTTATCTAGCATCTTTGCTCGCTATACTTCATTTACATTGGAAATCCATACTGAAAACAGTATGACATGTATCACTGCTTGTGGGACACATTATCTTCCTGAGACCCCTATGCCAGGTACAATTATTACTCCAAGGGTAACCCCCATCCCCACTGTCAAATCGAAAGTGACAGTTCCTGTTACTTTGCAGCTTAGCAAAATGTCTCATAGGAATGTCCTTATTCAGCATAAATGTGAGATGCTCTGGGATGTTTCTTACATGGCAAATGCCTAATGTAGTTTTAGGCATACTCAGATGTCATTATTTAAATAATATCTGCAAGGGAATTGGTTCTTGCTTCCTTTTCTTTTAAAACCCAAAGGCTCAGTCCTGGCAGCATTGCTTTGGAAGGAAATCAAGTCCACTGCAGAAGAGTGGCACTTGAGACAGACTGCAAATGCACAATGGCTTTTAGAAATCTGTTATTTACCAGCAATTATTTTCTACTCACTTATCTGTCAACACATTCCCATTTAACCAACTGATTAATACTGAGTAGCTTTCTGCTTTGATTCTAAAATAACAAAACTTCAAAGCTACCTTGGAATTATATTAGACAGTCTTAGGATTTTCCTGCTTCATGTAGACTGGCTGGAGTTTGATTTCTCTTTTGTATTAGAATTACAAGCTTTTAACATACCACATGGAAGTAGGGATATGTCTACATTTCTTTATGCAGATATAATTTATCTATAGAGAGGGGAAAGTACATTCCAGGAACAAGTGGAACTTTGGATCCAACTTGTGGCAGGTTGTCATCTCCTTCCTCCATGTGTGTCTCTAGTCTTTACTCAGGCATTTGGACTTAGCAGGTACCTCACTGAATAAGCTATCTTCTAACTCAGTATAGCCCTTGACTGTTCTTTGCACATCTTTTGTATCTAAAGTGCTTCTAGAATGTTAGCACAAGTAACTTTCCATGAATAGCCTGTGAAAAGTCCCAAGATTATCCACCACATTGAACATTTAGGCAACAAGGATGATAAGACTAAATTTCAGTAAATAATAGTAGGAGTTTACCAGTCCAGACTTCAATCAAACCAAACTGCTTTGCTCTCCCAACCTTTCAGTGTTCTACAAGATTTATTATAAATTCTAACTCAGCTTTAGCCATCAGAGAAGCTGGGTTTCAGAATGAAAACTGTTGAGAGTCAACATGATTCTTCTTAAAAAGACAAACGGTATTGACCAGTTTCCTAACATTTCTAAGCACATATTATTTAAATGTAATTAAAATATTTTATTTTTAGAGTTTCACAATGACTGCCATTTCAACTATGACAGAGGTCTGGCTTACTCTGAGTCAAACAAAAAATCAACAGACAAAAGACCTTCTCAACTATCCTGTGAAAGAAATTTGCATTGTTGACCAAAACTTTTTAGTCACTTCCCATGGGAAAAAAAAGTTCTTTTGGAGGGCAGAGCAGAATAGTTTGGCATGAGCTGACACTTCTTCTATCTTTCAATGGCAAAATCATTTCCAGGCCACCAGACATAGTGAATAATTCCTGAATGCTACATGTGGCTGGGCCAGGATGACAGTACTGCCATCTGGAATAATAAAAAAATTTCCTCACAGCAGACATTCTTTCTGGAAGGATCACTCATGCGGATCATGTGTCCAGTCCTTCATTTCTTCTGTATTTTCCCCCTGGACTGTGCAATGACAGCAGGATGCAGTTACAGTAGCATTATGTTTCTAATGCAGAGGTGAGCTACATGGACCACACCAGATTGCCTTTCTTGTACTCATGGGTGTTAGGGAGGATCCAGCATCTCTAATACTAAAAACAGTAGTTCTCAGCTTTTCATCTAACATGAGAGGTTTACGTTGCTATTAGGCATGAAGAGGCTGGAACACCACAGACTGCAGAAATTATAGAAATACCTGGGAAACTAAGCAACTTTCTTAAACCAGATCCTCAAACAAGCATGGAGCTTCTTATATCAATATCCAGATTCCACCTACTCCTGACAATGTTGTCTATTGATCAACTAATCTGCAGCCTTCCTGGGAAACAGTTCTGTTTTCTGTTCCCTAGTTTAGTTTTCCTTGTTAATTGGTTGTGTTTTTTAACATTGTGAGAAGTTAAGCGAGACTTGTCTTGCTACCAAATCAACACTGAAACTATATGAGTAAACGTATCGATAGTAATGTGGTCAGGCTTGTAGTCACCAGTCTGTGTTTCTATTTCATCCTGCCTTGTTCTTTCTTGGGTTATTTTGCCCAACAATTTGTATTAAAAAATTTCTGCTATATTCAATTGATAACTGCTTGCAAAGAAAATATTAATTCTTCATTTTCTTTATTTAAAACAAAACAAACTTTTTATTGATCCTTTGTGAGTTTCACCCCAGTCCTACTCATTTTTCAATACCCTCATATCTGCTCTTCACTCTTGCAGCTTTCCCCCTAAATAATACACACACACACACACACACACACACACACACACACACACACACACAC
>JANHMN010000008.1:2980736-2992007 GCA_030674055.1 Rhabdomys pumilio
CACACACACACACACACACACACACACACACACACACACACACACACCGCATAGAAAATACTGTCATTGTGGAAGCTGTAGAATATGACAATCTGTCCCACAGTAGATCCCCTTTTCCTACATATCTTCATTTGTAAATATTTATTGCAAATCTTCCAAGATCTGGTTTGCAGTCTCTGGCTTCTGTGACACCATCAATATTGAATTCACATGGTGGTTGCTTCACATTATCCTCTTTTGCCCTGTGTCCCTGAGATCTTTTAATCAGCTTTTAATCAGCAGGACTAGCTCTTTGACTCATTTCCACTGCTAGCAAATGATATAGATTTTGGGCTGGGCCAACTCAGAGCTGGGTAGTGGGTGCGATGATCAGTACATCAGCTCTCCCTTATCTGCACTACCTGGTGAGCTCCCCAGCACTGCTTAGGCAAGGCAAGCCAATGCCCTCCATCTGCATCTTCTGCAACCATACCTCTAGACCACGCTCCACTGTGCTGATCAAAATGTCGGGCCCAATGTCCCAAGTGCTGCCACCTTCCACTCAAGGTGTGGGGTCAATTTCTTAAGTGCTGCAGCCTGTGAGAGGCTAGTACATTGTTTCTGCTCTCCCCTCCCTCTGGGCTGGTTCACTGTGCCTTTGTCATGTGTTGCCCAGAATATGTGTGGGACCTGCTCAGTGGAGTGCTACAGCCAGTGAGGGACCTGGCTCGTTCTCTGGCTCTCATGCATCTAATGATATAAACCCTGATTCAGTCTGCAGTCTCACACTTATCTTTGATAAACAAAACATAAATAGACATTATGATTGATCTGGATAATGAAATTGGACAGTATTTATATAGCTTTCTGACTATGTTGCACTGTCTAGAATATTGGAAGTCCAGAGGCAAAATCTGTGTTGAGGAAGAATTAAATATGAACAAAACTATGAAAATCTCTAAAAAAAATCACTCTAAATATACAGAAAGTATTGCTCATTGACAGATTATGAATATATGGTTAATCATATTAATGTAAATTCTCTTATCAGCTATGTAAAGTATACTAGTTACTCCTCATGTCATGAAATACAAACAGTAACATGAACTTATTCATGTAATTTCTATATTATATTTTTTTAGAAAAAGCAATAAATTAATTGTTACTGGTAAGTAACTAACATATGTCAAATGTTTCACATTGTCCGATTTTTAATTCGTGTACATCCACAGAATGTTCCATGCTGTCTCAGTGCTATGTAAAGCTGAAGCACTTATACTGATTGGTCCTGTAATATTAGAATCAGTATTTCTCCCTTTTCTAGCAGTGTAGAGAATATACTCCTGTAAATAGGCTGGGGGTTCTTTTGAAAGGAACAGTCATGAAGAAGTCCAATTGCACCATATCAAATTATTTGTTATGGAAGACAAGGAAGAGTCAGGAGCATCAGAACAGTAGAACAGGCCCTGCCTTTTGTAGGAGGCAGACTCGGGAAGTTGAGCACCACACTCAATATTCCTTCATATGCAACTACTTCACAGTTACTTAACATGTATACCCTCTTTCCTCTGCCTTGGATATACCTGGCTCTTTTCATCAGTTTCTGTCCTGCTGGTATGTTATAATACTTTTGGGAATTTTTTTAGTTGTAAAAGTATCAAGGCAAGCACCTTAAGAGTTTTCTTCATTTTTATGAATGAGGAATAATATTTGGTCATAGAATTAACATCTAATATGTAGCGGTTGTTTTATTCACTGATTGAATGGATGTATAGCCCTGTAAAGCACATATTCTAAGAAAAAAATTATCAAAACTAAAAAGCTCAAAGCATATTTGTTTTAAAATATTCAATATAATTACAAAGCTAAATAGGGCAGCCTGAACAAATATCACCATATGCTAAAACTAATTTAATGCATAAATCAAATAAAAGTAAAATAAATTACAAATATCATTCATAGTTAATTGAGAAGCATAAAGCATTCATGTAGAATAGAGGGAGGGATAATTAATACTATATATGTTTGAGGAGGCCATATGGAAACACCTAACCAAGGTAAACCTACTGTCATTATTTTGCTAAGTGTACAGAAATTAAGATACCTTCACAATTCTTAGTTTTATGCCCATAAATCTGTTTAGCTCTCAGGTCTCAACTGGGAAGTTTCTTTCTATGGTGGAGAACAATTAACATAGAAACTTGTAACAAATCAAGGTTTAGAGAACAATGTGTTTGTCTAGTGCTGAAACACAAATGAGACATCTACATCAAGCTCCTTTCTCATAAGGTGATAGGAACACTGGAGACACGGGGCACAATACTATAAAATAAAAGATGAAGTCAGAAATGACAATAGAAAAACAGTGTCTTTCGGGCATCACAGGGATATTGCTGCTCACAGCATCTGTGGATGCCTGCAAAGGACTTGATTAATGCATTCAACATTCCAGCATAGAGAGGAAGGGTTTGTGAAACTCGTCTTGTCAGGTCATCTCTTCTGAGATGGGTAGAGTTGATTCTCTTTAAGAGTATGGTCTATGATATCCCATTGGATAACGTCACAGCCCTTGAGTATATGGGCACCATTAACTGGACTGAGTAGAATGTTAAAAAGAATACAAGCAAAAACAAATAAATAAAAAAAAAAAGGAGGACATGAATCTGAAAGAGGGTGGAAAATGTATCTGAGGGGAGATAAAGGGAAAGGGTGACCTTGATCAAAACACATTATTTGATATATTAAATATCTAAAAATTAATTTAAAAATAGTATATTACAATTTCAAGTTAAAGAATTGAATGCATGCATCTATTATCCATTCATAGAGGCAAAAATCAAGATAGAATTTTTTAATTTTAAACCCTGACCTCCTGAAAGGTCATTTCATCCAGCAAATGGCTAGACTTGCATGTGTGGAGTAGGATGTTGTTTGGAAACATTAGAACTTCAGGAAGCTTTAAAAGTTCAGCATCACTTGAATTACTGAAATAGACTTAAGAGGACTTGTTTTATCTGTTAAAATCTTTTCCAACAATCAAGTCTTTCTCCTTTATCTAATGTCATTTCTGTTTGATTTTGTTTCATTAGATCTCATTTAATTCATAGTGGTCTGAAATTTACTGTGTAGCTAAGAATGAACTTGAACTCCTAAACCTCTCCATCCCACATGCCTGAATTCTATGATTATAGTCATGCTGTTATGTATTGTATTGTATTGTATTCTATATTATTGTATTGTATTGTATGTTTTGAATGAAGATATGTATACTTTTCTACATTGCATTTTAGTGTATCATCTATACATCTCCTTATTTATTTAATACCGATAACTATTTTAAAGAATGTGTTTAATTATTTAATCTAAGGATTTATTTAATAATGAGTTCCTTTCTGTGTTTTTTTTTATTCCATACCTAAGAATTAAGTGGTTAGCTAGTGTCAGTATGTTTCATAGCTGCTTAGTATTGTATGAAGGTAATTTAAAGAATCAAAGTGTATTTTAATTATTTTATGTTTTCCTTTCTTTGACATATAATTTCCATGCTAGAATAATGCATATTACTATATTCAGCCAAAACATAGATTGTAAGCGTTGGAAACTTTAATCATTCATTATCCTGTGACACCCATTGTCACTGTGTCTTTCTTCCATAATCCCGAAGATACTTACTGCCTTATAAAAGTAGTGCAAATGTTTTTCAGCTACATTTTAAGAAATTTAAGAACACTAATACTAAGTTTCTACCTTTAAATAGAAAATTTATCATGTAAATGATACCATTTATGATTTAAAAGTGGTAACTTTTCTATTACAAGATTGAATATTAAGCTCCAAAGGTTTAGTCATTGTGTCTTATCCTTCAAAGTAATAGCTGCTCTAAGTGGTGGCCCAGCAGTTTATCAGCACAAAATCACTAAAGAAAAATGCTATTGATTTTCAATATCAGTGACTACAAAGTGCTTCATGAACTAAGATTAGTCAAGAACGCTGAAATAAAGTGTGAACATGCCACTATGAATGTGAAAGCAAGCCAAATAAACCCTTTCCTCCCAACTTGCACAATGTTTTGTCATAGCAATGGTAACCCAAATTAAGGCAATATTTATATGAATTGTTCAAAATGTTTATACCATCTTTAAACACATTCTAGATATGAACTATTAATCACTGGATAATCTAAAGTCTCAGGTTTCTGAAAGCATCCTGGGCAGAAAGTGGAAATTTCTATGTCACAGTCCCACAGCTGGCTGAAAAAGGTGAAGAAAGATCTGGGAGTATTTGAGGAGTATCAAAGGTAGGTGATACTTAAAGGGGCTTGCTTCCTGGTTTAGAACACAGTGGCATGTTTCCTCATCCAGTGTGTTTCTGTTGCTCTATAGTTATTGATTACATTAATACAAGTTACATTCTGATAGGACTACTGATTCTTTTTATATAGGTGTTGAATGAGACTGTGATTTTGTACTATGGGAATTAGCACACAGGATTTTCTAGGGAAAATTAATTTGGAAAGAATGTATTTTTTGTAATGCTTTTGTACAACATCAGGAGAAACAAAGTACATTGTCCTATGGGACATTGTTTCTGACAGCTACAGATTTTAGTGTTTGTTTTCCTCCTACGATTATACAATACTTCTTTTCTATTATACAATACATATTCTCTAAAGTTTGATTCTTCTGTCATCTTTAGACTCAAGCAAAATAGACTAATGGACTGTGAACACAAAAACAGTTCATTTAAACTATCAAAGAAAATGTACTTGTTGTAATTTCTGACTAGAGTCTAAAATGTGAAATCTCTATGGTGTTTTTCTGCTTTTACTCAGTGTATATGAAGGTGGATGAAGAACCAATGGGAGAGTGTATTTGTGTGATATATTTGGATGTGTGTATATGGCTTTAGTATTTCACAATGAACTCTGGTGAAATGGCTCATTAATTTTATGAACTAACTCATGAAGGAAATGGTAAGAATAGCTCATCCGGGACCTCTTTGAGTTCTCAGGAGTTATGTTACAGGAATACATTTTAGTATTAGCTTAAAAGATGCATCAAAAGCATCTTTCACTCATGAATGGAAGTGTGCATAAAGACCTGTACATTATGTTAATATCTAGGTCCCTGCTTTTTATGTTTAAATTAAATGTAAGTATGTAAGTATGATAATTATATCAAATTTTATATGGACTCTGAAGAAAATTATTTTTCACTTAAAAAAGTTTTTGAGCAATATTTACATGCTCATTTGCTCACTTGCACACATCCTTTTTTCTTTGTATTTAAGAGCTAATATTTT
Source organism: Rhabdomys pumilio (assembly GCA_030674055.1). Lineage (NCBI taxonomy): Eukaryota > Metazoa > Chordata > Mammalia > Rodentia > Muridae > Rhabdomys > Rhabdomys pumilio. Next base: position 2,986,017 of record JANHMN010000008.1, read on the forward strand.
TTATGACAGACTAAAAACAGTAGATTTCATTCCAGACACATTAATTACAGCTTACTATCACCATTGACATTAACATAAGCAATTCTAAGGTCTCAGTTATAGCACATGAATGGATGATTGGTTCAAGATCAAGCTTAACATAAAATGTATATATATATAAAAACGTAAGCTGCCAGAAGTTATCTATATGAGACAGTGCCTCAAAGACTGAAATAGTTTTAGTTAAAACAACTATAAGTTGTGGTTTATATAGTAGGTTAGAAAAAAAGCTGATACTAGGGCTCTGTCATAATGATCAAAATAACTGCTGATTTGATCACTCCTTTATGCCTTCTATGTAAATTCACCATGATCAGCCTATCTCTCTGCCTTGGCTGTCAAAAAGAAAGGAGAACATACATTTTATTTCTGTGTTACCTGACTAATAGTAATAAAGTACTCAGACTTTTGTTTAGATTTACATTGTGCCGTACATCATCCACTGCTTCACCACACTGGAGATAAATGACCTTTCTTTTTTTTTTTAACTTGAATAAGTCAAGCTTTTCTCCATTCTCAAACTTTGTATAAAGCTTTACTTCAGTATAAACTTTTTTCCCTTGCTAATCTGAACAGAGCTATAAAGTTTCTGTCTGATCCAATAGTCTACACCTTCCAACCTTCAACTACATAGAACATATATTGTATGCTTGTGTTTTAGGAGCTAGAGTCAGAACCATGTTTCCAGATTCTTGACATTTTATACATGGGCTTTGAAACAAGGGCTCAAAGAGGTTTATAAGAAAAGCAAAACAACTGCTATTGAAACAAAGTGATATGCATATTAGAGAATTATATACTGTCAAAACTGACAGAAGGGCACATGAGTGAGAAAACTAGGAGACCTGATATTGTCCAACGCTTTTTTCTGTGCAGTTTAAGAGAAAGAGTGGCTAGTCAATCAAAAACATAGTTTGGGTGGTTTTCTGTTTTCACTGATATTTTAGGTCAAGCACACATTTTCCTACTGCATATGTTGCTTCCCATAGTGCAACTGATTTTAATCACACACCTAATTTTATGCATAGGCAGAAGGCTGTTAAAAAAAAAAAACTGATTGTATTTTCTCACGACACCCAAAATAAGTTCAGGCCAGGTTCACTGTGATTCTGTTCTTCATATCCTAATGCAATGATGTGCCTTTGGAAAAAAAAAACTTTCTAGATTTAAGAGTTACCAAGGTCAAAGAAAAGTACAATATGGTTCAGAAGAGGAATCAGCTGTAGCCAGTGCTCTTGGAGGGAGTCAGAGAGGTTGTGTGGAGAGTTTTCTGAGATTGATGGCCAGTGCATTGTTTAGAGAGTGTATTAGCATAGTATCTGCAGAAGAAAAAGCTAGGTGAACAAGTGCATTATTACATTGGGCCTGTGCATAAATCCAAACCAAACTGGGTTCACAGCTAAACTATGTCCTATGCTTACTTGACTGACTTCTTTATTAAATATAATGAATATACATTTATATATAATATAATGAATGTAACATATTGAAAATTGTTTCAATTGTTATAATTCTTGTACAAATCAAAGATCTTTGTTACTGTTGTTACCTTGTTTGTTAAACAGCATATACATATATACAAAATTGTAGAAATAAATAAATCTATTTGTTACTTTTTACTTATGTTTTCATTCATTGCTTGGGGCAGGTGCCACATCTTGCATGTGGAACTTAGAGGACAATTTGCAAGATTCAGTTCTCTCCATACACCATGTTAATAACAGGATTGAACTCAGCCATCAGATATTCATACCAGTGCCCTTACATGCTGAGCCATCTCTCAGAGTCTAAGTATTTTATGAATTCTGTGTTATAGACCTCTATTCGAACACTCCTATAGAGAATGTAGCCACTCTCTATATCTCCAGTGAAACCATATTTGCAGGACATGACAGCAAATTTGCACACATGAACTCAAACACACTGTGACTTTATTTAAAAGACATGCACAAAATCAGAGCAGCCAAAACCCAGGCATGGAGCTATCTGTGAAGCTATTGAGAATTGATGGCTGCTAAGACTCTGGAATTTCTTCTTGATTGTGGGCCCTAAGAGGAACCTCTGTTCAATAGACAGCCCTATCCTCATGCAAATATATCCAGCATTAAGTAGATTACAGGCACGTGAGAGGATAAGAAGAGCAAAAGCATGAAGTGGGGAATAAACACTGATAATATGAGAAAGGGAAGAAATTAAAGGGGAAAATCTGAGGTGATTGGATCAGAATATATGGTATGTATGTATCACATCTTTAAAATATTATTATATATTATAATACCTTGTACACATGTATGAAACTCTCAAAGAATATATTTAGAATACAGCTGAAAAAATAAACAAAGTAAATTTGGAGTCATAAAAGATGGCTCAGCTGGTGAAGTTGCTTGCAGCCAACTCTGACAGGCAGAGTTTTGATACTAAGGACCCTGACCACATGATGGAGAGAGAGAACCAACTTCTCAAATGGGTCTATCTGAAAGGGCATTTCCTTCTGATGTTTTTATGTTTGTTTTTGTTTGTTTGTTTGTTACACACACATACTACATAATTGCAATGAATAAATGAGTTTTGTTTAAACATGTTCCCCATTATACAAGTGAGTGCTTTTCATTTTTTGTACTTTTAAATGTCATTTTCCTTAAACTTTCCTACTGTGTTAAGTAAAGTGATAATGGTTAGGTTGCAGTAAGTGTCCTACTAGAGATTTTGAAGTTTGGTTTCTGTCAGTTATCCTCAGTTGTCAACTTGACCCAAAGCTAGTGTTATTTTGTCAGAAGAGACCTTACTTGCCTACAACCATGTATGTGAAGCACTTTCTTAATTTCTAATTGGTGTCAAGATACCTCCCGTACTGTGGATTTTGCCACATTGGATATGAAAGAAAGCAATGCAGGCAAGCAGTGGGAGCAAGCTAGTAATCACTGTTGCTCTGTGTTCTGAGCTTCAGTTCTTGCTGAACTGCTTTAGGATTGCTGCTGTGGCTCCCGCCTTGGCATCCCTTGATAGTGGACTGTATCCTATAAGCTGAAACTTTCCTTCCCACCCTGAGTTGCTTTCTGTCGTGGTATTTTATCACAACAAGATAACGCTAACTAGGACAGCTTCTTCTTATCCTGGCCCGGCCATTTAGCTTGTTAGTTCACCTTCACACTCAGAGACTGGGTTTTCAGTGTTGTTTTCAATATGTACAATCAAAAAAAAATCATGTGGACTTTTTCTTTTCTTTTTCTTTTTCTTTTTCTTTTTCTTTTTCTTTTTCTTTTTCTTTTTCTTTCTCTCTCTCTATCTTTTTAACTATAATTAATCTAGAGCCTGGGGAAGGAAGTGTCACGGAGCTAGTCTAGGGACGTTGCAACAGAAAGCAGATTGTTTACAGATTTCAGAGATACTTGCTCTAACTTCGAGTAATAAAAATTAGGACTTATTTTAGAACTTAACTTTTCAAGGTCATAACTTAAATGTTCCAGAGTTGAACCACTCAAAGATGCCTACCAATAGAAAATTTAAGAGTATTCCATTCTGAAGTTCTTACTGTAAAACACTCTGGGGAAATAACTTGTGATGGCCTGTGGTTAAGAAAACCTTCTTAATTTACACAAGATACTTAAGTTACACAAGATACATTTGGCCACCTTGAGGGGTTCTTTCTTGTTGTACTTACTTTGCTGTTTTAAGTACATAGATGAAGTCTTATTAAATTTGTAGTACAATTTGTGTAAAAAAAAATGGTAGCTATGTAAGAAATCATGATTTTTTGCATCCCTGGTGTGTGTGTGTGTGTGTGTGTGTGTGTGTGTGTGTGTGTGTGTATCTGTGTCTGTGTCTCTGTGCTGTGTGTGGAAGTATTATTCTACGTTTTTGTGTAGTGTATGTCTGTGTGTAGGGGGTGTATGTGTGTGTGAGGGTGTATGTGGTATGTGTGAGTGTGTGAGTGTGTGTGTGTGTGTGAGTTTGTGTGGTGTATGTTTGTGTTGTGTGTGTGGTGTATGCTTGTGTAGTACGTGTGTAGTATGTATATGTTTACATGTGTATATGTGTTTGTGTGTGTATGTGTGTGTATGTGTGGTGTATGTGTGTTGCATGTGTGGTGTGTATGACTTTTGTGTGGTATAAATTTGTGTTTGCATGTGTGATTTTGTGTCACGTATTTTTGTGTTGTGTGTGTGCTATGTGTGTGTTTTTGTGTGTGTGTTATATGTATATGTGTATGTGTTTGTATGGTATATGTTTGTGGGGGTACCTGTTTGTGTTGTGTGTGTGTGTGTTGTGTGGAATATGTATGTGTTGTATGTGTGTATGTTTATGGTATGTGTTTGTGTGTATGTATGTGTGTTTGTATAGCATATGTTGGTGGGGGTATGTGTTTGTGTTTTGTGTGTGTGTGTGTTTTGTGTGGTATATGTTTGTGTTGTATCTGTGTATGTATGTTTTTGATGTGTGTTTGTGTGTATGTGTGTTTTGTGTGGTATATGTTTGTGTTATATGTGTGTATGTTTGTGGTGTGTGTTTGTGTGTTCCTTTGTGAGGAACCTGTTTGTGTGTCTGTGTGTCTGTGTATGGGTGTATGTGTGTGTTTGCTCATCGTCAAGCCACTGCATTGATGTGCAGGGGAAAGGAGACTTGTGAGGTTTAGTTTCTGCTTTTTACTGTGGGTGTTCTGGGGACTGAAACTGTGTTTTCAGGCTTGATGGCAAGCTTTATTGTCCTCTAGGTGATCTTATTGGCCCCTTCAAGTACTTCATCTGTGGAGTCAGATCAAAAGGTTTAGGTTACCCACGTCTCCATCAGACAACTTTACCCGGCTTATTCTTCTATATTCAGCACAGCATGGCAGTCTCCCATCTTAATCCTTACCAGGATTTCACAGAGCCCATAACTGTACAACAGCTCAGCAAAATATTTAGTATGGTAAATTGGTTTTGGAGTCCCTTCTTTAGTTGACTCATGATTTCCCACAAAAATTTAAGCCTTTAAGATTTCAAGACGGTAGGTCAGCAGCTATAGTGTGTTCTGATCACACTCTTAATCCTTGACTCAGTCTATTCCTGTCTTCTGTTGGTTTGCAAACATGAATACCAGAAACCAAAAGAACTGCTGTTGCATGTTAACCACTTATATGTAAACAATGTAACAGTTTAGGTACAAATATTTTGTTTGTATTGTTCAAAATGATGACTTAAAATTCAGAAATCAGAGGAGAAAATGCTCACAACAAAGCAGTCTTGATTGATGTAACTGGGTTAGATTCTTCTACAGAAAAAAAAGAGTTTTGCAAGAGACAGACTTCTTACAGAAGGTGGTTTTAACTGGGATGTCACTTTCGCAAAGAATATTATTCCCCCACTTGTCTGCACAGCGTTACTTTCCCCTTGAAAGCATTTATTATTCAGTATTAAAGGTTGCTTTAGTCAACCATCCTTCAAACATCTGTACAGCTTAGCTGTCCATTGAATGTAATAAGTTGCAATGACCCGAAAGAAAACAGACACAAACGCATATACATAATAATGAGACAGCCATGGGCTGATTTCTTTTACTTAGGTTAGTTTAGGTTTATTATTTAGAGTGTTGACCATTATCTGTTGAACATGTCAGGGGTATGAGGAGGAAAGATAGTACTTAAGACTCTGGTCTTAACTCTAGCATTATCTATTAGTAGAAAGTACTGGGTGGTTTTATTTCTGTACAATTTTCTTCTTAATATTCCTCAACCTTAAACCAAAGCAGACATGGAGGTTTTGAACATCTGTGGGTTCCTTATGCAGATTTATACTTGCTTTTTTACACATTTAATATTTATGTATTCATTCTTTTAGCAAATATTTATTGAATTCTTAATTTGTGAAAAATATACTTGTATAAGATATACTCCCTGAGATCAAAGTTTATAATCTTATTAAAGATCACACACACACACACACACACACACACACACACACACACACACACACA
>JANHMN010000008.1:2992017-3017090 GCA_030674055.1 Rhabdomys pumilio
ACACACACACACACACACACACACACACACACACACACACACACACAATTAGCATGTGTTAAGTGGCAGAGCAGAAAAAGAAAATATGCGGTAAGAGTTCAGCTGAGGGCAAACCCAGTTCAGACCAAATCTGATTATATGAGGTTATGAAGCTCTCCAAATTTTGTTGATCTCCTAAATGTTATTTGGTGTGTTGCCGTTCTCCACACTCCCAGGGAAATGACTTCATATTATGTGAATTACTCTTGATTAGTATAATGACTCTTTAAGTTTTCTAAGTTGTTGTCTTACTCTGAGATCAGATTGTTAAATCATGTAGAGTTTTGTGTGTACATTCTGTTTGCATTTTTTGCATAGTGGAAGCACATGTAGACAATGCTGGATAGATGCTCTTATGTAAGCTTTATTGTCAAAATATTAATAATAATTGTTATCATTCTCAATATGCACTTTGAAAATACAGATATAATTGTGTTACTATGTCAAGGCCTTGATATCTTCACCCTCTCCATTTGTACTGACTTGACAAGTATGGGATGATCTAAAAACAGTACTTTAATAGGTATAGTACCAGAATTAAAAGATGAAAATGAAACAAACTCAATAGTACCAGACTTGTCACTTTATAAGCTTATAAATATTAGTCCTAATAGAATTTCTGATACTATTTGGCTTATGGAATTCTGTCCTCTTAATTGGTTCTTAAGATCCTGATTCTCTATAGTATGAAGGAAAGACAAAGTTCAGTTTGTCCTTCATTTGTCTTCTGGCATGAAAAATAGTGGGGCAAATACCAGATATAATAGCTATGTCTGAAGAATGGATAGCTTATACTCATTAAACAGGGGAAATTCCACTTAGGAAAGATGTGTTGAGCTCTGACTCTAATAGAAAGCTCAGCCTTCTTTTTCCGATTTTTCCAGTACATGTACAGTAAATTAAAAGCAATATTTTAGTGGCCTGTAATGGGAAGACTCTCCCTGAAGATCCCTAAATATTTACCTAACTCACAGACTTTTGGAAATTGAGCCAAGTAATCTTATTTAAACTCAATATCTTCTTAAACATGCTTTATAACTTGATTTTGTTTTCCCAGTTTCACATTCAAATCATAGTATCTACATGGCTTTCTGGGAGCTAAGCACCCCATGAATGTACAGTAGATGAACTATTATTAGTAGCATTTACCCATACAAGCCAATCTCCAAGCTACTCAAAGTACCTTCAAACCAGACATCCTGTCTCCTCTGAACTGAACTCATTCACATTCATACACTCAAGGAACATTGTGAATCTCAGTCAGATTTATTTTCACATGCTCTAACTCAGCACATAACACAAAGAGATCTTCAGAAATTTTAAACAACATAGTTAATCAATTATTAATTTAAAACTATCAATCATAGAGAGAAAATTTTCAATTGTGTTTCAATTTTTAAAATCGAGGACAAAGAAGAGATAAGTAAATGCTATAATGTTCTTGACAGGAATCTCTTCCCCTTTGCTTAGTACTAATAGAGCTTTTTATATTCAAACACCAAGCTTCAGTGTTAGATCTCAAAACAATAATCAGAGCATTCTACTAGGTAGCAATAGGCAGCATGCAAAGAATGCAAAAAAAAAAATGTTTGTTCTTCATTTCTTAAAACCAAAAGCCATCCTGATCTGGGGCTTTTTAAAAGTATATTTTCATTTAGGGATAGAATTTGCTAGTAGATACATTATTTCTGTTTGCAGACAGATAATAGAAGGTCTCATGATGGACAGTTCCCTAGGCTGTAGAAACTGGAGTGCAGATTAGCATCAAATGGATAGGCACAAAATCCTCAATGTGGATGAAATATTTGGAGGTGTATTAAGAGTCTCTTGCACTTTATAGCGTGTCAAGTGGCATTTGGGAGGTTCGTGTTTGGTTTCCTGTTACATTCCTGCAAAGATGTTCTTTCATCTTAGTTTTCCCTGAGACACAGTTTAGACCACAAATGTTACAGCTCATAATATTTTTCTCTAAGAACTTCCTCCAGCTCAGTGACTAGTTCAGAGATCAAACATGATGCTTCATTTCCACTTTTGTCATCACAAAGCAGCAGCAATGAAGATTATAATTATCTGATCCTGCCTACTGCTGAAGCTTAAGACACATAATTACATCTCATGGAAAATGTATTTTCCATTCCAATACATTTTAAATGCAGGCTTTAAAGACAGCAATTTGTTTTAAATATATCTAAGATTTAATAAATGTGTCTATTTTGATCACTTTGACCACAGGGCATTTTCCTTGTTTCTTCCTTTATTCTTTCTGTTCTTCAACCATTTTTCATATTAGGAAAGTCCTCCAATGGTGGAGTTCTCAGGATGTGGTCATGCACTGTGATGGCATGACCATATGATTTCTCCTCTGAATCTTTTCTTTCATGACATCATTGCTTCTTCTTCATCTGTATGTAGAATTTGATTTTGGCTTCTATATATAGAATTTCTTTGTTTGAGCACTCATTTTCTACTGAAATGATAGGGAATTCAGAAAGTGCCCATGGAACAGGAAGTGTTAGAAGGACACATAAAACTAAAGAAAAAATATTTAACCTAATTTTATCTCGCTTACCTAAAAACAAAACAAAACAAAAAGTAGAAATTCAATATTTCTTAGGGTATGGGGTTAGAAGGCTGATATTTTACTTAATGTATGCAAAATCTTGCATTTAGGCATTGAAACAAAATGTAAGAAATAATTTAATAGGAATAACGTCATAATGCAATCCTAGAAAAATGGAGTGCCTGTGAGAATTTTGTTACTGTATAATTCACTCATTTCAGGTTATTTTTTTACTTTTTTATTTTTTGGTAGATATTTTATTTATTTACAATACAGATGTCATCCCCCTTCTCCATTTTCCCTCCCTAGAACTCCCTGTTTCACACCCCCCTCCATTATGCTTTTACACCATTTTGATTACATGCATGTAATAAGGTCAGCTCTAGGCTGAGGGTCTAGCAATACAATAGATACAAATAACCAAGGTACAAGCAATACAATAAACACAAATAGTCAAAGAAAAAAACAAGGCATTAAACCTAATTACATGAACACCCCTGTGATCATAGTTTCTAAGGGCTTATTAGGATGACCAAAGTATCTGAGCCTACTTCTTTGCCCTAACCCAAGGTCATTTTCATGTCTGAAGCCTACTTCCTTTTTCTAGATTAAAATTTATGTTCCTGTCTGAAATTACTTCTTTGTTCTAGCTTAATATTTAGGTTCCTGCCTGATATTACTTCTTTGTTTTAGCTTAAGATTTAGATTCCTACTTGAAATTACTTCTTTTTTCTAGCCTAATGTCAGATTCCTGCCATTTTCAGTTATTTTTAATGTATATATGTTGATTCACTTCTTGATGTAGGGTCACTTCTTAAGTATTAAGGCAAACTGATACAGTTAACATAATCTTGAAACATTTCATGTAAAATTATTTTTGTAAGTTATTGTTGTTGTTGCTTTTGTTTTGAGAAAGAATTCTGTTATGTTGTTCATGATATTTCTAAATCACTTTCTATTCCACCTTGTGATTGTTACTTCATTCAGTTTTTCAAGTCCTAGAGTTAAAAGTCTGGGACAGCTGGCTTTACTGATGATGTAGGTTAGACTGTAATGTGATGTGATTAATTTAACAGTAACTTATACACTAATCTTTTAAGAAATACTTTAAAAGTATCTAATAAACAAAACTAGAGAAAAGTATGAAACATGTTTTCTTTATATTTGTTGAAAGTAGACATTTGAATTATAGATATATTTTTCAAAAAGCCAATATACCTGTTATATTTTCAGTTTTCATTATGTGCTGGTAATGTTCTGCTGAAACATTTCATTTACTAAGGATTACTGCCCAGTGGGCCAAATAATAGCTAAATAATAATTCTCAAGAATTGTCCCAACTCAATTTGCCTTTCTGAAATTATTTAGTATGAATAAGTCGGGCGGTTTACTTTGACCATTTTGTTTGTTTGTTTGTTTAACAAGGAGGGGAAGGCGGTGAGATTTTATGTCCTGAAATAGTCTCACTAAGTGATGCTACATATAAGAGTCTAACATAGTCTAACCTACATATAGAAGACATCAGGAACTGAAGTCTACAGCATAGTTTGGTTATAATTAAATATTAAGTGACACAAAAAAGAATATTAGCCAGATAAAATTTATCCATATTGTGAATAAAATAAATGTCTTTAAGACCTAATTTGTTTTCACATGTGTATGTGTGTATGCATTTCTTATTTTTATAAAGAATTTTACTGATGTTTTAAATGAGTGAAAAATTCCTATACTGTGTTTAGTTTATAATTAATACCCTCCATCACCTATTCCCAAATCCACCCTTACCTATTCAATTTCTTCTTTCTCTCTTTCAAAACTGACTCAGTTCAGTTTGGGTTGGACTACTATACTACTCCTAGTTATAAGATCTTTTCTGAAATGTGGTTGATATAGCAAATATCACACCATTAAGGAAGAGTAACTTTCATTCTCCAATGAGCAATCAAATACCAATAGCTCATTATCTATGTATAGGATTTCATACCTACTTCCCTTTCCATATTCCGGCTTGTACCTTTGCTTCTCTCTTGTATACTGTCAATATTGCTCTAAGTTCATATGTGCATCTCCCCAAACACTGTTGTCTTGAACAGGTCTATCACATCCTGATCATATAATCCAGGTCATATAATCTTTCTTATAAACCCCTTTTCTGCATAAATAGTATGCCTTTAGGATTAAGCACTCAAGATCTCTTATCCTCTAATTGTCTGAAAGTTGTGAGTCTTTCTATTGATTGTTATCTACTGCATGTATAGACCTCATTGATGAAGGATGAGTGATGCAATGACCCATGTGCATACCAATAATCCATTAGGAGTTGTTTTAATACTAGGTCTGGTTAATGGGATAGTAATAATAAATTGTTTCTCATGACCCATATGTAGCTATAACTAACTTACCAACAGCCTCATACATAGGTTCTATATCATGGAAAGGCTTTTACATTCAATTTGGTTAAATCCAAAAGTGGTTGTTTACTATCATAACATTGGTGCCTCTAATGTACCTGTAGGCATATCATGCCAGAAACCTTCTTACTTATTTTGCAGGGTTTACAGCTTGTGAGAAAAAAAAAACTGTTTTTTTTTCTTTTTCTAGTATTATGCATAGTGTGTTCAGCATGCTGAAAGCTACCTAGTAAAGATGCAGCTTCCAACTAAGTATCATCTAATAATAGAATAATATAGCTGATTTCTCTATGTTCTGATTAACATATGTGGTATCTTCAACAACACATTTTATTGTCAGAATCTACCAATAGCAATGACTATAGCTTAGGAAGTTTGGACATCTTGGTAGGTTGGTGTAACTATGATATAGAAACATTGGGAGAGTCATTTAACAACTTTCAAGCCAGATGTTTTTAATTAGAGAGTTAGTGCAGGAGCCTGGAGACATGAACTAAATAGCCGCAGAGGAATAATGATCGCTGGCTTGCTCCTCCCACTGTATTCAACCTGCTTTTTTATACATCCAGTGACCACCTCACCAGGGGTAAAACCACCAATAATTGCCTATTTCCACATCAATCACTAATCAAGGAAATGCCCTGAGAGGCTTGCTTACAGGTCAATATTATGATTTTTTTTATCCTCACGAGTATGGTTGCCTTCTCTATGATGATTCCATTTTATATGAAGTTGACAAGCCAACTACCTAACACACATGAAAATTTCATTATTTCCCTTTTCTAAACAACAGAAGAATATTGGATTGTATGAATTTACCACATATTCTTTTCCCATTTACCCACCGATAAAGAGCTAGTTATTCCCATACCTTGGCTATTGCAAATATGAGGGTATAGTGAAACCTCAGAACTGGATCACTCTGTGGGTAGAAAGAAACATTTATTTGGGGAACAAATTGATAAGGCTGCCTCTGAGAATAAACATCTGTAACTTGATAGGAAAGCAGTTGGATTTTACATAATAGGCAACAGGATGGGGTCTTTAAGTTGACACAAGCTATTTGTTTAGATTAATTGGGAACTAGATGCTCATGCCAGAGATAGCTGTTTTCTGGTGGGGTGAAGAGGGAGTGGAAGTAGTGGTTTTCCTGGCAAACAAAAACCCTCTTTGTGAGGTTTCTGAGGAATACTGAGTTTAAATTTCAGATTATTCAATAACAATCGTTCTGTTTACCCAGTCAGAGTCCTTCTGTTTATGGCAGTGTTATCAGCACTGCCAATTTTAGAGCCTGCTTTTGAACTAACAGTAAATAAAGCATCAATGAATGTGGATGAGCTAGTATCTCTGTAACAAGATAGGAAGTTCTCTGAATAACCAAAGACTGGTTAGTTGTATCCTGTGGTAGATTTATTTTCACCTTTTTGAGGAACTTCAATAATTATATTCAAGGTGGCTATACCTGTTTACACTCTCATAATGACTATGTGTTTCTCTTTTCCATATCTTCACCAGAATCTGCTGTCATTTGTCTTGATATTTTATTTTTATTTTTGTTTTATCTTCTTATATTTTTCTTAGCTAGTCTGAGTGCAGTAAGATGAAACCTCAAAATATTTTTATTTTAGCCATTTTACAGATGGCTACAGATATTAAACATTTACATATTTTATTCATGTTTTTAAAATTATATTATAATACCATTTCTCCCTCTTGTTTCTTCTTTTACACAGACCATCACATGTTTTCTTGCTTTCTTCAAATAAATGACCTCTTTTTACATCAATTATGGTTACATAAATATATGTATATACATATGTATTCCTACATTAACAAGGGAAACTGCTCAGTCTGAATTATGTTACTTGTATATATGTACTAAAGATTGACCATTTTGTATTGGAAAACTTACTGGTATACAATTCCCTGGAAAAGACTTTCTCTAGCTTTCAGCATTCCTTAGGTGCCTGTAGTTTTGGTCTATACTGAGACCCTTGTTCTTTTCCTGTCAACATTAGTATGTCTATTGTCTGTGTTCAGCTGCTATTTTGGGAATCTTGTTGGTAAGACTTAATGGAAGTAGTTTCTGACATTTCTAGGAAATGTCACCATCTTACAGCAAATTTTCTGTTTCTCTGAGTCTTATAGTCTTCTGAAATGATCTCTGAGCTTTAGTTGCAGTTGTAGCCATTGGGAGTAGGTGCTGTTACTCTGAATTTTGATTGCTTGTCACTTAAATAATCAGCTATTTGTGTTTTATTTCTAGAGAATTTCCTCTATAATTTCATGCTCCTCTTTTCAATTGGGTTTTTATACCAATATCATGCTTTTTATTACAATATGTCTGTTCTATGACAGAACCAGATATGAATAGTAATGCCTTTCTCATTTCTTTTATTTTTCAAGATTGTTGTATGCAATCCTGTTTGTATTTCAGTATAATGTTTTAGATATTTATGTTCAATTTATGTAAAGAATTGGAGTTTTGAAGGAATATTGTAATAAATATCTTTAAAAATAAGGTAGTGTTAGGTAGTCAACAGCCTCTTTCTTTGTTTTAAATTTAAAATACCTAGAGTTGTATTTGGCACATTATGTTTAAAAATAAACGTGTAGTGTCCAGGAAGAAAGCACAGTCAGGAAATCACTTACTATAGAAGCATAAAGACAAGAGTTTAATTGCGTGTGACACATGCTTTGTATTCCAAGCACTGTGGGATTGGAGATACAGATCCTTGGAACTCACCAGCCAGACATTCTATACTACATGGTTGTAATCCAGGGACCAGTGAGAGATCCTGTATCAGAAACACAATTCCAGCTACTGAGAAACAACACAGAAGGTTGAAGTTTGACTTCCCATGAAAGGACACACACTTGAGAATAGTGTGTGTACTTTATTGAGAAATAGCTCACTTCACTATCATTAAATATTTCAGGAAATAAAAGGATTTCAAATAACAGATCCTTGCAGTATCTCTTCAATTTCACAATTGCCTACCTTCAACCTTCCTGTGTCTAATGTAAGTTCTTCTACAGCTATTGAAACAGGCAATAGAAAGTTTGACGCCCCCAGGATGTTCCTTTTGCTCTTTATGATCTTTATTTTCATTCCCAATTTCTGAAAGTCAAAAGATCTCTGAACATCATAAAGATGATACTGGGTGGCTCAGCATATTCAAGAATATCATGAAAGCTAGTTTTCTCCTTTCCCCAACTCAGACACAGCACCTTCACATGCTGCTCCAAAGTTAACAGTACTGTGGCATAATACCATACTGGCAAACCTTCTTTCCTCTCTTTAAATGTAGAATTTTAGTGGGTAAGGAAGTGAGCATGATTTGAGGAGAGTCGAGGAAAAAAATTAAGATCAAAATATATTCTATGAAAAATTTTGTATAAAAATAGAATTTGTATAACATTATTCATTTTTAATTCTTTATATATAAATTTATAATTAAATTAGCCATCTAGTTTTTTTACACTTGTTACTGAAAATAAATCTTTTAGTGCAAATTTTACATTTGTATATTAACTGCAGATATTGTATGTAAAAAAATAGCTAATGAGAAATTTTAGAAATTGGTTTAGAACACAAACATATTGTTGTAATTACATATTAGCTGGTGTTATGTCTGAGCATAAATTTTCTCTTACTTAAAAATCCATTTCTAAAAAAATAATATGAGGGACATAAAGCCATGTCAGGACGTCTGGTAAGGTAAAGCAGGTTGAGGCCCAGAGACTCAGTGGGCACACACTAGAGGCTTAGGTGACTCCCAGCTCCAGACCAGACTCCTGACTTGGAACACATACCAGGCATAAAAGAGACTTGACCTGTGGTCAAATAGACTCAAAACAGTGTTCTCCATGTACCTAGAAGCCTGGAAGCATAGCCAATAAGCTTTCCTTGCCAGATATTCCTCCCTACAAAGGTAGTTAATCTCAGGCCCACTCTGAGAATTGGTTTATGGTTTTATGCATCCATTTTCCACCATGACAATAACCAGTTTGGAACCACAGAGTATCTCTTTTTGCAGAGGAGAGCCATGGAGAAGGCCTTTGTCTACAGAGTCACAGTCTAATCTCCCATAGAAGGCCTCTCTGCACTTCCAGCCACAACTGCCACCACAAAGCCTGGCACTTTGTCAAGCCAAGGACTCTCCTGGTGGGACAAGCTGATGCTCCCCCTATTCTCCGCACCCCTACAGGCTAGCTCCAGCTTTTCCACTCCTCAGCCTGCACACAGTCCAGCACCTACCCTGGAGGTGGCAAAGGGAAAACTACCAGTGTTCCACCTCCCCAAGTGGTGGTGCCCTGTGGCAGACAGACCTGGTAGATTGTGATTTTAGTGTTTTGTGAAACTCAATTTTCTTATACCCAGGTGATCATTGTCATGTATTATATTATTATGAATACAGTCTTGAGATTAGGATAATGTGGAGAAGAAAGACCACAGGGAATGTTTTCTGAGTCTGAATCTAATAAAGTCATTGATTTCAAGTTTGGCCATATTCTAAGTTTTAGTTTAGCTGATACCTGAACCTAACATTGAGATACAAAGGTACTGATATGCATTAATAGTAAATGCAGATTTTCTTCAGAAAGAGTGCTCAGCAGAGTCAGTTTTGATGTTCTGATGAACATTATTGTCCTCTGAATTTACATACTGTCCAGGCCAGCTTGGACAATCAAGTGGGACACCTAGACCCTGTGAAGAGGACTGAGATGCACGACAAAATAAAAGGCAAAGCAAGTCAAGAAGTCTGATCAAGCTGGCAAAGAATTTATTGTTCACACAGGTTATATACTCTGTAAACAGGATATGAAGAGGGGTAGGAAAGGAAAGAGGGCTTTGTAGGTGGAGGAAGCTAGCTGCAGCTGTGGGGTCTAAGTTATTCTCACAAAGCTTTGCCTTTACCAGAGGTTCTAAAAATATCTATCTAACAGGATGTTGGCTAAATCTAGAGATCAGGAGGAAGGGTTACTAAGGTGGGTTGCTATGAGCCCTTGTTTAAAGTTCTGAGAACTGACAAGTGAGTCATAGAAGGTAAGCAGAAAGAAAATAGTAGATAGGAGGGTCAAGGGAGAGTGTTTGCCAAGAGTAAGGCATTGCATTGGCTTCCCACAATATACCACAATCTCTATAACATATTGTAGTGGGTGGTATTTAAATCTCCAACCCAAATATGACCGGTCAGTGAAAACACAACTCAGTAATTATGAATACATTCTGTAAGCCTAGACTGGGCAGATACCCATACACTACTCTGTTCCCCAGCTATGAGACCCTTATAACTTGAGGATTTTCCAGACCCTGCATCTGTCGTTCTACCTCATGCTTCCCAGTCATCCTCACCTGCATTGTCTTCCTCCTCCATTGTCTTCCTCCAGTCCTCCCCCAGGCTCTCTTCTACCAACCTTTATTTCTCCACCTCCCGTTCATTTGCCCAATCACTGGCTCCAGCCTTTAGTTTACAAACTAAGATGGGCAGAAGGTTCATTAGAATTCACCTGTGAAATGACTCACACCTCCTCTGCAGCCCTTCACAGAAAAGGGGAATTAGTATCAAAATACAAGGCCAGGCTATCCACAACATATTTCCTTTGGACTTTCAATCTAGCATGTGGTCGTCATGTACTAATTTGTCATTTCTTTTTAAAGCTTTTAAGTATGACATTTATTTGGACAACTAGGAATAAAATAATGTACACCATTTTCTTAGAACACACCATCAGCACACATAAGTGACCTGGAGACTTTACAGTTCAGTTTTATTTTGTTGTTTTGTTTTGGCAGTGATCTGTCATCTTTGTCTCTTCTGTACCCTCCTGTTTGCTACCACTCTACAAGTCAAACAGCATTTTAATGTAACTCAAACACAGAAACAGGCTCAGAGATGAGCCAAAAACTTTCATTACTCTCTGGGGAGTGTGTGCTCACTCATAATATTATACTTTTAAATGTAGAAAAGAGATGAACCTAAAGTGACTATGGCCATTGAAATGTTAAAATTCACTTGTACTTTTATGTATGTGAATTTCTGCAACAGTAGCTGAATGCCACCCATTGTCACTGTAAAGAATATGCAAGTGTCTGGCATGTACCACAGACTGCAAAAAAAATTTAAAAAATGAGCATAGTACATACAGCCTAAGCAAGCAATCAGCCACTTTCTCTAGAGACAAATAACACAGAATACAGCTGGGAGAAGAACTGGGTGAACTATAAAACACTTCAATTCAATAAGTAAAACTGTGAGTATTGTGGAAAAGGGAGTGAGAAATATAATATTTCAGGATTTCATTCCTGGATGTATAAGATTTACTCTGAAGCCAAAGCTGCCCTCCAACTTCTGGTCCTTTCTACTCAGACTTCCAAGTGCTGGATCACGGTGATGCATCACCACATCTGCTTAGAATTTTTGCTTTGCTTCTGATCCTTCCTTTCTTTCTTTCTTTCTTTCTTTCTTTCCTTCCTTCCTTCCTTTTCTTTCTTTTTTTCTTCTTCCTCTTCCTCTTCTTCCTCTTCCTCTTCCTCCTCCTTCTCCTCCTCCTCATTTTACTCTTCTTCTTCTTCTTCTTCTTCTTCTTCTTCTTCTTCTTCTTCTTCTTCTTCTTCTTCCTCTTCCTCTTCCTCTTCCTCTTCCTCTTCCTCTTCCTCTTCCTCTTCTTCTTCTTCTTCTTCTTCTTCTTCTTCTTCTTCTTCTTCTTCTTCTTCTTCTTCTTCTTCTTCCATTTTATTGCATATTTGATGTTATCTAGGGATGATTGGGGAAAATGATCAATACATTTATTACTGGGTTTCAGTCTGATTTTTGTTTTTGTAGATGAATTTTAATCTAGCAACATGGATGCTCTGGCAAGGGATCACATCTAAAGATCTTCTAGATTTGTGTGGTATAGCTGTGTATCCATCTTTAATCCATCTGGTTGTAATACAGACATAGACAAGTCCTTATTACACACTTTTAACCCCAAGGAATGTAGGTAAGATTAGTTTACATAAGGAAGCAGCAAGGTTTAAAGTGACATCTAATTGAGAGGAAGAAAAAATGACAAATCAGAGAAAGATTTGACAGAATGAGTCAGAGATAGGATATGCTCTACTCTCTTAAGAACAACAAAAAAGAGATATGGTATGAGGGCAGTGCAGAGAGAGAGGAAGAGAGAGAGAAAGAGACAGAGAGACAGAAAGAGAGAGAGATACAGAAACACAGTGAGACAGTGAGAGACAAAGACAGAGAAACAAGGACAAGAGTGATACAGATAGAGATAGAGACTGAGAGACAGAGGCAGAAACTGAGATAGAGAGAGGAGGTAGGTCTCCCATGACAGTTTTACAGAGACAGGATTCACATGAATTCTGAACAGGCCAGAGAATGAGAAGGAGTCGGAAAATTAAAACAGAATGCTAGGTTTAGTCTGAGGACAAGCAGAGAATACATTCAGTTGGAAACAGAGCAAATCCTTTTTGAGTCAGTTGTGTTAAAAGGAGTTGAGGCCAGAACAACTGAATTGAATCAGACAATCAGACTAAAGAAAAAGGGAAGTTTATTCAGCAGTAGACTACCAAGACAACAATTACATCTGCCAAATAAAAGTTACATTTACAGGTTTTGATAAATATGTGTGGAAGTTTATAAAAAAAAAATCCTCTGGTGGATTTGATATAAACTTCACATTTTTAAAGTCTGAGTCTAGACATGTGCTCCTGTGATGTATTCTTAAAGTCATCATCACAAGGCCACTCCTAAAGCTACACTTGCATATATAATGGTTTTTCTTCTTATATAATGGTTTTCTGTTTGGTGTAGCCACACCAAACCCACAACTTACAAGTCATTCTAAATTTCTCTCTATTAAATATTACATAAACTATTGGAAGAGTCCTACTACTTTTCATTCTGAATTATACCTCTTAAATGTTATTGGGCATATATTTAAGTATGCCTATGCACACATAGGTTGTGATTTATGACTATAGTTTTGATTTTGTCTACAATTTCATTGTTAAAAGTTATAGGAAAGTTTGTTTTGTAAAACTGATATTTTGTCAATGATTGTTATTTTTAAGTTTGCTCTTCTGTATTTTTTTTTGCACTAAACGTACATTCTATAAGCTGCAAAATTATTTATAGTAGTAAGAAATGTGGTAGAAGCACAGGTTAGAAAGGTTAGGCTACGAATATAATTGATCATATCCATTAGTACATGGAAACATGCTTTTTGACAGTGAAGCTGGAAACACAAATAAGTATAAAGATAATTTATAAAATAATTGTAAAGAAGTCACTTCTGCACATACTGAGTGTTTAAGAGTTGATAGTGGTGAAAAATACATAAGGTTAGGGTGTCCCAATGATCCTCTTATAGCTCAGTGGGTTACCACAGCTTTATAACATTGGTGCTTGATTTCATCAGCAATGGCATGTGCTACAGAAAATTAACTGCTCATGGATATGTACCAGGTATCACAAGATAAAATAGTATATACAGATTTTATTATACAAAAAGAAACCAATTTTCAAAGGTGGAATGTACGAAAGAAAGATTGAAAAGGAGTCTGAGTAAATTTTAAAATCACAAGAGACAATATGTATTTTGATGAAAACTTTCAGTTTTCTTGCTTTCTCTCTCCACCTCTCTTTCATATATATATGAACACACACAGACACACATACATATATATATAACATATATTACAGACACACATACATGTATATATATGTATGTATATATATATATACATGTATATGTATATATATGTATGTATATATATATATATGTATGTGTGTCTGTAATATATGTTATATAAGTATTTTATCATATAAACATATTATATATAATATATACA
Source organism: Rhabdomys pumilio (assembly GCA_030674055.1). NCBI lineage: Eukaryota > Metazoa > Chordata > Mammalia > Rodentia > Muridae > Rhabdomys > Rhabdomys pumilio. The sequence goes on from JANHMN010000008.1 coordinate 3,005,885, forward strand.
ATTTTTAATATAAAATTATATAGTAATATATAATATATAAATATATATGTGTGTTTGAGTGCTATTAATATAAGTAAATGTGCATAATTGACAGCTCATTTGCAAACTAATGAATCTAAATTGTTGAAAATGCAAAAACTCAGTAATTCATAGTGAATCGTGCTGATTATCTGACAACTCATTCAATGATGTGAGTCATAATTACTGAAAACAATGATCAAAATAGTATTTTATAAATAAAATACAAGTTAGAGCCTCCTATATATGAACACACACATTTTTTAGTCTTATCAATATTCACATATTATTTGAAACCTGAAGAAGTCCTTATAAACATAGGATTTATAATTATATAAACACACTTTCAATAATCACATATATAGGCCATATATAATACTAAATACTAATATATGCACATCATGTAATAACATTAAAGGCACACATCATTGTTTGTGTGTGTGTGTGTGTGTGTGTGTGTGTGTGTGTGTATGTGATAGAAAGATAGATCAGGGACCTTGCATATATGTTAAGCACATGCACTAATTTGCTATGCTATTTCTGAACTTAGAGGAAATTTTTTATGTGTGTTTAGTGAATTCCTAATTAGATTATATGCAGACAAAATAACTGATAGACATACTCAGAAAAAATCAATTTGTGTTAAAAATAGAGGACAGAAAGTTGTGGTACTTAACTATTTATTTTTTTATTGTCTCTATGTCTTTGAACTTTTATTAAACTCCAATGAAGCTATAGGAGAGTTCTTCAGGCATATTAAAAATAACCTTGTGGAATTCTTTCTGAGAACAGTCCCTATCTTTCTCAATTTATTCTTCATTGAGTTTCTACAATGACTAGCTGAAGTGAGTGCTTAGTGATTGGAGTAAAGTGACTATATTGTCAGACAGGTGATTAAAGAAAGTTAACCATGTTGTCCTCAGTCACTTCCCCTGAGCTCTTTATTCTTTATCAGATGAAATATCACCTTTCAAACCAGGGACACTGTGCAAAATAGGAATGGATCTGAGATGACACACATCCTAAGCTCCCATCCTGTCTCTGATCCTTTGTAACTATCAGACATTAGACAGTCACTGAACTTCCCGAGCCTATTTCCTCTTGTGAAAAATGAAGGGGCTGGAAGAGAATGATCCTGAAATTACCCTCCTTTTATGTTATAACAATGCAGTAGCCCCCTTTTATTTGAGAAATTCTTGTTCTCTGTTTTTCTTAGGTGTACAGACATAGTTCATTATTATGATGTAAAGATTCCCCACTGTGCCACAGCTGGCACAGGTGAAAGAAATTAAGCAAGAGCACACTATCACTGTAAGACCTCATCACCTACGCTGCTTAATTATATAAGTCAGAACTGGGATATGAGATTTATGAAGATAAGCCGAAATGCAGATAATAGGTTCAGGGTAATGTAAGGTTGATGATGTGTTATTTTGAAATCTTAAGTTCTCAAGTTCTGCATAAGTCAAGTAAGTTAGCATCATAAATTTCAAAGAGAAAAATCGATCCTCCAGTCTCTAGGCCAGTCGGTATGGAGTCAAAATTTTAAATTTGATGATTAATTACATTAATGAACACCAGGAAAATAAATAACCAAAAGGTAGCATAATTCCTCTGGTTATAATTTATATCAAAAGATTGTAGGAAAATAAGTAATAGATGTTAATTTACACAAGACATTAAAACAAACTCATCATAAACTGGCCATATGGCATATAGATGTGGGATGATATTCTCTCGTAAATCAACTGGTGAAACAAAGATCTCTAATGAGTTTCTCTTCCTTTCTCCCCCAACTTACTTTGTCTTTGTTTCCTTTCTCCATCGCTCTCAGTCTCTTCCTTGTTTTCTCAGTAGAAGATATTTGCTGTTTGTTTATTACATTTCCATGACTGGTACTATTTTCAAGCTATTAGATGGTGATTTAATCATTAACTTCTTTTTTTTTTTTTTTTTTTTGGACAAGTTAAATATTTTATAAACTAGCAAAATAATTCAGCTAAATATCATGATATATTCTAAATGAAGGTTTAGGATTGAATGAAATGGCCAGAAGGATGGATTGAGTTAAATAAGATCTAATTTTATAAGTCAAGAGTAACATTTCAAATAAAAGAAATATAAAACAAATAAATACACAAGCATACAAACAAAAAACCCTTTTCAAGTAGGATATTAAGTACAGAATGTGAGGTACTCAATTTGGCAGTGTTTATTAAAGGATCCCAAGGTGCTTGAGCTTCCCTGATAGAAAGTGTAGATGTTACATAAATGACCATTTCCTCTATATTGTGGTTTGGACTTTATGCTAACTATTTAGCTATGAAAAACAAGTCTAATTGAAAACAAATTGAAATATGGTTAGAAAAGAAACTAGATTTATGAATGATTTCTCAAGACTGTGGGTAGAAGATCATGCTTGTTGAGGTTACCTGGCATGAGTAACCACTTCCTCCTTTCATAATTCATTTTCCACCAGAGAGCTGAGATGCTTTTTACTCTTATCACTTAGATTTATGGAGGTAGGTATGATATTCTATTATAAATCACTGATCAGACTACATTCTGCTGATCTTCTCCTCTTCTCAGAGTTATACTGTTAAAAATGTTAAGAGAAATTCAGTAATTAAAGCTATGTAAAGGACTCTGGAAGACAAACCAGTTATTCCCAAGATGAACTAGCTCTGGTTGGCTGTTGTCATATAGTCATGCATACATCTGCTGTCTCCACAGAACCAAATGTTGTGATTAATGTGAATCAGACTGTAGATACTTTCTTTTCCACTAGACTTTCTGTCATGAAGATTTATATCTGAGCTTATATTATTATAACATGAAGAATTTTATTAGGCCTATGTGGATAATAGGTGAGACAAGATTTGAATATTTTAGGATTTTAGAGAATTGAAATTGTGGGTTGGAGGTCATAGTAAATCTAGTCCTAAGAGTTGTGTGCTAGTGCATAGAGTGAATAAATAATAAGGTAAAGTAAAAGATAGAATTTTGTTCAAGCCAAAAAATAAACATATCGACCAGGTACATCATATAGAAAAGCATGCATATCCTTTACCCTACACCAGTCACACACACACACACACACACACACACCTGTAGGGTATTTGTCTTATGAAGCATATGTGAAAACAAACTATATGTTTGTAGCCTCTTCCTTAGTTAGTACAAGAAGAAAGTGTGTTCTAGCTCAGAAGGACTGGAGATTCTAGTAGACAAAGTTGAGAACAACAAAAGAACATCCAAGTATCCAGATATAGAGCTATCCAGTCAGGACAGAGACTTACTTCTGCAGCGATACAAGCTAACATAGAATCCTGCTTATGACATATTTACTATCTGTTGAATGAGTCACTAGCTCTTGCTAACGTCCTGACAATAAACACGTTCTGCTCCTGGGCATTTCCTGGAAAGACTGTGCTATTACTAATTGATAAAAACACCGAGGACAAATAAGGTCAAAGAATTCCACAAATGTAAAAAATTTAATACATAGATTGGTAAGCATCAAACCTGAGGAGCCTCACTTAGTGTTCTTTCCACTAATATTCTAATGGTGTCTGAGGTTTTGTGGATTTGAAACTACTATATAGTCACTCCTTTCATCAGGATTTTAGCTATGATTTACATTTTTTAAATGAACTAATGTGGCCCAAAATTGAGTTACCTTTGATTTATGTACAATCAGGTTTTATGGAACTTTAAAAAACACACTAAAGGCACTTTAGTATGTAAATTCTCTGACAATTAAAAAGTGCCATGCCAGTGTATGTGTAACTAGGCATTGCAGCTTGCATAATTTAGTAAATACTAAGATGAAATGCTAAACAAATCAAACATGAAAATGCAAGAAAAGTGTTCTGGTTTCTCAGAAAGCCCAAAAGGGCTCTCTGGCAGTGTACATTCAAAGGCTAAGCAGCAAAGTGATCTCCAAGAACAGAAGCCAATGTAAACTATTCGAGAATTAAGAATATATTAGACATATAATTAAGAATATATTAGATTTACCACTGTAAAGGAGATCTAATAGAATTTGTACAAAGAAATTTTCACTGCTAATGACATTAATTTGCCTTTATCTGAAAGTAAAGACAATCTTCAAAAACTTTGTTTTTTTGCTTTTTTGGTTTTGTTTTTTTTTTTTCTGCAAGTAATCTGATGGCCTGAGTGATTCCATTTCATCTCAGTCACAATGGCTATTGTCAAGAAAACAAATGACAGAAGATGCTGGAGAGGATATGGGGGGAAAGGACATGTACACACTGCTGATGGGAATGCAAATTAGTTCCGCACTATGCAAATCACTATGGTGATTCTGACAAAAGCTAAAAATAATTTCACTATATGATCAAATTACACCATTTCTTGGAATCAAAAGCGTTTCTAAAAAGATAAAAAACATCTTCATTATGTAGTCTTTCAAACTTAATTCGAGGTCAAACAGACTGAGGATTTGGTCTCTGTTCTCACCTGAAAATGTGAGCCATAATAAACAATTTAGAATATTATTTCTGAGATTAAATAACAGAATGTTCAGTATTTCTGTGCCTATGGAAGTTTCTCCATATAAAGCAGCTACCTCCCCAGCAAACATTCTCTGTACTTGTCTACCTCTGTGAAACTAATATAGTTCAATAATGTGGTTTATTTCTATATTTCACTTTTCTTAGTTTCAGTCAGAAAGGTTAGTTATCTTCCATAATAATAACAAATGATTCTAGAAATAAATACTCTAAATTAAGGCTGGGGTGAGAGATGGTTTTCTTGGCAAATTACTTTTTGTGAAACTATGAGAATCTAAGTTTGGATCAGCAGCACCTTTGTCACAGATGTTTGTCTGTGAATTTTTGAGGATTGCTATCCAGTTCGTATAGTCACTTGATGAGCTCCAGTTTTAGTGGGAAGCACTATATATATATATATATATATATATATATATATATATATATATGTATATTATATACATATCTATATATAGTGAACAATAGAAAACACTCAATGGTAACTCAACTCATACTCCCATGTGTATTTACATACAAGTATATGTTGCTGCCCGAGCTGCTCCACGCTTGGTGACCAAAATGTCGGGACCGCTCTATCAATGTTGGAACCCACACTGCCAAAAGCCTTGGGGGCTAAACTGTTAGAGCCCGCACTGCCCCAGGCTGCTCCAGTCCATTGGTTTAAATAAACCTAAATCCATTTTAAGATCATCACTCATCCATCTCTTAAATTCATATTACTTTGTATCACACATGAGAACACAGTAAACTTTTATTTTTAGAATAATTATTATATTCATATTCTACTGCTAACAAAATTCAAACTAGAATATTTGTTCTTCCCTAATTTGTTAAAAAAAATACATGTGTATTCCTCCGCAAGAAATATTTTGTCTTTTAGAGAATCTGGGTGCCATTACTGGAATAAAATGAAAAATATTAAATCAAGGCTTCTTAGTCCTGTTGCTCTGTCAGTGTTTTTAGGCACATACCAGCATCTTAAACTAGGAGAAAGTAGACACAAGAAATGATAATTCTTTCATGATCACATAATGATGGATTATAATAATTCTGAACATGATGAACACAGTCTATGAGGGTTTAGGATGTAAACACAGTGTACTACTAAGCTTAGAAAAAGACATAAATGTAGCAATAAGCAGAACACCTTCTCTTCAAGTTTCATATATACTTCATCTAAAAATCTTATAAATTTAAAGGATAAATATCTAGTTTACTTATAAATATATAGTTTACTTATAAATGCAAGACAAATTTTGGACAATACCTGTGCTAAAACTTTTTCCAAAACTGTTTTTCTTATTCTGACTGTGAAAAAAAAAAAGTGTCAACCCTCAGGTCTTCAGTAAATAATAATGTATACCCATCCTCCCTTCAGTTTCCCAAGAGAAATGAAGTACAAACTGGAATTTTGTCTTGTGTCTTAAGACTTTTAATCCAAAGATTTGGATTACCAAACTACAATAACAATGACACCAACAATAAAATATGTACTTGTAATAGTTTCTTAAACCATGCATGGAACCTAGCTGTGCAATAGACATGAAACAGAAAATAACACTTTTTCCAATAATTCTAGAAGCAGCAAACCATAAAATACAACTTAATTTTGCTTTGTGATAATAGAAAATATTACATATCACCATCAAACATGTACTACACATTCCTGTCTCTTCAAAATCTTTTTTATTAGCTTAACTCCCTGAGCTGTTAAATGTAGCACAAAACTTCTGTTAAATCCCATTGCTTTGGAGAAGAAGAACAAATTCTTTTTAATTGGAAGATTACAGAGGAGGATGTAAAACAGGAGAGCACTTTTAAAAGTTTGGGTAGTTTAGAGAGGAAAAATTCTGAATGCTTCAGCAAATTGCCAACCCTGTGAGATTCAGCTTTGTGTATTATTGCTAATGCAATGCTTTTAGTGTACAGTAAATTAGATCTTGAGCACATTACAGACCAAATTCAACCTTTTATTCTAGTGTGTAATTCTTAACAGGTTCCATCAGAAAGTTTGCTTGGTAAGTACAAAGTAGTTTCTCTGTTACAAACTTATTTCTCTACCTCACCTCTGATATACCAAAAAGAAATCCCCAAGGTGAGGAATCTGCCAAAATTTAATATTAATAATCTGTATATATTTAAATAGCACTTTTGATTAGAAATAATTATATGTTTTAATACAATCTCATCACAAGTGTGTGGTGGGTTAAATTTAATGGATGTATAAAATTTGCAAATATTTCACAATCAAATTTAACAATAAGTCACAGGTAAAAGAGACTAGCTGGATTTCTGCTTAATAACAAAACTTGAGAATAAAGTCATAAATTCTATTTTGTCAAATTGTCAAGCATGGTAATTATATATATATAATATATATATATATATGTATGTATGTATAAAACATCTATAAACAATTTGCAACTACCAAATAATTCATATTCATATTATATGTTTATGGATCCTTCCTTTTTTTCTTTTTATTTGTATGTTTCTCTTCAAAGTTTGTTCACCTATGGTTTTATTTTCATTTTTTTGTTTTGTTTCTTCTGAAAGCCATTACTATGGCACAGGCTGGGGAAATTCTGGGCCAGTCCCTTAAGACATGTCATGGGTGGTTGAATCTCTGATAACTAAGAATCTTGACCCAGCTTCATCATGCAAGCTCAGCGAAACCTTGTGTGTTTCAGCTACTAAATCATCTCTGAGTTTCTTAAGCTTCTTTAAAAGTATATTTACAGTTCTCAAAGGATTATTTTGCTTTACTCTTATATTTTATTTCTATCAGGAGAATTCTGTGAAACTCAGTTCCATAAGGGTAAAGACAAGGAAAAACAAGGTATTGAACAAAATGTGAAATTATGACCCAACAAGAAATAGCATTTGTTATATTTTCTTTTATATGACTGAATAAAAAATAAAAGTCCCTAATTTTTGGAGAAGACATGCTAGCAATAACAAATTTAATGAATAAGTAATTTTATAAATCTGGTTAGATGATGAGGCCTATGAAGAAAGAAAGAGGTAAGCAGAATGAGGGGCCAGAGTATAGATCTGAGCAAAGATTTGATAAGCTAAAAGGAGTAGCCATCTGGAGCAGAAAAAATGGAATTTTGAAATCTGAGATAAACATCACAATGATTCCTGAACTCTCCCCATTCAGTGAGCACAGATTCAACATTGCAAATATATTCACACTCAGAAAAAAAAATGACATGGAGAAGGAGATTGTTTCAATGACAGCATAATTCAAACCATTTCTTATCACTTTTGTTTAATCATGACCATTATTTACTCAATCAATTTTGGCCCTCCTTAATTATTTTAAAATTGGAGGCACTATCTTGCTGTGTAGCTCATTTTGGCTTCAGATTCAGTATATAGCTCTAGTTAACCTTGAACTTTTAGCATCCTAAGTACTGTGATTGTAAACCATCAAGGGAAGTTAGTTTTGTTTCTTTGAGCATTAAATTCTTGAATCATGCATACACTTGCATCTACAATTGACACTAGTACCTTCCCTAGACTCATTTGCTGCAGAGCAATAAAAATATAATTAAATGTAATGTGTCATCAATATAGCACTTTAGTTTTGTTTTCAAGACGGTGTTTAGTCACACTTCTTTACATGTAGGATTTTAGGTTTCTGTGAATGACTTCATATTTGGTATGTATGTATAACTAAAGATAAAAAATAATTTTATACCTTTTATTGACACTAACTATAAGTTAAATATGTTCTTGACATTTGTCCTGTACTTATAGTTATTATTGGCTTAAGAACTTGATGTGGAATATTTGCTTTCAGTAGTATGCTAGGAGATTTGACATTATATTAATAACTTTTATTACTATCAAGAGCACATATTCTTTTAGCAGCCCAAGCATAATGAACATAGGGTGACTTCAGCAATAGAGATTCTAATATATGTCATGAAAATATGAGGAAGACAAAAGGATCACAATGCGGAGAAAATCATGATTAGGCCAGACCTCAAAATAATACTTATATAATTAGTTACCACAGAGTTTTAGATAATAAAACTTTAAAAATTAAACTATGAAAATAAAATCAATATATGAAATGAAATCATCTGAAATAAGCAATGACTCTGGGTTGAGTACAAAGAAGAAAATACTTAATGAGAGGGAAGGTGGTTTCAAGTTATTAAAATCTAATATGTCATCTTATAAGTATGGTAACTTAGGAGTGATAATAAAGTATTGTAACCTTAGTATGAATTTTGGTGGAAGGATGTGTAGGAGGAGATGTTAATCTAACCTTAGTAGGCTAATGTGATGGTGCTTTTAAACATCAGCTGTTGATTTGGTTTAGGCTAAGTACTTGACTGTATTTCTTCTACAAGACTGAGTTACTCACTAAATTCCTTGCTGGATATTCTTGATTGAAACAAATGTGTAGGGCTGAACTTACCTAATTGCTGATACTCAGATGCCAGTGAGATAACAAAAACAAGGTGGATGATGTCTTAGGACATTCTTCAGACAGAGTGAATAAAAATTTTGTAGAGTTTATGTAGTTAGTAGTCCTTATAACTGTATCACAGACTATTTTGAATCAATGAAAACATATAGAAAAAGTAGCATAATGCTTATTATAAATCCAGGTTTTGCGACAAGTTGTTTATTCTTAGGGTTTGAGCAATACACAAATTGGGGGACATACTTTGGGTAGAATTCTTGAAAGCATCTTGGCTTGCCTCTTTGTTATGCTTTATGCCTGTGTCTTGAACTGGATGCTTAAGCATGCTCAGTCTGACTCCAAGTCTTCCTAAGAACTTTGTCACCGTTGCTCTCAATTCAGAGGTAAGCTAGATTGTTCTTACCTTGCTTGGTGCAGCCTTCTATGACTCTCAGGCTTAAGATTCTCTTAACTCTGGCTGACTGGACAAAACTTCTACTCTGTATACATTCCTTGCTCATAACTGACTAGAAGCCCAATCTGCCAGCCTTTACTTCTCAGGGTTTAAATTTTTCTCCTACAACTCAACACATCATTTTTCTTTATTTATGCCTCAGATTATCTTTAACCTGGTGTCTCTCCTGATAAAAGCTTCCCTTGAAGTAGAGTTTTGCCTTGGAGATTTTTAAAAATACAGAATATCTGGACTCAGGTTTGACCCATCTGGTTAGAACTGATGAGTAATTATTTTCTCTTTTCTTATTTATTTTTTAATTCTTTAATCTTTTTTTACACTCCAGTCTTTATCTCCCTCCTGGTTTACCCTCTGACTGTTCCACATCCCATACCTCCCCTCCAAGAGTATGTCCCACCTTCCCCTCTGTCACCCTACCAGACCTCCCCACTCCCTAGGGCATCAAGTTTCTTGAGGGTTAGGCACATCTTCTCTGACTGAATCCAGACCTGGCAGTCCTCTGCTGTGTATGTGTTGGAGGCCTCATATTACCTGGTGTATCCTGCTTGGTTGGCAGCTAAGTGTCTGAGACATCTCAGTGATCCAGATTAGTTAAGACTACTGGTCTTCCTATGGGGTTACCCTCCTCCTCAGCTTCTTCCTGCTTTTCTCAAATTCAATGACAGGAGTCACCAGCTTATATCCATTGGTTGGGTATGAATATCTGCATCTGACTCTTTCAGCTGCTTGTTGGGCCTTTCACAGGGCAGCCATGCTAGTCTCATTTTATAAGCACACCACAGTGTCAGTAATAGTGTCAGGCCCTCAGGGCTTCAATCCTGTGGGGTTGTTAGCTTATGTGTGGGTACTGTGCCATTCTGCTGGGCCCTGACTGGTGTGGGGAGAACTCAATCTAAAGTTCCACAGGGGGCAGGGCTCTTGAGTGAACCTGGTGGCCGGTGGTCTCCATTTTTTTGGGCTCCCAGACACCCCTGGGACCGTGGAAGAATGGAGATGCGAGAGAAACGAGGGAGAGAGAAAGCCCAGACAGCGCCCCATGGGAAAGAGACTCTTTGGCTATTGTACTCACTTGTCTAACTGGAAGACCCAGCTAGCTTGCTTGAATTGGTGGTCCCATGAGAAGTCCTCCATGGGTTATTAGATGATGGATTGATAGTTGAGATCTTCTCCATGGTTCCTCAAGGAGGGCCCAAAGGCATGAGAAAGTCCATAGTTTCAAAAGGGTTTATTGTCATGGTGTGAAATAGATGGATCTGGTTGTGCACCCCCACCCCCAAAAAAACTCAGGGCAGACCTGAGTTAAATAGGGAGCAAAGAGGGAAGAGGGTCTGGAAAAGAATACTTAATTGGCTATGCCTGTTGTAGTAATTGTTTAAAAAGTGGCCTCTGGTGAAGCCAACTATCTATGCTGCTGCGTCTCTGCCTAGCTCAACCACATGGCCAGAGGCTATGTGTGTGCTGCAGCTAGAAATGGCCAGCCCTGCCACTCACGAGTCGCCAATGTGGGAGATGTCTCTGCCAGTCTTCCGCGCTGTCTCTGCAAGGCTGGGCATTGTCCAGACTATCCTGCCAACCACACAGGCTCGGTACAGATGAGACTCTAATGCTTAGATGTCCATACAATCAGAAGTGCAACCCAATACCCAACCTAGATATACTAACTACTTTTGACTGGCAGAGACACATGAACATCCACCTCCATGTTCACCTCTCTCTCTCTCTCTCTCTCTCTCTCTCTCTCTCTCTCTCTCTCTC
>JANHMN010000008.1:3017100-3030457 GCA_030674055.1 Rhabdomys pumilio
CTCTCTCTCTCTCTCTCTCTCTCTCTCTCTCTCTCTCTCTCTCTCTCTCTCTTCTCTCTTCTCTCTTCTCTCTTCTCTCTTCTTCTCTTCTTCTCTCTTCTCTCTTCTTCTCTCTTCTCTCTTCTCTCTTCTCTTTCCTCTCTCCTCTCTTCTCTCTTCTCTCTTCCTTCTCCTCTTCCTCTGTACTCCTCCTCTTTCTCTCTTTACTCCTCCCACCTTAGCTCCTCCTACATACACCCTCTGGCCTTTAGGTGTCTCATTAATATGGAAATCTCTTGAGGCAAAGCCTGTAGTCATGCCCTCTACTTGTGGAGAGGCTGGTAGGGGCATTTCCCTACTTGACTGAAAGGCGTGGATCAATGGAGATCTTTGTTGCATGTCAGGAGCCTGGAGTCTGGGAGTGTCCAAACACCTACTGTCACACTAGGGTCTGGGGTTCAAGGCCTGTGCTTAACCAGGGACCAAGGTATTCTTTCACAGTCCCACACTGTTCTCCCTTAGTAACTGATCATATCTCCTCTTTCCCCTCTCTCCCCCTTTCCCACCCATGTCCCTCCCCCCAACCCTCCAACCCCTGTGATTGCTTTCTTCTTCCTCCCAAGTGGGATTGAGGCATCCTCATTTGGTCCCTTTGACTCGTTAACTTTCTTGAGTTCTATAGATTGTATCCTGGGTGTTTTAAATTTTTTTTGGCTAATATCCACTTGTTAGTGAGTACATTCCATGCATGTTTGAGAGTAATTATTTTCAAGTGTTTCAAACACATACACTTTAAGAAGCACCCATTGATCATGCGTTTCCTCCTATTTGCTCTGGAAACATGGGCAAGTTCTGTATTGATTGAATCTGCATTGATACTATCTCCTTAATGGAGCCCACTTCATAGCCCATAACTGACCTTTCCCCTACTTTACCATCTCATGTCTTTTTCTGTTTTATTTTTTAAAATGTCAACTGAGTGCTGTTCTCCCCTGTCTTGATGCAATATGCTCTTCCACAAACTGGCAGTTCTGATGTTCTCAAACTTTCCTGGTGAGCTTTAAATATTTTTTTCATAAAATGTTATTTGTCTCTTTTCTTCCCTACTCCCTTCTCCTATTTTTTAAAGTTTAAACAAAATATCTGTTCTTTAATCTCTGAATTAGTATAGTTCTCAATATCATTCTTCCTTTCTTTATCTGGAATCTATATAAAAATATCATAAAATATGTGCATAGGATTTTTAAGTTTAAACAAAAGATTTGTTCTTTAATCTCTGAATTAGTATACTTCTCAATGCCATCCGTCCTTTTTATCTGGAATCTATATAAAAATGACATAAAATATGGGCATAGGATCATCAGTTTGTTGGTTTTCTTACTGTTTGATCCAAGTCCAAAAAGGAGAAATAACAAGAATGTCAGTCTCAGCCTTCTTCTTTACCTCTCTGTTACAGGTTGTTAGACACAGAGTTTGTTAAATTAATTGACATTTAGACATAAACGAGTTATGTTCAGATTTGCCAGTTATTTCATATAATTTATTTCTGCAAACATTTAATTATAAATGAATAAATAAACAAAAAACCCAACATGCTGTACTGTTGAATAAATATATCACAAAGCAGAAAACCTTAAGGAATATTGGACAGGTCTTCAAATTTCTTAATTTTGTCAACAACTTAAGACAAAAACATACATGGAAGTCATTCACAGAACGAAATAAATGTTTTTCCATATTTTTTAGCAGTTTGCTATTTCAACTTTTATGTTCAAAAAGTATATCATATTTTGATTAAGTGTGTCTTTTTGGATGATAATTATACTCAATCAATGTTCATGATAGAACAACAAAAGTTTTTGGACAAATATTGGCCAAAATCATTGTTATTTATATGGCATTATTATGTGCTGTTATTGAGGAGTAGCCAGGACCTTCTCACATGGATCAATAATGCTGAACTATTTCATAACTTTTTCCTTGACTATGGTCATTCACTTTGTAATTCTTTATTACCCATATCATATTTGTAAACATTTTATAATATAGCTTCAATGATGCTTTTAAAATGGTACTGTGGAAAGTTGTTCTTTCATTAACATTGATCATGATTATTGGAATCTTAATTGATATTTTTGAAAAACATGTTCACTTTGCTTTTTTCTGAAAAATGATTTCCTTTACAGTTTTTATAATTCAGATAGATATTTTTTTAGTTTTTTTTGTTGTTATTTTTTTAGAACTATATACAGAATGCTAAGTGGAGAGTGATCAACAGAAGTGACAGAGGAATAGTTCTGTCCTTTATCTTTGTGATAACCATTAAGAAATCCTTCTAAGTAGAGTGAGTGTGTGTGTGTGTGTGTGTATGTGTTTGTGTGTGTTTGCACAAACATGCTCACACATTATGACCATTATGACACCTTTCTAACGATGAGAGTACAGCTTTCATAAGTATGTTCTGTGCACCTATCATGTAATACCTGAAACCAAATTTGAGTTGTCAAGCTTAGTAGCAAATAGGTTTACCAGTCCACACATCTAAATGCTCTTGTTTGCTTTAATGTAGCTCATAAACAATCTGATTATTTTTCATGTAGATTTGGAACTTATGGAATATCAAAGGATACATTTAATTTGAAAAACATTGGCAGTAAACAGTTGCCTGGAAAAAATAAGGTGCTAATTACTTATTGCTATGATGGTCAGAATTAACTGTTATTTTATTATAATCTAGAATTACCTAGGAGATAATCTCTGGCCATTCTTATGAAGAGTAGTCTTGAATGCAATAATTGTGGTAAGGAGACCCACTGACTGGGTAGCATCATGTCATAGATAAGATTATAGATTGCATAAGTGGAGAAATGTTGCTGATCAACAACATGCATTTTCTCACCTTCCTGAATACATACAATGTATTTATTTATTTATTTATTTATTTATTTATTTATTTTTATTCATTTTTATAATTTATTATTTTAGTGGATATTTTAAGTAGTTATATTTTAAATGTTATCCCCTTCCAGGTTTCCCCTCAGAGCCACCCTATCCTATCTCCCCTCTGCTTCTATGAGGGTGCTCCCCCTCCCAACCACCCACTCCTAACTCACTGCCTTGGCATTCCCCTACACTGAGGCATCAAGCCATCACTGGACAAAGGGCCTCTCCTCCCATTGATGTTCCACAATGCCATTCTCTGCTACATATGCAGCTGGAACCATGAGTCCCTCCATGTGTACTCTTTGGTTGGTGGTTTAGTCGTTGGGAGCTCTGGCAATTTTTCTGTTCATCACTATTTGATATTCAAAGGACAAAAGCCATTGGCTTTTGGTAATTAATTTCTATTGGCAGCAAAAGGGGATTAAGAAGGAAATAAAAGCTCAATTACTAGGGATCTTTTCTCTCTGACTCAAATAACTATTTCTGATAAGGCTAGGAACTCATTATCTCTTTATGAGCCAGAGAGAAAAGAAAAAAAAAGAAAGGAATTTAGTTACACAGACAATGCTCTCTCTCTCTCTCTCTCTCTCTCTCTCTCTCTCTATATATATATATATATATATATATATATATATACACACACACACACACACACACACACACACACACATTCTGGTGAGGCTTGACCACTGATCTCATCATCTTCACAGGTGATCATGCATACTTATATAATATATCTACATATACATATATCTACAGATATGTATGTATGTATATACATACTTATAGACACACACATACACACACAGAAATATATATATATATATATATATATTTATATATTTCATATATATATATGAAATCATTTGGTAGATGGATCCCTCCAAGACAAGCCACACTCTGTTTCTTCTCTCTAGCCTTCTTATACCTTCTTAGACAAAATTTCTTTAGAAAATTAACTCCTAGATCATATCTTACACAAAAGGGGAGTTACAGAAGGTGGTCAATATTATGCTTTAAGCAGTGCTTCATTCTAAAATCTTACTATAAGTTCAAAGCAACATTTTCACATGGCTTTGCTTTATCATACTGTATCCTTGAACTTGACCTAAAATGAATGTTTTTCCTTGATCACAAATTTGTACCAAGCTTAATTTTTATAGTGTAATTGTAAAAGCTCATTTCATTTCTTATTATGCAGCCTTTATTTACTATTCTGTGAGGAGTGATCATATTCAATTCTTAACTTGAAACTTAATGCATCTTTCTAAAAATAAACAACTAAAACCATCTCCTTAAAATTTCTTCCTAAAATTATTTGAATTAAATCAGAAATTTTATAAAGTAACTAACTTACGAAAATTCATCTTCATGTTGATCTGCAAGGAACTTGCCAAGAGAATGGGCTGATGCCCAGGAAACATCAGGCTACCCAAGAGTGACAGGAAAGTCATATCAGTAGCAAGAAGCAATACTGGGATGAAGTTTCTAAGGATTCAGCATTCTTAGAGTTCACTCATGACAGATCATGCAAAATTTGACAGCACACAGTCTTCAAGTGTATGCCAACATAATTAACATGCTTAGCACAGGAGCTCATATCTAGGAGGTTTGTATAAACAAGCAAATTCTTTAATAACTTTAATATATCTTTACAGGCTAAAAATGATTATTATTATTATTTTGACACTTATAGTTTAGAATCACTTAACTATCTTTTAATTTTTCCAAAAATTATTTGCAAATTGAACTGTATTAGCTTACAGTTCTAATCATTTTTGATTTTTTGATTGTTCATTTGAGAAATGATTACTTTAATTGTAATAGATACAAAGATACAGACAAAAAGTTTATAAGTTGAATTAACTTTAAATTACCAGAGCTCCAAAGAACATTCTGATTATGAACTTAGTTTTCCTTTTTCTTCAAAGAAATACATGAGCATACCTAATTTGATCTCAATGTTTTCAACTGAAAGATACCGACTGTTCCTTACTCAACTTTTCAATGTATCTTTTCAGCAAAAATCAACTTTTCAATATTTATATTTTATACTCTAGCATTTTTATTACAATATTTTCCCTCAAACCTGAAAGGATTTTTTTAATAATGGAAGAAAAGGCATATCCTGTGTGTATATGCATATTATACTATAACAAAGATCATTTTTTCCAGCTTTATTAACTGTTCCACACTACCATAAATTGTTTGGGATTGAAGAGTCAACTCATCTGAAGAATTCCTTTCCTCAGAGGATAACTTGTTAGATGGTTTGTACAAAGTAGTACATTACTGCCTTAATATTTGTAGTCTAAATAAAAAGCATAAACTATACACAAATCTAAGATGTATTTGTGTTTCTGTAACGACTCTATATAATAGAAGCTATTTTCAGTTTTAAAATGAGTATCCATTTTTCAATTATTTTTTTACATTGAACAGTACAATAGATCCAACTTTGTTCTCAAGTAAGTGTAATTCCTTAAGGAGATTGGCACATAATAAAGAAAGAAATATGGAGGTGTATGGTTGTTAAGAAGAAGATCAAAGCAGGAAGTCTGGGAAATTGTTACTAGGAATACTTTTTTTAAAAAGTCTTTAAAAGAAAATTTTTCCTTCAAAGAAAAAATTAGACTGTGCACTAGGGGAAGGAAGAAAAAAGGAAACAAGAAAGGAAGGAAGAGTAGAAAGAAGGAAGGATGAAGGAAGGAAGGAGAGAAGGGAGGAGAGAGGAAAGGAAGAAAGGAAGTAAGAAGAGAAGGAAGGAAGTGAAGGAAGATGGAGAGGGGGAAGGTTGGGATAAGCTTCAGTCTAGAATCATAACTGTGAAAAGAAAATTAATTGTAGCGGTGTGATAAAGCATTTGAGGCTTTTATAATATAAATTATATAAGTTTCTCATTTTGGCTTTTTCAGTAATAACATTATTTTAGTTAGGGTAAATATTGCTATCATGAAACACAATGACCTAGTTAGAAATACTCTTCCTGTCATAAAACACAATGACCAAAGAAGCTTAAGAAGAAAAGTGTTTATTTGGCTTATACTTCCACTGCACTGTTCATCACTGAAGAAAGTCAGGATAGGAACTCAAATAAGACAGGATCCTGGAGGCAGGAACTTGTACAGGAGCCTTCGAGAGTCCTGCTGACTATCTTGCTCCCATAGTTTTGCTCAGCCTGTTTTATTATACAGTTGAAAACTCACCAACCCAGGGATGAGACCTCTCCCCACCCCATCTTGGGATATTCCTCCCATCAATCACGAAGAAGATGCCTCACTGCTGGATCTTATGGAGGAACTTCCCTCCTTTCAGATGACTAGCTTGTGTCAGGTTGACATAAAACTAACCAGAACAAGTATTTGATAGACAAGCTAGAACAAATAGAAGTTGCTTTATAATCTGTGGTCTCAGAAAAATAGTTGATATTCAGAACATAATCGAAATTTTAAAGGTAGATATTTAGAGTATGGATTGCCTCATCACTTTTATCCCTACTGCAGGGAAAATGTTAGGGTCGTAGGTTATACAGCAACTTTCAATCTCGTATTTCTGAGGCTTGAAATTAGGATAAAGCAGTAATAGAGAACCACACAATTTTCCCCTAAAAGTGCCAAGAGTGGTAATCAAAAGTATCATCTACATGATATATTTCAATTTAAGAAATGATAATTCTGGAAGCCTTTGTAAACAAAATAGTCAGCCAAAATTTATTGATGGGGCAGTCAGTAAGGAGAAAAGGGCTATACTTAAATTTTATCAAAGGAAACAGCGGTAGTATAAATAGGAATGCTTTAATATGGTTTGGAATTATCTTCTCTCCCACTTCTTAGAGTATGTTTTTTGTATACTTGTTTAATTTCATATTTGTTTATAACACAGTAATAAAACTCAAATATAGTGCAGTTACTTATTTTTAATATTACTACAAGAGCCAGAAAATAATGAAATTATTTATTATACTATACATTTTTCCAATTGTTCAATAATTTGAAATATGTATATTATTCCAAATATTACTATTGTGATATGATTTCCATTTATAATAAAATGAAATATTTTGTCACATACCATGTAACTCAAGAAAGTGTTACCAGTGAGTTGTCTTTAACATTAGAAATTGAAAAGTCATTTAGAAATTGGAACTTTATTTCTAGAAGATGACATCTTTCATGATGTTGTAAGAGTATAAACTATGCACAAACATTTTTGTAAGTTCTTATGAATAGTATTAAGTAATGTTTCACAAATATATTTAGTTTTATTGGTTAACTCTACAATATAAACCATAAATACCTTGCCATAACTGAATACATATCTTTTTTTGAACAGATAAAATTTATATACAAATTTTTGGGTTCAAAAGAACTGTATGTATATTTAAACAGGGAAGTTGTAGAATGGCTGTTCTGTCTGATACTCCTGTTTAAATGTGTTACAATAATGTATGCCTGTATTTCTAAGTCATTTATCACTGTAAATACAAAGAGGCACACTTGTGCAAGTACCAACAAATACATGTGTCTTCTCATAATTTTCTTCTGACTGACATGAATTAGATTGAGGAATGCACACTAACAAGTCATGTGAGGTATTGGCAATTCATTGTGAATATTATAGCAATTATTACTGATAACACAATGCAGTCCTCATAGCCTTCAATTTATTACCGTTATTAATGCATAGTAACTATGACATGATGATTTACTTGGTTTAAATTCCACTTATTTTAACTGGTAGATGTCAGATAAAAATAGTAGATATTCATTGAAGAAATATGTTTTGGATATAAGTATACATTGTATAATCATACTAATTATTTAAAGATGTTCCTTTTTCAGAGAAAAACAACAAATTCTTTCTACATTGCAGTATTTTTTACTGGATATTTTATTTATTTACATTTATCCCCTTTCCCCATTTCCCCTCTGGAAACTCTCTATGCCACCCCCCCCCCCCAATTCTGATTCTATGAGAGTGCTCCCCACCCATCCACCCACTCCTGCCTCCCCAACATTGCTTTCTCCTATACTGGGACATCCAGCCTTCATAGTACCAAGGGTATTGCCTCTCGTTAGGTCCTACATGGCCATCCTCTGCTACATATGTGACTGGAACCATGAGTCCTTTCATGTGTACTCTTTGGTTGGTGATATAGTCCCTGGAAGCTCTGGGGGCTCTGATTGGATAATATTGCTGTTCTTCCTATGGGGTTGCAAACCCCTTCAGCTCCTTCAATCCTTTCTCTAACTACTCCAGTGGGGACCCCATGCTCAGTCTAATAGCTGACTGTGATCATCCACCTCTGATGCCCAGGTGGGACAGTCACTGGATGGCCTTTCCTTTAGTCTGTGCTCCACACTTTGTCTCCATATTCCCCCACCACACACACTGTGAGAATTTGTTCCCCCTTCTAAGAAGGACTAAGGCATCCACACTTGGTATTTTGAAAATGTAATCACTGTTTATATTCAGCTCATTAAGGAGTAGTTCATTAAGAAATTTTACTTCTGTTATGTAGTAACCTTTGGTTAAACTACTGACCTAAATCTTTCTCCAATGCTGTCCAGTTTTCATTAATTAACATTTCAGTCTCAATCTGAGTTCAGCCACTGTTTATCTTAACAGAATTTGGTTTTGTTTTGAATCTCACTGTGTTGGCTCCTCCACAAATATGTTATGGTTGTGTAGTTTGAGATTCTTGGGGAACTCCTAACAACAAGAGGTGGGGTATAATACTGATTTCTTGTTTTTTTTTTAATATATATCCAGAAATATGATTGATGGGTCGATTGTTGTTTGTCTTTTTTTGAGAAAATTCTATATAGATTCTGAAAAAGTAGTACTAATTTATATTACCATCAACAGGAAGAAAAACTTCTTCCTCCCCACATTCTAATCAGCACTCTGTCTTGCTCTAGCTAGTGTTATTGGGGAGAAATTTCACTGAGCAGGCTTTTCATTTTTGTTTCATCAGTGACAACTAGTGATTTTATTTATGTTTTTATATGGTTTTTACTAATTTTTTGTATCCTTCACCTGAAAAGAGGCCAATTAACAGCATTCCTAAGGATGAATTTACTTGAAGTCTCATTTACATGCACATGTCACACATGTGTATCTGCACACACACACGTGTATATCAACACACATGAACATGCTTGTACATATAAACACAAAAATTTAATATTCCCTCTATATTTCACTAGATAGTCATGAGTTAGGATAAATTATAAGTTGGAATTTTGTTGGGTCTATTTTGGGTAAAATATGAAATATGTAGTTATTACTTCTGTATCTCATTTCACACAACATAAATTTATGTTATTTCTATATCTTTAACAATTTACAAAAGAACCATTGTACTATATTTTTCAAATGGCCCATATCTCTTTGTTGTCCACACAATTAAAAATTTCACAGTTAGTTCAAAGAGAAAGATGCCTTCTGATTTGCTGTTAACAGGCACTTAAGTTTTAGGAAATTTTCTAGATTCACTCTGTTGCTGTAACAAATATCATGATCAAAAGGAGTTGCAGCAAGGATGATTTGGCATCTGCGTGCAGGTCACAGTCTATCAATGGGGAAAGACAAGGCAAAAGCTTAAGCAAAAGCAAAGCTATGAAGTAATGCTACTGGCTAGGTAGCTCATAGGTACACAGTTAGTTAGGTGTGTTTTTTCCCCCATAACAGCCTGCCTAGGAATGGGACTGCCCAGAGTACATTAGGGCCTCCTCCATCAATTGAAAGACAATTCTTCAAAAATATGGCGACAGGACATCTCTTCCATGAAACTCTGAAATTGAGGCTTTTCTCTCAGATGACTCGAGCAGAGCAGTTTTTAACCTATGGGTTGTGAACCCAACAGGAGTGGCTTATCAGATATCCTGTGTATCAGATATTTACAATAAAATTCATAACAGTACCCAAATTACAGTTATAAAGTATCAATAAAGCAATTTTATGGTTTAGAGTCACCACAGTATGGGGAACATGACAGCCCAGGCTGTCAAGTTGAAAAGCTAATTTTGAATGTTGAACTTTATCCCACATAACATATTCCATACTACATAGACTCCATAGTATCCTACTATATGGATACAATGGGATTTTTGAGGTTTCTATACATTGTATACAGCCTTCTTTCATTTGAGCTGACCCACTAAGAGGGAGTATACTTAATAATTTATAACTAATCTGTAAGTATGAATTTTTTAGGTGTGTGTGAGCAGATGTGTATTGAACATGTAAAATATGTAAAAACACTTTTTTTAGAATAAATTCTAAGAACAAACCTTTATGTATGTATTTTAAACTATTCTTCAGATTTTTGTACACTTACAATGAATAAAGCTTGTGCTTGCACAATCTAAGCAATTTTAAGTTATTTTTCACCCACTTAAAGTTTCCCTGTTTCTATTGAAATGCCAAAATTGTTTTGTCTTGATTGACTATTTAAATTTTCAATAACCTTTTACATAAAATTTAAAGACAATCACTGAAATTTTTCTGTCAGAATAAAGAAACTGAATAACAATTAAATGCTATACTAAATTGAAATGGAACATACAAATTATAGAATCTTGGTACAATAGAATATCACAAGCCAGTGACAGTAAATCATGGCTGCCTGAATTTCAATGAAGAGGAATTTTAGAGTCACATAATGAAATGAAGAAGACTGACACTGGAGGACTGGAATTATGATTATGTTCAAAGATTAGATCTCCATATGTGTTTTTTCTTATTAAGAGACTGGATAACAAGAAACAGTATTTGTGATTGGATTTGGTAGCATTACACTTTTGTATCAGGGCAGTGGTTAGATGCAGATATTCATTAAATAAAATATCATTGAGCTTTATAATATTAATCATATTTTATGTGCCGATTGTACTTCATTAGCAAATTTTATTAAAGAGTAACACAATATCATGTTACATTATATAGTCTCTATGTTACTATATGATTTTTAATTCAATTTTAAATTTTTCACTGGTTCAATCCCAGCGGATTCTGGCTAACTTTGCCTCCTAAAAGAAGGCACAAAAGGTTGCAGGCTTTATGAAATTATAGTGTGACAAAGAAGTTAATTTTGTTAGTTCTATTTTTTGTTAGTGAAAAACAAGGAAGTTTATTCTGACACTTGAGTACATTATTTCTTTTACCTCTTCTCATATCAAAAAATACTCTTAAAAATTTATACATAGATGCTCCTTTATTTTATTGAAAATAGTTGTTTTATAAAATATATGCTGATCAAAATTTCCCCTCTCCTTTGCCTCCCATATTCTCCCACAACTCCCATCCACCTAAGTCCACACCTTTTTTCTCTCTCTTTAAAAAACAAACAGGTAGTCACATAAAAATCAAACTGGCTAGAGATAATAATAATAATAATAATAATAATAATAATAATCCCAATAAAAGCACAAAATCAGGAACCAAAATACACGTGGACAGTCCTTTCAAATGAAGACTTTCTAAAATACTACCTTTATGTTCTGATTTTATGAAAGTAGAAAAACATTTAAGATGACCTTAAATATTGCTATAAAAGCTTTTTTTTAAAACATGATTATGGTTATCTGGACAGACGGGTCCTTAGGTCAGTAACACTGGGAGCAGTGACATGCTGCCATGTTGGTGCCTGGATTCTTTGCTCCTAGCTACACTCATCATAATGCAGCCTGAAGAAATAAACTGCTGAGAAGGAAACTTGTCTCATTAACCCAACTGTTCCTGAGATTCAGATTCTGAGGACTATCAGGCACCCTCCTCGTATTTGCCCTTCTAGGTTTTAAGTTTGGCTGAAGTATTTTGCAAAGTCTTATTCAAGTATTTGCTTATTTTAGTATAGCTCTGATTTAGGATTCTTTGTTTCAGCCTCATTTAATTCATCTGGAAGCTCCTGGGTAAGTGGACTCCATACTCTGCTAGCCCTTCGAGCTGCCTTATTGATTGATCCCCTTTGTCCTATGTCCAGGAGCCATCACTTATTTATTTGCTCCTTAAAATTCTGGTGCCCTCTGTTCCAGCAAGAAGCTTTGCCATGTTTTCCATGTGAGCTTAGTTTACTAACTGTGTAGAATAAATTACTACAAAGCAAGTGTGTCTATAAGTGTTAAGTTGAAGTTCACTACAACATGGTGTACTTTATGAGGAAAATCTATTTTCATATAAAGAAATTAGCTATAAATTTTAATAGTCACTTATATATTATTTGACTTATTGCTTAAGTCAGTGCTTCTTCCCTCTCTTTCTTCTCTTTCTTTCCACTCCTATTGTTTTACTTCAGCAGGTAAGAAGCTACACTTAGATTACTGTGTCAAAAAATGAGAGGTGGCACTCTCATCAAGACATTTATTGATCTCTAAAGGCATGTGCCAAGATATAGCTTAGCACATTAAAATTAATATTGACAAATAAAAGCCCTGCATTGCGGAAGCTGCAAAATAGCTACCATACTATAAAAAATGTAACTTTATTTATTCCCCAACAAATACAATACTAAATTTAATGTGCAAAAAGATTGATAATTTTAATGATATCTCTGTGAAGGCTGAGCAATCCAACCTAAAAGTGATGTTTCAAATAATATGTGTGTGGGTAGATATGTAAAAGTATCTAACATTTTCTGAATGTCAGGCATGTATGGAATTATCTAGACAGACTTAAAGGATGCCACATCTATTACCTGAAAACTTCTACATTGCATACCTATCTAATACACTTAAACTTGAAAATAATATACCAGGAGTCTGTCGTTTGCTTATTTTGTAGACTTCTGTGCTCTTCTATATTGTGGTTTTCAAACTGAGTATTAATACTATTAGAATTATAATACAATATTAAAGGGGCAAAAGTGAGATTTAGGAATAGTATATACTATGGAACAATTCTACAACTAAGTGCATACACTTTTACCAGAAATAAATATACAACAATAACTATGATAACCGAGTTCAAGGTTTCATTTTGAGCAAGGGGCATCATAAAGTAGGGGTTTAATATTTCAGATTATTATGGTGATGTTAAAAAGCTATGTTTTATTAAATGACATTTTATACCCTTCTCAGTGATCGAGATTAATTGTGCACTTGGAATATTTTTTGCAAGTAAAGTAGGAGTGATGGTTAGAACCTGCTGTACAAAATTACCACAAGAAAAATGCTGAAATTTCTTTTCTTTATGTTAATGAATATTTTAAAGTTGGCTTATTTATGATTAAAAGTATAGACATTCTTCTATTAAGTGAAGTGTTAAGTCTCTGCAGCTTCATGGCAATGACAGTTGCAATGGGAATCAGTAGGAGCAGTGAAGAGTGCACTGCCATTTCTTACACTTGGAAATAGTAACCGCTCACCAAGGGGATTAATCAACTGCTGATATATATATATATATATATATATATATATATATATATATATATATA
>JANHMN010000008.1:3037553-3060053 GCA_030674055.1 Rhabdomys pumilio
TATATGTATATGTATATGTATATGTATATGTATATGTATATGTATATATATATTTGCATATCTGTGTACACAAATACATATATGCACAAATGTACATATGAACTTATGAACTGCTGGGTCCATTTTGTGTAGCTTGTATGTAAATTAATTCAGCCATGACTACTAGGGATTGGACAATCTCTGTGAGACTTAGCGCCTGGAGTAAACTCTATCTCAGCTACCATTAGCCTTTTGTAGCTCCTCATCTAGGTGACACCGCCCAGAATCTCTCCTTCTGGCATTGGTGTTGCCTTTATGCTGATTCAGGTAGCCATACTATTGAGTCCATGAATGTATTTTAGTTGTGGTGTCAATAGACCAAAAATATATTGACTGGTGTTCTGGGCCTCCAGTTCTAACTTTCTGTGCCATAATGAACGATTTTTCCCTGACTCTTAAGTTTAGGGGTTGTCTTGCAGATGTATAAGTTGGGTTTGGGCACAGCAAATCACTTATTCTATACATTTAGACCAGTTGTGGATCTCCATAATAGTCTCTGTCTGCCAGAAAATGAAGTTTTCTTTTTCTGAGGGGTGAAAGCTGCCTTCATCTGACAGAGAATGACAGCTAGGCTTTTAAAATTTTTATGATTAAATAAAGACTGAAAATCTTCCTTGTATGTCGATCATCTTCCTTTCTTCAAATACATATAATTAGATTCATTTTTACATAAGTTATAGATTTTGTAAGTGGAATGCTTCCTTGATAAAAATAGAATAAAAATATCAATAGTAAACCATTACTCTTAAAAATCAATATACATATTTATAAGAACACTTAATTTTGTCTGACCAGCAAGTTATAATAGTTTGTCCTTAGTTTTGTCATAGTCGAGTAACTGTATTTTATGGACATGGTTAGTACAAATACAGTACACAATTCAAAATTGAGATGGCATTGTTTTAATAAAAATCTGAACTTGCAGTCACAAAATCTGTAGGTTAAATGTTGCTCTTACCAGTTTTTGTGTGAAATTGTTATTTGATTGTATTTTGCTCTCTGAAAGCTGTAGTGTTTAATTATATATAGTTCATACTTGTTAGAAAGTTAATTTGTATAATAATTTGACTATTTAATACACATCCTTAACTATGCATAAATGTAAATTAAACTCGGGTTTCTAGATTCACAGACTTTGCATTGCCAAAGAACATTAGTGTTGTGCTCTGAAGCAGCTATCCTACCAGGGAGAATCTGGGAGTGTTCTCTCTATTCTTCTCTTTACTTCCTAAACAAGGAAATATGTATAAGAGTGTAAGTGGATTCTAATTGTTATTTAATAACTGTATTAGTTATTAATATGATTTGATGATTAATATGAGTACATCTAGACTGTCTAGATGTACTCCCCAAGTACTGGCAATTTGAGTCTAGCTGGGTTATTTCAGCTCTTTTAACCTGACATCAGGGTACATTGCACTTGGGCACATGCTCCTAGTCCATCAATCAAATGGAGACCACCTGTCCTCCTGTTTTCTTCCTCCTTTTCCTCCTCTCTTCTCCTAGTGGTCCCTAGTGGTCCTAGTGGAGTCAGTTACTGACTCCCAGCCCAGCAACTGAAACCTTGCTTATCTCTATTTTCCTCAGTAATGGACTATAGCCACTTTTACTTAAATTATAGCTTCAGAACGTGGAACAAGGTTTACACAGCAAAGGTGATGTATACAAAAGTCACTAATTTGAATGCAACCAGATCTTAGAGACTAGTATTTAGCCTTTGAATACATAGCAGCACCAGATCAACCCCCAACAACACAGGAGTATTATCAGAATGCAATCTAATGGATTATAATTTTAAACATAATGGAAAATGGAAACTAAAAGTAATAAATGACTCAATAGGTTATAATATAAACCAACAAAGGCTCCATCTACTGGTATCTGATACAAAGGTCAAGTTACTTTTCTCTCAGTGTTCCTTTCACCCCAGTACCCAGATTTCTCACAAGATACCACTTAGAATAAATTGTGGAATCAGCTATTTCTTTCTCTCCTAAAAATTCTTCTGTCAATTCATCTTCAGAGGATATATTATTAAATAGAGAATGGTTCAAAAGGATGTTTGCACACTTTCATGTTCAATTAGATCAAATTTATAGTTTCATCTCATAGTAAAAGGGGTTTAGAAAAGCTCTATATTTTAATGTGTTTCTACATTCACTTTTAATTGGTGGGAGTGGGACCAAGCAGGGCCAGAGCAAGAGGGAGAAGAGAAGGGGAAGAAAGAAAGAAAGAAGGAAAGAAAAAAAGAAAGAAGGAAAGAGAGAGAAAGAAAAGAAAGAGAAAAAATAAATCCTTTACACCATATTTGGCAACATAACTGAGACAAACCAGAAAAATGTAGGCTTCCACATGGAAGAAACCATAGACTTCCAAGGCCTGAATTAGAATTCTGTAGTTTTTCAATTTTATATTTATTTCATGAAGCTTTCCTGAATGTATACGTTGTATTTTGATCACATCTATCCTTGACCTTTCTTACAATTCCTCTAGGATTCCTTTTCCTTCCATGCCACTGCACCAAACTTCATGTCCTTTAAAAACTGATAATAACCCATATATGCATGCGTACAAAGCCATCGAGTGGAACATGATCAACATCCTCAGGACGAACACCTAACGAAAACTGACTGTTGTACTTTCAATAGATGCCAACTGCCAATAGTTCCCCAAGCATGGGAGAGGAGTCTCTGAACTCTGCTGTCTATACCAGGCTGACTAGCTTATTGAGGTCCAGAGCTGCTGGGAGTAAATGAAACCAATAACTTTTAAATGTCCAGGGAACACCATTTCACAGACGTCCTCCTGGTCTCTGGCTCCTGAACTTGTGCTGCCTTCTTCTCTATGATTTTCCAGAGCTTTATGGGACAGAATATATAATAAAGATGTGTCATTTGCAACTGAATATATATTTCTTCCATGAACTTGAAACTACTGTGAGTCTTTGTATTAACTTCTCTGATGTGGATTAAATGTCACTCACCTAAAATTTGAGCACTCATTTATATACAAAGGTTATTATATTTATTGGGAGGGAAATTATTTTTTTCTGTCAGTGAAGAATAGTCTTAGAATTTTGATTAAGGTTGCATTAAATCTATAGATTTCCTGTGGTAGGGTAGAATGGGCATTGTAACAATATTGATTCTCCAATATATGAATATATGAGATTGTTTCATCTTTTAGTATCTTCCAGGATTGCTTTCTTTAGTATTTTAAAATTTTCAACATAGTGGTTGTTCATTAATTGCCACGGTTTTCCTCAAAGTACTTTGACTTGTGATACTCAAGCAATATAAGCCATTTTATCCGCAAGGTGCTTTTGGTTGTGGTGTTTTATAACAACAACAGTAATCCTAGCTAAGACACTGCATAATGAACACCACTTCATTCTCCCAAGCCTTGAGTGATAGTTTAGTGTAGAAGAAATATGGTGCATAGTATTTTCCCCCAGTGTTCTGATACATTGTTTCATTATTTCAAAAATTCTGGTACTATTTAAGAAGATAATGCCAGAAAATAATATGTCTTTAGAAATAACCTAGATTTTTATTAGTATTAGAAAAGCTTAGAATGCACTCAATATCAAAAGCACCACATAGTTTTCAAATTATAACTAGATATTTTTATTTGAAATTATTTCTAGATTCAGAAACCAGATCAATATTAATTCTTCATCTTAAGAATTAACCTAACTGAGCTGCCTTATCTAGTAGCCTCAACATAAAAAAAAATGAATCTAATCCTACTGTAACTTGATATGCCAAGGTGGGTTAACATCCATGGGATATCTATTCCCAACAGCTCTGAGGAGATAGGGAGATGGGAGGGTAGGTGAGAAGGAGGGACTTGAAAAGAAAGAGAGAGGGAAAGTTGACATGGGGGTGTAAAGTAAATTAATTAAGGAAAATTACTTTTGTTTAAATTTTGTTGATCCTTCATTATCTTTACTGCAGTTAGCTAAAGAAATTTTGATGGCTTTGTTACCAAAGAATTTTGTTTCTCTCAAACCATGAGTTAAATTAGAATCTTTTGTTTGGGTTAATTTGATTGAAAAAAAAAAGGTTCTGAATGCTTCTCAATAGGTTAATAGATAATGTAAAGTGCTCACTATAGAGATTAGAGGAGTGCACAAACTGACGGGAAGATTGCAGACTTCTTGCTGTCCTCAATTTTTAATTCTGTGCACACTGCACACTCGTGCACGCTCACACATCCTCTCCTAAACCCCCAGGGACTGATACGGTACAGATTCTGCTTCTCTTACTTTATTCACATCCACACATGTCTTTGGCTGTGACCTGGTGCCCAGTATTTAGCTACTAACTATGCACTGAGGCTACTTCCTTGCAACCTTCTCTACATATGCTAAAGACAATTTGTTTTCTTCATTTATTAGCAGCTATGGCTTTTAAAACTACCCTAATTTTAATAGTGTAGATTTTACACAAGGAAAAATGATATTTATCACTCATTTACCTTCAAAGAAAACTTTTCTTACGATTTTGAAATTCATAAAAAATTTTGAAGAACAATTGTATATTAACAGAACCTGTAAAAGATGGCATGCTATGCAATTTATTCTTGTTATAGTGTATAACACTTCCCTAAGGATATTTGTTAAGTTTCTATGTATATAATAAACTTAACCATTTTTTTGTTCTGTAGCCTGTATTTCATTATTTACTCTTCCCTTACGGTATTGTCCTGTGGATTTTCTTCCTATGTTTATGTAGATCATTTTATTTAATATTCCTTTCTTTTTTATTAATTTTCTAATACTTCCCAAACTGTATCCCTTCAAAAAAGAAATTCTGGTAAAATTCTGCTTCGTGTTTTAACTCTATGCTGTTAAAAAGACAAACATAGCTTTTTTGACCTTTTTGAGTCCTATATTATCATACTTAGAAATACTTTGTGGCTGAATCCAACATCATCTATAATACAAAAGTCACTGTCTTCAAAGGAAAGACTGCAGGGGTGGTATACAGAGTCTAAAAGCATACCATGTTTTATTCTTTATGATTATATTTAAATATTTTGGAGATTATTCTTTTGTAAGTATTAGATAATACTTACCATAAACATTTGAAGTTCTTGGCAAAACACAAGTTTCTTATAATTGTCAGTTACATATTTCAGCAGGGAGCCCAGTAATTCCTCCCTCTATAGAGCCTTATTTTTTTCCTTTTCAGCACACATTTTTTATTAGATATTGTATTTACATTTTAGATTTTATCCCCTTACCCTCATTCCCCCCACCATACAGGAACTGCCTATTCCATCCACCTTCCTCATGCTTCTATGAGGATGTGGCTCCACCTACCCCCCCACTCCCAACTCCACACCCTCAAATTTCCCCCTGACTCGATGTTCAGCCTTCATGGGACCAAGGATCTCCTCTCCCACCTATGCCCAACAAGGCCATCCTCTCCTACATGTACAGATGGAGTCATGGGTCCCTCCCTATATGCTCCCACACTGGTGGTTTAGACCCTGGGGAGCTCTGGTTGGTTGGTATTGTTGTTCTCCTCATGGAGTCACAAACCCGTTGAACTCTTTCAGTCTTCTCTTTAACTTCTCCATTGGGAAACCCTTGATCAGATCAGCAGTTAGTTGTGAGCATTTGCCTCTGAATGTGTCAGACTCTGGCAGACATCTTAGGAGACAGCTATATAAGGCTCTTGTCATCATGTACTTCCTGACATACACATTAGTGTCTACCTTTGGTGACTGTACATGAGATGGATACCCAGGTGAAATGGTTTCCAGATGGCCCCTCCTTCAGTTCTTGTTCCATACTTTGTCTCCATATTTGCTCCCTTGAGTATTTTTGATACTCCTTCTGAGTAGGACTGAGGCATCCCCACTTGGTCTTCCTTCTTCATGAGCTTCATGTGGTAGGTGAGTTGAGTTTTGGCTATTCCAAGCATTTTGGCTAATATCCACTTATCAGTGAGTAAATACCATGTGTGTTCTTATGTGATTGGGTTACCTGACTCAGGATGATATTTTCTAGTTCCATCTATTTACCTAAGAATTTCTCGAATTCATTATTTTTAGTAGCTGAGTAATAATCCATAGTATAAATGTATCACAATTTTTGTATCCATTCCTCTGCTGAAGGACATCTGGGTTCTTTCCAGCTTTTGGCTATTATAAATAAGGGTGCTATGAACATAGTGGAGCATATGTCCTTGTTATATGTTGGAGCATTTCTGAGTATATGCCCAAGAGTAGAATAGCTGGGTCCTCAGGTAATGCTATGTCCGATTTCTGAGGAACTGCCAGACTGATTTCCAGAGTGGTTGTACCAGCTTGCAATCACACCAACAATGGAGGAGTGTCCCTCTTTCTCCACATCCTCACCAGCATCTACCATCACTTGAATTTTTATCTTAGCCATTCTGACTGGTGTGAGGTGGAATCTCAGGGTTGCTTTGATTGGCATTTCCCTGATGACTAAGAATGTTGAGCATTTTTTAAGGTGCTTCTCGGCCATTTGAGTTTCCGGAGTTGAGAATTCTTTGTTTAGCTCTGTACCCCATTTTTAATGCAGTTATTTGGTTGTCTGGAGTCTAATTTCTTGAGTTTTTTGTATATATTGGATATTAGCCCTTTATCAGATGTAGGATTGGTAATGATCTTTTCCCAATCTGTTGGTTGCCATTTTGTCTTACTGACAATGTCCTTTGCATTACAGAAGCTTTGCAATTTTCTGAGGTCCCATTTGTCAATTCTTGATCTTAGAGCAAAAGTCATTGGTGTTCTGTTCAGGAACTTTTCCCCCATGCCTAGGTATTTGAGGGTCTTCCCCACCTTTTCTATTAGTTTCAGTGTATGTGATTTTAAGTGACGGTTCTTTATGCACTTGGAGTTGAGCTTTGTACAAGGAGATAAAAATGGATTGATTTGTATTCCTCTACATGCTCACCTCCAGTTGAACCAGCATTATTTGCTGTAAATGCTGTCGTTTTTCCACTGGATGGTTTTAGCTCCTTTGTCAAAGATCAAGTGATCATAGGTGTGTGGGTTCATTTCTGGGTCTTCAATTCTATTTCATTGATCTTCCTAAGTGTCTCTGTACCAAGACAATGCAGTTTTTATCACTATTGCTCTATAGTTCAGTTTCTTCAGAGACTTGAAGTTCTTTTCATACAGATCTTTCACTTGCTTGGTTAGGTTCACTCCAATGTACTTTATATTATTTGTGACTATTGTGAAGGGTGTCATTTTCCTAATTTCTTTCTCAGCCTGTTTATCGTTTGAGTATCGGAAGACTACTAATTTGTTTGAGTTGATTTTATATCCAGCCACTTTGCTGAAGTTGTTTTCAGGTTTAAGAGTTCTATGGTGGAAGTTTTAAGGTCACTTAAATATACTATCATATCATCTGCAAGTAGTGAAATTTTGACTTCTTCCTTTCCCATTTGTATCCCTTTGACTTCCTTTTGTTGTCTAATTTCTTTGGATAGGACTTCCAGTAGTGTATTGAATAGGTAGGGTGAGAGTGAGCAGCCTTGTATAGTCCATGATCTCAGTGGTACTGCTTCAAGTTTCTCTACATTTAGTTTGATGTTGGCTACTGGCTTGCTGTAGATTGCTTTTACGATGTTTATGTATGGGCCTTGAATTCCTGATCTTTCCAAGACTTTTAACATGAAGGGATATTGAATTTTGTCAAATGTTTTCTTATCATCTAGTGAGATGATCATGTGGTTTTTTTCTTTGAGTTTATTTATGTAGTGGATTACATTGATGGATTTCCGAATATTGAACCATCCTTGCATTCCTGGGATAAAGCCTACTTTATCATGAGGGATGACTGTTGTGATGTGTACTTGGATACAGTTTCCAAGAATTTTTTTTGAGTATTTTTACATCAATATTCATAAGAGAGATTAGTCTGAAGTTCTCTTTTTTGTTGGGTCTTTGCTAGGTTTAGGTATGAGCGTGATTATGGGTTCATAGAATGAATTGGATAGTGTTTCTTCTGTTTCTATTTTGTGGAATATTTTGAAGAGAATTGGTATTGTCTTTCTTGAAGGTCTGATAGAATTCTGCACTAAAACCACCTGGTCCCTGGCTTTTTTGATAGTAAGACTTTTATTGACTGCTTTTATTTCTTTAGTGGTTATGGGATTATTTAGATGGTTTATCTGCTCCTGATTTAATTTTAGTACCTCTTATCTGTCTAGAAAATTGTGCATTTCATCCAGGTTTTCCAATTTTGTTGAGTATAGGCTTTTGTAGTAGGATCTGATGATTTTTTTGAATTACCTCAGTTTCTCTTATGTCTCCCTTTTAAGTTCTAATTTTATTAATTTGGATATTGTCTCTGTGCCCTTTGGTTAGTCTGGCTAAGGGTTTATCTATCTTTTCGATTTTCTCAAAGAACCAGCTCCTGGTTTTGTTGATATTTTGTATAATTCTTTCTGTTTCTACTAGGTTGATTTCAGCCCTGAGTTTGGTTATTTCCTGCAGTCTACTCCTCATGGGTATATTTGCTTCTTTTTGTTTTAAGGCTTTCAGGTGTGCTGTCAAGTTGTTAGTGTATGCTCTTTCCAGTTTGTTTTTGTAAGCACTTAGAGCTATGAGTTTTCCACTCAGTACTGCTTTCATGGATTCCCACAAGTTTTGGTATCATGTGTCCTCATTTTCATAATTTCTTTCTTTATTTCTTCCTTCACCAAGTCATCATTGAGTAGAACCTTGTTCAGTTTCCACATGTATATGGGCTTTCCATTTTTTTTTCATTATTAAAGACCAGCCTTTGCCCATGGTGGTCTGATCGGGTACAAGGGATTACTTCAATCTTTTTGTATCTGTTGAGGCCTATTTTGTGACCAATTATATGGTCTACTTTGGAGAAGGTACCATTAGGTGCTAAGAAAAAGGTATATTCTTTTGTTTTAGGATGAGTAGTTCTATAGATATCAGTTAAATACATTTGATTCAAAACTTCTGTTAGTT
Source organism: Rhabdomys pumilio (assembly GCA_030674055.1). NCBI lineage: Eukaryota > Metazoa > Chordata > Mammalia > Rodentia > Muridae > Rhabdomys > Rhabdomys pumilio. The sequence goes on from JANHMN010000008.1 coordinate 3,046,566, forward strand.
TCATTGTGTCTTGGCTTAGTTTTTGTTTCCATGATCAGTCCATTGCTGAGAGTGAGGTGTTGAAAACCCCCACTATTATTGTGTGAGGTGTAATGTATGCTTTGAGCTTTAGTAAAGTTTCTTTTATGTATGTGGGTGCCCTTGCACTTGGGGCACAGATGTTCAGAATTTTTGCTTACCTTTGGTTGAAAATTGATTTTATTTGATATTAGAATCACTACTCCAGGTTCTTTCTAGGGACCCTTTGCTTGGAAGATTGTTTTCCATCCTTTTAATCTGAGGTAGTGTCTGTATTTTTCACAAAGGTGCATATTCTATATGCAGCAAAATGCTGTGTAGTGTTTATGTATCCAGTCTGATAGTCTTTTTATTGGAGAATTGAGTCCATTGATATTAAGAGATATAAAGAAAATGATTGTTGCTTCCTTTTATTTTTGTTATTAGAGGTGAAATTATGTTTGTGTAGCTATATTCTTTTGGGGTTGTTGGAAGATTACATTCTTGCTTTTTCTAGGTTGTCATTTCCCTCCTTGTGTTAGAGCTTTCTACCAATTATCCTTTGAAGTCCTGGATTTGTGGAAAGATATTGTGTAAATTTGGTTTTGTCATGGAATATCTTGGTTTCTACATCAATAGTGATTGAGAATTTTACTGGGTATAATAGTCTGGACTGGAATTTGTGCTGTCTTAGGGTCTATATGATATCAGTCTAGGATCTTCTGGCCTTTATAGTCTCTGGCGAGAAGTCTGGTGTAATTCTTATAGGTCTGCCTTAATATGTTACTTTACCTTTTTCCCTTACTGCTTTTAGTATTTTTCTTGTGTTGTACATTTGTTGTTTTGATTATTATGTGATGTATTTCTTTTCTGGTCTAGACTATTTGGAGTTCTGTAGGCTTCTTATATATTTATGGACATCTCTTTCTGTAGGTTAGGAAAGTTTTTCCTCTATAATTTTTTGAAGATATTTACTGGCCCTTTAAGTTGGGAGTTTTCACCCTCATCTATACCTATTATCCCTAGGTTTGGCCTTCTCTTTGTCCTGGATTTCCTGGATGTTTGGGGTTAGTAGCTTTTTGTATTTTTCATTTTCTTTGACAGTTGTGTCAATGTTTTCCATGGTATCTTCTGCATATATATTCTTCTATCTCTTGTATTCTGTTGGTGATACTTGTGTCTGTGACTTCTGATCCATTTTTTTAGGTTTTCTATCTCCAGGTTAGTCTCCCTTTGTGATTTCTTTATTGTTTCTACTTTCATTTTTAGATCTTGGATGGTTTTGTTTAATTCCTTCACTTGTTTGGTTGTGTTTTCTTGCAATTCCTTAAGGGATTTTTGTGTTTCCTCTGTCTACCTGTGTTCTCCTCAAATTCTTTGAGAGTGTTATTTATGTGCTCCTTAAAGTCATCTATCATCATCATGAGAAGTGATTTTAATTCTGAATCCTGCTTTTCAGGTGTGATGGGGTGTTCAGGGCTTGCTATGATGGGAGAGCTGGGTTATGATGATGCCAAGTAACTTTGGATTCTGTACCTTAAGTTCTTGTGCTTTCCTTTTGACATCTGGTTAACTCTAGTGCTACCTGCACTCATTGTCTCTGACTGGAGCCTGCGTTTCCAGTTATTTTGCTTGTGTCTGAACTCATTAGGGTCCAGTTGTCTCTGTGATCTTGTAATCCTGAGTTCCAGCTGCTCTGAGTACATTGGCTCCTCTAGGATGTCTCAGGATTTGGTGTCTTCACGGTAGCAGACCAGCTAGGTGTTCATTGCCCTGAGTGCAGTATCTCCTCTAGGATGTCTCAGGATAAGGTGTCCACTGCTTTGAGTGCAGTGGCTCCTCTAGGATATCTCAAGATATGGGTGCCCACTGCTCTGAGTTCAGTGGCCCCTCTAGGATGTCTCAGAATAAGGTGTCCACAGGAGCCTCTATTGAGCCTTTTATTGGTGATTTTACAGTGGTTGTTGGATATTATATTTCATTGCTAACTTTGTAACTCAAATATTATGAAGTATGTTAACACTTTGATAGGATGTTAAAAAAAAACACTGAAGGTTTTGAAGAGTAAATATAAGAACAATATATGAATTTATGTATCTAATGCCTTCAGAAATATTTCATACTCAGGTAAAATGAATCAACATGCACACAAATTATACCCTCTGCTTAATTGTTGCAAAAACCAGTCCCATAGGGCTCATGGATATGAAGCTGAGGCTTTGTGTTTTCTATTGTTACCTTAGCATTGATGAAAATGTATATACTAACATCAATTGGATACTAAACATACAATTTTTTAATATAGCAGTCATTTTTTTCTTTTACAATTATAAAGTAGATACAGTGGTGGGAATAAAAATCAGAATTGATAATTTTCAAGTTTACAGGATGAAGTTCTTGTATGGGATAACAATGTTAGCTGTGGAAACACATAGGCATGCATCAAAAAGACTAGTCTATACATTAGATTGTAAATAAGCTTTGGCTATTGTATCTGACACATGCTCTGTCACATTGATCATCTCAGTGTAATAATAAAGGGAAGCTCATCCTATTTGCTCACTTTAATTATATTTTGTTTTCAACATTATGTAACCAGCATTTTTCTATGTCATCAAACATAATTCTGAGGTATTATGGTTAAATCTGGAGAGTATTTAATTATGTAAATATATAACAAAATAGGCATGTTTCTCATGTTGATAAATTTCTAAGTTTATTTCCTTAAAACGGAATCACTGTGTTATAATGCACTCATTACTAGCTGCACTAAAGACAGATATACTGAAAGTAAGTTATTTTACAACTCTCGTATTTTATTATCATTATCAATTTAGATAGCAAAATCAAAAGCATCTGTGGAGTTTTTGTTTTAATTTATACAGTTTTGGCTGTGGAACAAAATTTTAAATGATTTTAGGTTGGTTATATGTGCATTTTCAAATAGACTGTAGGTTAAGTGTAGCTTAGCATTAGACAAAGAATTCCGTAGGTTAATTATTTTTATTTGTCATCCCACACCATAAGTATAATGTAAATATATATTTGATTATAACAGCTAATTTCAGATTTTTCAAGTACAGATTATGTATGTGTGTGTTTGGATGTGTGTATGTGTGTGTATATTTATATATAGTCTTCTATTCCCTGTCCTGTTATCTGTTTTATGCTCTTACATGCTATTATTTAAGCTTACTCAAGACATAATCAGTGCATAAATAGTCTTATGGTTAGGGGAAACATAGTTCATTTGTTATTCAGAGTACTGTCCACAAAAGGCATACTGTAAAAAATATATAGAGTCTCTTCTTTACAAATAATGACTCATTATGAATCATATGAGCATCTTTATTTTATAGCACACCAAATTAAAATTATTATGATTGAAAATTAATCATAATATTTTAAGAAAACATGTGAGAAGAAAAGAAAACACTGGATACCATGGGATTCCCAACAAAAGATTTCCCAATTTATTGTCTGTTATATATGAATTAATTGTGAATATGAGCCACATTATTTATCATCCGAGAGTATATAATATTATATTTTTCAATAAATTAACATCTGCAGTTCTCAACCAATTTTTAAATATAGCAGGTATTTATTTGTGTTTGGTATTAATGCACTTTTATCTCTAGTAGTATTGATCCTACTAGTCACCATTACTTTAGAATTAAAGGAAGTAGAGATGTATGAAAGAGCGGTAGAAGAGAAAGAACTGTTTTTGGTATGACAGATTCAATATAACTTGCATATGCTTTTATTGCATATCTATGTAAATACTGAAGGCAAAATTAAAAGACCATAATATTTTAGAAACATTATTTCTGAATGGAAAGCTAAAATAGCTTTTACTATTTCAGAGGTGATAGAAATTTATGTCCTGATTCATTCTCTTCCAAAAGAGCCGACAGAGTCCAGGGTGGAAGTGAAATGTGACTGGGCTGTGATAAGAATTGGAGGAAATAGAAAAAGTAATTGCTTTAGAAATGATCGAGTTTGGAAGTGATGGATACTTTCAGGTGTTTTTGGTAACCTCTCTCTGCTGGAACATTCTTCTGACCTTCTCCAAGGTCAAATATCTTCATGTACAAAGGTGCAAGTAGTTCAGACACCTGCTACTCTCCAAAATATTGAAACTGAACTACATTCGTCCTGTTGTGATCCCACAGTGTTTCTCTCTGTGTCCTTGAGTGTGAGGTGAGGAGGAAGTCTCTCCTAAAGCTTTTTCTATCAGATAGTCTTCAGCCTCTAATGAGATCAGTCAGCTTCTGAAAAATAACCTGATAGTACCCATTACTCAGCCCACCTGCCAGCCTTTAGCTCTTTGGCAGCAGTAATAGCAATGTGTGTTCAGGGCAAAGAAATGCCAATTTTCATGTGGCAATTCAAGAAAAGAAGCAAAATATGTCAATAAAGATGTAGGCCAAATCATTTTTGTATAAATATTGTTTTGCTTGTCAGCTCACCACACATGCGTGGTGAAGCAGTCATTTGCTTGACAGACTTATTCTGTGTTGTATTGCACTAACACTTGAATTTTCAGGAAAGGAAAATGTATTTTGTCCTCAGGCACTCACACAACAGGTGGTCTAATTTTTGCCTGTCGGCTCACAATAGGTATTTGGTGATTTTCTCTCTGACCTGAATCAATTCTCAAACTGACAGAGTAAAGTAAATCATGGACAAAAACAGCAAAGAATGTGCTTTCACTAGCGAGGTCAGTGAAAATTATGGAGGATTTATGACCTAAGGTGATGGGTAGCATCCTAGTGCTTTTGGTTAACTGGGAATATCAAAATACCAAATTCTGTTCTTTTATACATACATGCATTTTAACCCAACTTTAAACATTAGTATATATTGCTTTGCTCTCCTGACACTTGGATAGTTGCACAACTAGCTATTTAGAAAGTTCCTGTTTCGGTCTCTAAAGAAACTGGGTTCTCACAGATAGCTTCCTTTGACAGACCTGCTAAACAGCCAATGTATGTATGGTCTGATTCTCCTCCAGACATCAGCCTCAAAAGTGTGCCCATGAATCTGGCTCCATTTGATTAGACATATATGTGTATTATTATGCATTCATTTACACGTTTATATACATACTCGTGTGTGTGTGTGTGTGTGTGTGTGTGTGTGTGTGCGTGCATGTGCGTGCGCGTGCATGTGTGTATTTACTTGTTTTATACTTCTAGCATCCACATTTCATAGTCTTCAAAGTAAACCAAAATTGGTTGGGATTTTTTCCCCCTAAAGAATATGATTAATATGATTATATTTTAATTGTGGGGTACTGTCTATTGCTTAGAGAGTACTATCAAGTTCACATACTATGTACTTATACTAATTATAATTTATTTATAGATCTACTTTCTATCTTAACATGTTTCCCTAGTCATCATTATGGTTTCTTGCTTTTGAGACATCTTACTATGTACAGGATGCAGAGTTTGAACTTAACAGCTCTGACTTAGGTCTGACTCATGCCTCAGTGATAATTTTTAGTGACTACTCAAAATAACTTTTAGCTTTTACTTTAATTATAACCATTATATTTGCCTAAAGCTTTATGTAATATATAATTACATCATTAACTGGGAGTCTACTATAAATATTTACATCCAAAGTAGTTAAGAAAATTGAGTAATTAAAACAAGATCATTCAAACTGAGATAAATTCATGCAACTCACTGTTTTCATTGACAAATAACTTGGCCAAAGGCACATTTTATATTCAGTTTTCCCTTTATTCATGTTGGACATGGGCAAGCAACATCTACTTTATGTGATTAGTTTAATGTACTTAATAAAAAATAAACAGAATTACAGCTCAAGTCTGTCAACAGGCAACAAATCACAGCAAAGGAGTTAACTGGTTATTTCTAAGCTTTGAGTTCTCAGGAGTCGCAAGCAGCTGAGGGATTCACATCACACTGAGTGAACCAAACATAAGTGATAAATTATCTTCTTAAAATTGCCTCATAAATATGGTCAGTTTTGATATCTGAGCTGTGAAATTAATATTTTTTTTAAGTTTTGATTGGATATTTTAATTACATTTCAGATGTTATCCCCTTATCCCATCCACCCTCCAGGAACCCCTTATCCTATCCCCCTTTCTCCTGTATTCTATGAGGATGTGCCCTCACAACCACCCACTCTCACCTCTCCACCCTTGAATTCCCCACACTGGGAGTCCAGCCTTCATGGAACCAAGGATCAAAATGAGCTTTTGTTCTCAAGCCTAGTATTTTTAACATGTACATTTTTCATAGAAGTCCTCTGGGACAAAAAGCAATCATAGCATTTAAGATGGTATTTAATACATTTTCTTCAAAACAATGGACCATAGCAATCTAAAATGCAAATTATTTAGATTTCCAGATGAAGACATTTGTTTTTCTGATTTTTTTCTTTCTTGGCTAATCATAGATTGAATATATCCAAATAAACTAGCTTTCTACTGAGTATAATACTGCCAGGAGAATTTGAACTCTTGATCAAAAATATATGAGTTGATTGAATTTAAAGTTTTCTTACTTATGCCAAAAGCAGACTAAATCTTGGAAATACAAGAAATATAGACCTTATGCTCAGTGTTTCACAGTGTAATAAATTTAAACAAAGTGAAAAATTCATGAGGAAGCACTTAGCACCTTTCAGTACTCAGCGTCTGTCATGAAGACATACTCAGAGGCTTTATAAAATGACTTTCAATATTTTTGAAATTATAATTTCATTTTTCTTTACTCCATCACATGCACTCTCCACCTCTATCAAATTTATGAATTTTCTTTATGATATATATGCATATATCATAAATGTAAACACATATGTATGCACATACATATAATCATGTTTCTTCTAGATAAAAGGTATATATCTACACATGTACATATATATGTGTATATATAAAATACAAAATGTGAGTATAATATATATGCTTAATTTTTGTAATGTTAACTGTATGTGTGTGATGTCAAGGATGGCCAGTTGGTATTCAATAATCAATTTGCAGAAAGCTTTGCTTGGCAAGACCATTTCTTCCACTTTTCGTATTCTCCAGTGGCCTTTTGTTCTAATTTTGAAGCTCCATGAGACTTATCCCTGTCATATTCACATATCCATTGATGTTAACATTGTTCAAGTCTTATTTAGGCATTCACATTAATGAGCCCTCGTGGCTGCAATCTCTCGACATTTCTAGGAAAAGTAATCTCACAGCACACTTCCCATTTCTATAGCTTTTACAGTATGTCTCTTCCTCAATGGAAGACTTAGGACTAGGCACCACACTATCTCTTTTTTCTTCCATTTAGATATTTGGAGTTTTATAAGATGGGCTTGGTCTATTGAAAATATGTTTGTTTTTCTTTGTTTCTTTGACTGTGACAGTTATAGGCTCATATACAAAATTTATACCTTCACTAGCTCCACATAGTTGGCTGGATTTCCGTTATTTAAAAGTCATACCAGTCGCTTCCAAGTTGCTAGGATGAGTAGACCAAAGACGCTCCCTTAAAAAGTCACCTTTTATTTAGAAGAAGTATGATTACACATGTGACATCAAGTTATAGAATAAGAAAAATAAATGGTATTAAGGAAAATTTGCTGTAAAATCTATCTATGTGCAAAAAAAACATTAGCATAAGAAGTTTTAGGATTTTGGGTAAAGGGTTCTCATTGACCAAAACAAAGCCAGAGATATTAAACAGAGGATGCAGCCCTTCACCCATGTTTCACAGAAAGAAATTTTATGAACTTACAAGTTCATAGTCATATACAATTTCCATTCAGGTTTTAGTGGGCCTACATGCTATTCACTCATTGAAATCAAAGGCATAATTATAACTACTTTTTCCATTCTGTCTTGATTTCTGTAACATTTCTAAGTAGACATAGCACCATTTTAATGTCCACATTAGAGACATAAATTTAAAGTAATGTGATATTTTGTGCATCTCCTTGTGTTCCAAGATGTGTTCATCTGATGAACCCAAAGATAGGTTTATCAGAAAAGATGCCTATAGCTGTATTTAGGTAGTCTGTTGACAGAACATACCCATATGTCATTCACCCTCCCATTTAAAGCAGTTACTAATAAAGGCAGCTGGTGTGCTCAAATTAATGTTTAAAGTTTAAATAAATGTCCAACATGTATTATATCAGCTATGTTAAGGAGGAGAGTAGATTATTACGCTAACTAATTAAACATGGTTCATAGTTTGTTTGAATTCATTTTAAGTCATAAATACTGGCCTATCAAATAATAAAAATATTGCAAGATATTTAACTAAAACAAGTAAATAACACATTAAAACACTTAATGGTTAAATGGATGGATTCTTTCTAAGGGTAAAAAATATTTTAAGTATTTATCTATTTGGCTTGTGTAAATTTCTATTTTATTATTCATTAATCTTTTTCATAAATTTTATCTATTGTTTATAAATTTTATTTTTAGTAACAAAGAGAATGTGGCTCATGCTCCATTTTTATAATGTATAATGACCATATTTGACATGTGGTTTAGGCAACTCCAGATTTTGAACTTGTTGAAAATTCATCCCATTCTGAGGCAGTGAGAGTGAATTACAGTGCCATAGTAATCTGTGTTGGGGCTTTGGGAAGGGATTAACTACAGAATGTAAATATAATTAAATTCTACATAAACCAAAGATAGGCACACACACACGCATCTTCTACAGACCTTGGCGGATAAATGTCCAATTCTGAATGTGGACCTCATGAATTACTCTTTCATGGTTGTGTAAATTCACTTTATGTTTAAGTGTGCTAGACTTACATATCATGTTATTATAACAGAAATGAAAACATAAAATATTAATGGTTTACCAAACTCTGCTGTTGCAAGATCATTGCAATATGTTACTTTTTTGCAACATTTTTCATTTCAGAGAAGCTCCAGATCAATTATCATTAATAAATTATCTCTCAGTGCACCACACAATCCTTAGGTTACTGGAAGTCTAATTTTAATTTCGGATATAGATTGGATGCACTTAGTCTACACAAAATATATAAAATCATAACACTAACATCATTTTGACCAGTTTTTAAAAACTTGTTTTTATTTAAAATATCATTACATATGTATATACATACACATAAAATACATGTATGTAATTTTAATATCATCTGTACAGACTAGATTTATTTCAACTTGACACAAGTTGAAAGAAGGATCCTCAACAGACTGGCCTTCGGCAAGCCTGTAAAGCATATTCTTGATTGATGATTGATGTGGAAAGACTCAGCTCACTCTGGGCTATGCCGCACTTGTGCTAGTGGTTCTTGATACCTTAAGAAAGCAGGCTCAGCAACTCATGGGAAGAAACCAGTAAACAGTTTTTCTACTTCAACAGCATGTAGAACTACAATAGTAGCATATTTATTTGGGATTTATTCCATATGTGTCAACCAGAATTAGATAAAATTAAATGTAGAGTATAATTGGCAAACAAAAAGCAGCCTGAATATATAGAATATTCTATATAATAGAATATAGAATATATAGAATAATAGACTGAATATAAAGAATATCTTTAAGCACAATCATTCATTACCATCACATAAAACAGTGTCATTGCAGTTGCTACATGAATACTTGCCATTCTCATTTCAATATAATAATGCACAAAAGAAGGATCTGTTTTATATCTGTTAATTAATTATATTTTGACTAGAACAAAGATTAACAGCATTAGTATCTAAAATGCAACGTATTATTATTTTATTAGCTTCTTTATCCTGAATTATAATCATTTCTTTCAAGTAATTATTAAAATAATAAACATTTGAATGACTAAAATATAGTCTTAGTCAAAACAATTCACTTTTAATACACAGTTAGTGATCACTCAATAATAAGTATACCATCTAACATACTTCAAAAGCAAACAAAACATTTCTGTAATGTGAAATAATTTTGTTTTATTTCATGTATTCTTTTAACAGTGTTATTTGAGAATGTAATTGCATTCAGATATCAGTACACTTGGATATACTACTATAATTTTGTGGGTACATGCCTTGGATAAGCAATTTATTAAACTAAGTATCAAATGATGGCTACAATACAAGTATCATTACTTGTATGTATTACTACTCAGCATCAAAATGATGTGTCAACCATACATCCATATATAATAGGATAGAATACAGGACAAATTGTGCAAAATTAAATGGCATTTATTTAATGTTTTCATTTCACTTTATATTATTGAGCAATTTCTAGGAACTTATTTACAAATTAAATGCTTGGTGTAATCAAATTAGACTATTCTCAATACTCTGCTTGAAGTCAGCTTTCCTACTGAGAACAGTGCAGCATATTATCAAGATTAGTCTTTTCACTGATGTTTGCATCCAGGTTATAAATGATTGTTAAAATTTGAATAATGTTAAGAGAACAGAAAGGTAATATCTGGTGATGGATTACAGATTACAGAGGGTTCTGCATATAGAAAATCCTCTCTTTTAAATGTATCTAGTTTCAAAATCAAGAGAAGTATAGATATACATATGAATATGTACATAATAAATTTTTTCTAAGCACCATGTCATTTGGATGGATGACAAGCAATGAGAAAAATACAAGATATTTAGAAGTTTGCAATTTCAGGCTCTAAGACTGTGTACTTTTAAAAATTAATATCTTGGCATTTCTCTTTTCACTCCATACTCCTGTTCTCTTTTAAGGTAATTGATTACGTAATTGATTAAATTATGAAATTTTACAAAAATAAAGCATGATATTCTCTTTTTAATTACTATGGTTTTCTTTTACTCCATTGGAATGTTTCTCTTATGTATAGAACATTAAGAACAGTTTGCCTTAGTTATAATAAATTAAGGATCCAGAAAAAAATAAAGATGACATATGTCTTCATAAGACAAATGTCTTCATATATCGAGCACACATGGAAAAAATATAAATGAAGAATTAGAAAGCACAAGGCATGATATTTATGTCTAAAGGAATGCAAGCAAAAAATGCAAACCCTCTGTAACATTTATATAATGCATATGTTTTGCATATTTGTGTATTTAACAGTTCATGAATAGTGACATGCAGGGATAAAAAATATTACAAACCTAATAACATATAAGGTCTATACTATGTGTACATATATATCCAATATTGTATCAGACATACAGTCAACTTGTTTATTTCATATATATTTTCCTCATCAGCTCTCACTTCTGTCTGAGCTATAATGCAATTAGAGTGGAATGAATTTTTGGCATGTTCTTCCCCTTTTCTAACTCTCCTATGTTTAGAGAACACAGGACCGTTTAGCATTATCAAAGCTCAACACAATTACAACAGCAAAAACAAATATGTCATTAGGTATTATGTCTGCATTCTGCATATATCAGCAGAGAAAATTGAATTGATATTTATTTCTGAGTATTCCAGAATCTGTGCTGCAGCATAGCTGAGTGATTTCATGGCTCTATTGGCCATTTGGCTTGACTATTTTATCATAACCTTACTAGTATCTAATTCTGAGAGTTTCATACTCTCATTTAATAGAATTACAAATTCTTGTGAAACTAGAAACCAATACTGTGATTTATTATTTCAGAACTAAAATACTGAGACTTATGTCATATAGCAACTATGACTGGCTACCTTTTGGTCTATAAATTTAAGAACAGAACTCAATTTGTATAATTTCTGTAAAACGTATTCAACAAAAATTTTATTCATAGCATGTTTGCTAACATTTGCCAGTCTCTGGCAAAGTTATCATGTATTTCAATGGTTTAAAAATTAACATATACACATGCAGAGACATGTATGTGTTGAATGTGCACTATGGCAGGTGATGATGTAAATCTGCATACACAGAAGAATGAGAGTTTTACCCAAAGAAATGATACCCAATGTGAGAAAAACACACACACACAAAAGAAGCCAACCATGAGGGAGATTGGGAGAGGAACAAGTCACACTACAGGCAGAGAAGTGCATGTGTTCATGAGCAAAGAGAAACTGGTTTCTAGAAACAGAATCTTTGTGACTGAAATTCTGTGACACAAGTAAGTATCGATAAAACTGTAGATAAAGCAATGAGACTGTGACAGTTCTGCTAGTCACAGGACCAGGCAGAGTCTATGTAGGGAAAAGAATGACTGAAGCCAACTTGTCAGAACTTTGCAATTAGACAAAGGGCATATAGGAGGCCAGACTAGGAAGACAAGTCAAAGGTATAGAGGGACATTAAGCAGTATGATACTATGGGAATAGTCAGAAGAGCATATTTACCAAAGGACATCAAAGGAATACTGTAGATGGTACGTGACTTAGTGAATGTATACTAAAACTGGCCTGGAGAATTGAAAGAAATAACACACATCCCACATATATTCCAGTGGCCTCAAAATTGCACTCTGTTTTCTTACCCATAAAAAGCACAAATTTGGAAGAGCCAAATGTTCTGTTTCCCAGTATGTTTAGACAAACCTACATTCTTCCTCATGAAACAGGTATCAAAAACTGTTCCTCCTATCTGAAGACATTACCATCATGCTACTATGTAACCAAATGCTTCCATTTCTAATTTCCCATTACCAGTGTTCTGGGTGTTTTTATCCATTGATTTTCCTAGTAGAAATATTTATGGCTGATTTTTCCTGTAAAACAGCATTGTTCCCATTTACTGATGTAATTTTATCTCCAGCACATGGAATGTGAGATTGACCCAAAGTCTCTGATGAAGAGGCTTATTTCTATTCCTGCTGCATGTGTTTTTGCTCATGGCTCTACTGCTTTTCTCAGAGGATTTTTCTGTGCGACCTCCAATGACCTCATCAAACCTTTGATGAGACTTTCATTGGTTTCATCTGCATAGCAGGGACAAAACGAACCGTTGCTGCTACACATACCAGACATCACATATGGAACAATATTTACACAGAAACCACAAAGATCCCAATGGTAAGAAAAATTCTGATGACTACTATTTCACAAAGAAAATATTCTTTCTAACTCATAAAATATCTATCTATGTAGCTGTGGCTATCAGACTTTCAAGTGCAACATGGGTTGTATGAATTCTGATACTCTATCCTATTAAAATTAGGTAAAGGGAATACAAGTACCAGAGAACCTAAAATTGTGTAATTAATTAGGTACTGTTTGTTCGCTTATTGTTAGATTTATTGTTCTAAGAAGCTTAAGCATTAAAATTCCTATGACTTTAAAACTTGTCATTACAGCACTAGACTGAAAATGTATGTTCAGTTTCTACTGTTTTCTTGTACAGTGCAATTGTATTCTTTTTGCATTCAAAGCAAACTCCTCCTACTAAGGCACAGAAATCAACTAGTATATTGTTAAGCAAGCAGAATTTAAGTCTCTTTTTTGGATCTATTAATAGGAATTTGCTTTTTCTTAAAGATCATATATTTTTGCATTCAGCTGGGGTTTTGAAAAGTCTGCTCTGTATATTGTCA
>JANHMN010000008.1:3065053-3094856 GCA_030674055.1 Rhabdomys pumilio
AAATATGTAATTAATGATTGTTTGTAAAGTTTACTTAGTTTAGAGTTAGTTGCGTTGCTTTAACAAGCAGCACAGATTTCATCCCAAATCAGCAGAGAGTTCTTCTACATTTCTCAGCTTTATGTTAGCACCTGCTCTTCCCAAAAGCATGAAAGTGACTTACTAGAATGAGTTTTATTTATAGGATTAACGAAAATAATATTTTGAGAAGTTTTGCTCTAATACGGTTAAAATATTAGATTTCTAACACCACAATTGAAACGCGGCAGCCTCACGGACTCCAGAATATTTCATCTTGAGTCCAATGTTGTCAGTCAAGCACAAGTTTCCTCCAGAAACTGAGTTCCTGCCTGAAGTCCTACATCAATTATAGAAAGAGAGGGAAGTATTGGCTAGATTATATATGCAACAGTTTCTAGATCTGAGGGGGAAGGCAACTATAATACATCCTCATTAAAGCAAATCTTAATCTTTATACCCTCATGCAGCTGACAAATGCGTCATTTTCAGGAATGAAAGGACGTGAAGGTGGAGCATAGCTCAGCGTCCAAGAGAGGCTCTGGAATCTGAGTTTTATATTTCCTCAGGGACATGGATCACTTCCCTGAATTTGGTTTGCATTGATCAATGTTGACAGATGATAGATTAAATGCCATATCTAAACTTCAGTTTTAAATTGTCTTATCCTTATGGGAAGAAAGCACCTAAAGAATGAGAGATGGCTGTGCTGATATGATGGCTGAGTAGAGCACATTATAAACAAACGAATAAACACACAAATACATGATTTTAGATGCAACTAGACTAAAAACTATTTTGAAGCTAACTCAGCCAGTAGTTCAAGAAATAGTTTTAAAAGTTTTCATTTGCATCTACTTTCAACATTGGAGTACTGCGACATAAAAGATAATCAGAAAATGTCTCCATACTCAAGGAGTTTGTGACTTTATCTCTGTAGGTCCAATACATTATATTCAAAATTGTCATGAACAACCAAATGTAGAGAGTGTCTTCTCTGCTTCACAGGAGCGAAATAGTAAACGTGCAGGATGCAAGGTACCACCCAAAATGTGCTCCTCTGAGAAACTATGAACTTCTCTTGACCACTGTTTTCTCATTTCTGTGGAGGAAGGGGTCATTCCTCTCAGAAATTAGTTGTAAGGGCAGGACGATAATCATGTATAACTTGTGGCATCTGAATGAGTAGACATTATCACAGAAGGCACAGAAATGCAAAATGAATAAAGTTGCCAAATTCAGGAAAACATATAATAGACAGGTAAATTGTCTTTTGCAGTAACATAAGCTATCTAGGATTCTCCTTTGATGTGGAATACTTATTAAACTAGTTTCTTCATTTTCTCCTTATCTTTATGGACTTAATGAATATGCTGTCAAGGACCTGTGTGACTTTAAAATAAAGAAGAAAGGAAAATGCATCCAAAAAATGGAGAAGCATCAATATATATGACATAAACAGGCTCAGTGTAAAATAGCAAGTAAAATATCAGATCATTATGAAAAACATATTTGCAGTGATCAATACTTTTTTCAAACCATAGGGAAATTAGAGTTCACATTTTTAAATTTTCTTGTCTTTCAAATGAAAAAGAAAAGAAACAGAAAATTTACTTAACCAAATGTCATATTTGATTTATGAGATGATAATCTCAGTCTACACTGGAATTATGTATTATTTATTATCTAGTTGCCTAGTCTATTGTTGGGTTGTTTTTTATTCTGTTTCCTAAATTATTTTTATTTTCTGCTTGCCATTGGCTTCAACAAAACCTCTATGTCCCATTGCAATAAATAAATAAATAAATAAATAAATAAATAAATAAATTTGTGTGGAGAATATCATTAAAATATTTTCAGTGTGGTATTAATTGCAAACATTAACAAAAACTATAAGTGTTATTGTTTCCATCTTAATGTTGATACCATGTAACTCTAACTATAATTAAAAGTAGACATTATGATTCCTAATAATTTATACAACAGTAGAAGCACCTGATGCACCAGGATGTTATAATGAGATCCTGGTGTATCTGAAGTTAAAATCTTGCAAATAATTCATCATCCTTTACCCTGGTGACATATACTTATGGCTTGCAGGTGCACCATCTCTTTCCTGAATATTCTTTTAAATTAATCTAGGACAAGGTAAATCTATATATGTATTTCAGTTCATATTATACATATAAATCACAGAAAAAAATGTTTCCAGACCAAAACAACATTTATAAAGTGTCATTTGTTTAAAAACTGAATTTGGTATTTAAAGTTAAAAAAGTCTATACAAAGAATGGTGAAATATTCTCATACAAAGTGTAGAGCACTGGTTAGAAGGAAATTTCACCATGGTCAAAGTAAATAATCACCTTTGGTAATTCATTCTGAGAGGTGGAAATGAGCTTTCATAACTGGCATATAACAAAGATATGATGACCCAAACCAGATGACACTGAACATAAGATTATTTTCCAATACAATGGAAATGTTTCAGAAACAGTAAATATTAAGTATGAAATTTATAAATTATATTCACTTCCAATTATGCTAATTTGACTTTTACGTGCAAAGAGTAAACACTAATTAGTAGTGTTATAGTCTCTACAGAAAAGATTTAGTTTTCTCAATGAGAATAAAAAATGGGAATGGAATAATAGTCCTCACAAAGACAAATCTTAGTGAGTTTCAATTCAAATCACCCAACACCAGTTAGGAGATATTGGAGATACTGAGATAAATGAGGACTTTGGAAATTGATTATAAGAATGACTATGTTAGCCACACTGAATGTTAATTCTGCACTTGTGTGTGCAAATGTGTGTGTGTGTGTGTGTGTGTGTGTGTGTGTGTGCATGTGTATGTCAAGGTGCATATGTAAAGGTCAGAGGTTAACCTGAGCAATCTATGTGTTGTAGTTGGTTCTAAGGAACTCGGGTCATGAGACTTTAAGTAACTGCCCCTGTCTGCTTCACCAAATTATGCTATTTCATTTACACTTTATTTTTCCTACTTATAATAACAACTCTGCAATTCATATGTCATTTTATTGCTTTTATAAATTAAAGTTCCTGGCAATAGTGATTATTAAGCAGTTATTCCAAGTCCACAGAGAAAGAATGAATCTCCAACTGTTCTCAGTTCAGGAATCTGAGCTTTATAGCTTTAATAGCAGATGTCTATTTTTAAATTATTCAAGAAATGAGTTTTGTAAAGAAATTTCCAAATTTACAAATTATGAGAACTTTGAGTTTAAAAATAAAGTAAGTTTGGACCCAAATGAGGAATTAATCAGTGGAATTCAGTTGATATATGAATAAAAATGTGGCCAAATGAAATGTCAAAGAAGAAAATAACAGAATTTGAAAATTTCAGAAATCGTAACTATATACGAGAGACAGCATGTGTGTGTGTGTGTGTGTGTGTGTAGATATAATGTAATGAAGCAGAAGAAAGGAGAAGCACTTGAAATAATAGCATTCAATAACTAATGATTGTCATTAAATACTACTATAAAAAATTTTAAAGATGAAGATTATACAAAATTTTAGATGTACATAGCACATTTGAAGCCTAGGAAAATAAAGATTGATGTAACAAAGGAAAAGAACTAAAGAATTAAAGTCTACTCTGTTTTGTGAACCCATGAAACTTAGAGCACATATGTTTATAAGTATTAAGTCATGAACCGGAGCAAGTGTAGAAGAAGATGCTCTTCTTGCCAGGGACCACTCTGAAAATTAAGAGTCCTTTATCTCTTATAAATTGCACAAAAATAAATAAATATAAATCCAGTTTTTATTTTTGTAAAATAAAAGCTCTACACCAATTCACCAACAGAGAAAGAGAAGAGAGAGAAGAGGGGAGAGAAAACAAAAGAGTAAGAACAAAAATAAAGGAGAGAAAGATCATCTTCATAAAAATAATGTCATATTTTTCATGTAAAGGGGAAATTTGGGTCTACTTGGTTGTGTCTACTTATAAACACTCAAGGAATGTCATTAAGTGTAGGGTAAGAAATTACTATAAAGCTGGGAATGTACTTTGGCTAAGAACTGTGACATATTTTTGGATCTGATTGTCTTCAAATGATTCTTAGAACTTGCAATAGGTTGTAGAAACTAATAAAGTTTCAAACTAAAATACTGAGAGGCGTAACTACGAGTAATTTAGATATGAAATCAAACAAGCATGAATATCTAATCCAAGAAACACCTTCAATTTCATTAAAAAAAAATACCAGACAAACAAGGAAACACAAACCAAAAAAACCTTACCACACCAAGGGGTAGTTATTCTATCAAGTTTTGGCTGCTTGTGTTTTCAGTACAGAATTGTTTTTGTTTTATTTTGTTTTGTTTTTTTACATTTTGGGTACATTTCATGTAATCCCAGAGACAAGTGCACTGGAAGCTGCAAAGGAGCATCCTAGTTTCAGACCCTTGATCTTCCAGTGTCAAGCTGATTTGGACAGAAGAGAAGTGCAGGTTAAAACACTAAATTACAAAGAAACAACAAACAAACAAACAAACAAACATTAACAACAAAAACCAACAAAGGACATAGCACTGGATCCCCAATGGAGAAGCTAGAAAAACGACTGAAGAGCTGTAGGGATTTGCAACCCATAGGAAGAACAACAACAAACAACCAGACCCCCCAGAGTTCCCAGAGACTAAACACCAACCAAAGAATGGAGGGACCCATATGGGCTTTGGCAGCATATGTAGCAGAGCATGTCACTGTCTGGCATCCACAGGAGGAGAAGCCTGTGGTCCTGTGAAGGCTTGATTCCCTAGTGTAAGGGAATACCAGGGCAGTGAGTTAAAAGTGGGTGGTGGCTTCCTACCCTATTGGGATACAGATGGCTGCATCCTAATAGAAGCAGGGGGAGAGGGATGGGAGAGACAGAGATTCCAGAGGAAAAACTGGGAAAGGGGGTAACATTTGAAATGTAAATACATAAAATATCCAATACACAAACATAATAAACCATATAATGAAAAAAAAATAAAGAAACAAATGACTGAGTTACATGTCAGATCTCTTGTCTTTACACTTTACTGTCTCAAGTCAAGCTCAGATGCCACATCCAGGACTTGCCTAACTTCTGTGATTGGTATAGCTGTTGCCTGTTGCCTAGGGTGTAGCATGGGTAACTCTGAGGAAGTCCTTAATCTCACATATTATGCTGCACTCTTGTTTTTCACATAACCAAGTGCTGATTGTATAGTTTTCTAGATTTAACATGATTTATGGAAGTTTTCACGTTTTCTATATAGTATTCTGCTGGCAAAATAAACTGCATCTTTACTACTTTTCCACATTTAAATTTCACATTTCAACTACATGTGTGCATGTTGCACCACTAGGAGTAATTAGTGCAATTAGTGAAACTTCTTTAGTTGCCAGACATTTCACTTAAACTTGACCCATGCATGCTTACCCATACAACTTTTAGCATTACCTTCAAAAAAATGATTTTTGTGACCAGTAAGCAGTAAATGATTTCAACCTCTCTGCTAAATTTGCCAGCAGATAATAATGAAATGTCACAGACTTGAACATCATTAAACTTATATTTGAGATCCCTTTTGGAATCTGTCACCTTTCTTCCTGCAGTGTGCCCATGCTTCTTTTGTTGTGCCTCATACATTTTTATGACTGCTCGACTTGGAAATATGTGTTTTTTCTTACCACAGCTCTGCTAGGTACCTTCTAGCAGTAATAAAACTCTTGTTGCTTTTCGTTGCAGCTCCTTTTAGAGTAAGGCTTACTGGCTTCACTCTGCAGCATATTAAATAAAATAATCAATGTGTTCAGTCTTAAAAATTAAATTCAGCATTAGTACAGCTACCAAGTTATGGTACTTTGAGTCTAGAACAGATGGACTTGCAAGAGGTTTGCTGGCTTTCTCAAGTGAATATCTTTTTTTTTTTCCTGTTTATGTTTACTTTAGTTTGAATCAATAATGGTAATAATAGCAGTGACTAGAATAATAAAAAAAACAAGGATGATTTTTACAAAAACTATTTGGATATTCTTAAAACATAGAGCATTATAAGTTATAAGAACAATTACAGAATTTTCAGTTATCTTCCTGTGCTGTGAAGTTACCAATCGAAGCAAAAGCTGGGATTTCTGTTACCTTTCATTTGTGAACTTGATGTGTGTTTTTCTCTATGCACTTCTGCTTCTCAATTCTTAGAGAGTTTGTTTGCAGTGCAGCCGTTGTATTTTCAGACAAAGTTGTCTAAACAAGAAAGTATAACAAAACGTTATTTTGTTAAATGATAGCCAGACATGCCTTTTTTTTATAACCTCCAAATATTAAACTCACCATTGAAACTCACCTCTGATCCTCTCTTTCTAGGAAGTGCTCATCCTTTTGGGATTAAAAAACCAACCATTTCTACAATTTCACATTTCTTTTCATATAATATGACATCACTTGACAGCACTCTGTGCAAGACAATTTGGAAATGGTTCTCAAGCATTAAAGGAAATGACTGCCTAATTATTTCCAAAGAAATCTTACCAGTTTATTTTCTGTTAGTTTTGGATAATGCTATAGTTAGTCAACAGGATTTAAATATACTCAACTAATATTTTTGAACTTATACAGAAATCCAAGTAGAAATTATGTTGGAATCTGTGTATAAAGGACCAGGTAAAACACACAGGAACTTGTAATCTTAGAGGTTTACTGTGATATGAATATGCTGTGGCATAAGCACAAATTCTGTTCTTTGAGGCATAAGAAAGTTATTAGTTTTCTTATATAAATAATTTTAGTTTATGTTTTTCTAATTTTTAGTAACACCTAGTATTTATAAATTCTCATGAGCCACAGTATACCATTTTAATACATATACAATTCATAGTGTACATAATATAGTTGATCAGCAATTAACATATCAATGTAGTAACATGTATCATTCTCTGTGTTTGAAATAATCAACGAACACTCAAAAGCTTTCTTGCTAAATATTTTAATGTACATAAACACAGGTTCCCCACAGTGCCAATAAACAATGGAGGCTATTTTTCCAAGGCAGCTGCACCTCTGTATTTGCATCCATACCATCTTCAATCTCACTCCTTTTTCATTCGCCTCTGGCTCCCAGTAAATACTTCTAGATTACAAATATTATGAAGATAACTAATTGACAAGTCCAAGCATCATTTCCTGTTTGAGGCTGATAAAATAAAATCTCTGTGTTGCATTTGTAATAAATTATCAAATATATCACATATATATTTGAGATTTACTTGAAATATATGGTGAAGAGAAATGTGGACTTCAAAGCCTATAAAAACAATGCAGTGTTTTATGTAGAAATGAAAATTCTAGTATATATATAAAATAAAAAATAACAAATTCAACAGTGACAAGAGACAAAGCAGGAAGTATTATATACATATTTTGAATTTTAAAATATACTTTTATAATATTAGTACTTTTAATATTAGACACTGCAACTAAATCAGGTCATTTATGTGAAACTGTTGAATGTTATTATTTGATTATCATTTTATGGAAAAGCCCATTTCTCAACTGATGTTGAGAACATGAGAATCATATTCAGACCTCAGACTACTCAGTGCTCAGGCTGATGAGAAGCTGTTTCTATAAAGAGTTGGTATGCTGATTTACATTGTCTTGAAAAGTTTGAGACAAATCATTAACAGAAGGTATTAGAGATTTTATCTATTTATTGTATAAAGTCTAAAATATAAAAATATAATAATGTAATAGATAATTGTTATAAAATTCTATGTACTTAATATATTCAATTTCACGATACATTTAACTATATTGTGCATTTGATTGTGTAACATTTCATGTCACTTCGAAATCATTCTGCTTTGTATTATTATTCATAAAAATCTGGGCATAATTAACAAGTCTTTTACCAAATATGATTATGGATTTAGTTTAATGAACAATATTACTAGTTCTCTATCCTTTTATTTTTCATGATTTTGCAGGATTCGTCAGCCCACTGATCCTCTCTTACAAACTGTACAAACTATGGAGACCCACACAGTCATTGTCAAGAATTTTTGTTTTCATTTTGGAGATTCAACCCCCACCTAAACAAATTCAGCAATCTTGAGCAATAACCACAGCTTACCTGATTTTTAAGTCTTTTATTTAAAACAGACAACATATCTGTGACATTAAGATTGATTTTCAACTTTTGTTACTAAAGGCCTAATCATTTTTAATATCCTTTAATATCATCTCAAATATTGTAAATCCACAAAAACATATGTATGCACCTTTGTTTAAGCTACAAGACAGCAAAGAATAGTGTCCTTACATCTTGGAGTCTGACACAGGAATTAAACAACTCACCCTTATCCTACAGAATATACTTCCATTGAATTGCCCATCCTGAAAGTTGTCTGGAGATTGATGAGATAAAAATTCTCCTCTAGTAAGTTGGATATGGGCAACAATTAGCCGGGAGCCAGAAAATTTCAAACTCTTTTAGATCTTTCTGACTCCCTCAACTAAATTACTTTTCTCAGAGGTATTTTCAAGGTCTGAAAGAAAGTACTTACAAGAGGTCATTACGACTTTTGGCACCCATCAGAGTAGGTCTAATGTCGTGAAGCAAATATGAGGGTCTAAATACATCACTGTGAGTGTCAAACTACTACAGAAAGCATTCTCCTCCAATTGACCCCTTCTGCTCCTGTCTCTTATGCTCTTATCAGATGGACAGTTGTCAGTGAGCAGGTTATCATTCTAGATGGCAGACTATCAAAACAAAGGTAACTATTCAAAGAGACAGGCTACTAACATTGAAAGCCTTTGAGGAGGATTAGAACTAAAATATTTGCTGAGCCCTACTGTCTAGAGATTATCAGATAGTCTTGTTTTGGTATATTTTCTCTTTGTTGTAACCTTTCTGTATTAATTTTTAGTATCAATGCCTTTTAATACTTTCTATAACACAAGCGGCCATATATGGGTTAGTATTACCATCATAAAATCAATACATGTCAAGGAATTAAAAATTACTTTCTATGGATCATCAACTCTAGCTTATAAGGGGATATTTATAATACAATACACAACTTAAACAACGGTTGTATCTATTGTGACATGCATGTTAGACAAGGCCTAGTATTAACTATAGTATGTAATATAGACAAAGCTTGGTATCAACTATAATATTCAAATTAGAGAAAGACTGTTACCTACTATGATATACAAGGTAGAAATAGATTGTATTCAAAAGAATAAAATGAATGAGTTCAAAATGACTGGACTCCATTTCTAAGACTCTCCTATGGCTTGTAACTTATATAAATATGCTCTTACTTGACATTGTGGAGAGGATCTTGACTAAGGCAATACACTGAAAGGGTAGATCATTTAAAATATTATTGTTAACATATCAATCAAAGCTCATATGCTATTTTGCCACTACTGTAGGAATGAGCTTCTCCAAGAAAACTGAGCACTGTAACCATTGTGGTTCTTGGGCTACTAAGAAGTCATGATCGATGGTTCAGGACAAGTGAAGAAATGTGGAGTGGTGTCTCTGTGAGGACTTGGCTAGCTCCACAACAAAGAGGGGCCAGTAGTTTGAGAAAATGCTAAGCAAGTCTTACTGTGGTTGTTAGTATTTTAATGATGAGCTTGAAGTAATTATATACATTTCAAAGTTGTGAGTGCTGGACTGAAATCCCAACAGTGTCACTTACTAGTTCTTGAGAATTAGCATAACAGTTAAACTTCCATCTGCTCAAAAATCCCAGTGAATTTAACTCGTGCTTATCCATGGATACAGGTGAGGAGAAAATGTAAAGGGGTCTATTTATGACTCTCATTTGGTGAAAGCTAAGTATTTGTTCCAAACCACTCTATTAAGCCTCTATTTGCAAGTCCCTGTAGGTGTTTTCTGAAATCTAAGATTTCATCTCTTCTTGCATTCAAGTACTTTGGACTAATTAAACCAAATGATGTTGCATGCTACCTATGCCAGTCCTATAGGCTGGAAGATTCTCAGGCCTTACAGATCACACTTTAATCCCCCAGCCCTTATATCCTTGAAATTAGTCAATTGGCTCATTATTGAATATTTACCTTTATATCTCCTGAAATAAAGTTTATTATTCAGAATATACTATATTAAATGTATTTAGTTGTTCAAATATGTGTCACATCTGTATGTGTAAGTATTCATGTGTGTGGTTTGTGATGTGTGTGTTTGTGGTGGATGTGTGTATGTATATTCATGTGTATGTGTGTATATGTGTATATGTGTGTGTATTTATGTGTGAGTGTGTGTGAGAGAGAGAGAGAGAGACAGAGACAGAGACACAGTTGTAATTTCAATCCACAGTGTGGTAGAAGTTCAGGACATGCTGTTCCTACATTCTTGATTTTCAAACTAATGCATGAGTTTTTTTTTCTAATCTTAATTAGAAGAAACTCTATTGGGCCAAGACGTGATTGACTTATGAGTTTGACTTCTAAATATGTGCAATTCTGTTAATTATGGTGCAGAATCACACGTGTGGAAAAGCATAGTCAGGAGAACAATAGCTTTGTTTGAGTTGGCATGCTTATTTCATACATTCAAATCAAACAAACTAAAATGATTTCAGATCTTATATGCCTGAGATTTTCTGAAAAGAGGGGTCATACTCTTATCAAGTTATCAAAAGGGTTCATGTCCTTAAATTATCCAAAAATTAATGTAATAAATTATTTGGTTTCTGAAATTAATAAATCTTTCTCAGAAAACATTTGACAGCAATTAAGAAAAAAGGAATCTCACATTCAGAAACCTACAGGATTACTCAATTTATGTTAATATTAAACATAAT
The DNA here is from genome assembly GCA_030674055.1 of Rhabdomys pumilio. Taxonomy (NCBI): domain Eukaryota; kingdom Metazoa; phylum Chordata; class Mammalia; order Rodentia; family Muridae; genus Rhabdomys; species Rhabdomys pumilio. The sequence continues at coordinate 3,075,917 of JANHMN010000008.1, forward strand.
TCACATAAAGCAATATGTAAATTTAAACTTTCCCTCCTAGAATCGACATTTGACATTTTATGAACATTTATAATAATTTATAAATACACACATGCAGACAAACTAGAGACAACAAAGTAACGCTAGGGGCAGGAGAAATAGTCCTCCCCAGGGAGAAGCACAGTTATTCAAAACTAAATGATCAGTCCTGAAAACATGCATAAGAGTAAGATTTACAGGATGAGCAGGTTGTAATATAGGAATCTATACATGTACATATATACTAATCAATGCAGTAACAATGGAAAAATGTCATAAATTTGAAAGAGAATAAGGAGTAATATATAGGAGAGTTTGGAAGAAGGGAAAAATTCAGAAATTATATAATTATAATCTCAAAATATATAAGTAAAAAATCTTTAATTTAGATTGTTTTGTTTTATAATGTCCTTTTTTACAGGATGCTTATCTTAAACTGCCAACTAAATTCAAGTGTTTAATAGTATTTTTTTATAGAAAAGTATGATTCATGTATGTGTGTGTGTGTGTGTGTGTGTGTGTGTGTGTGTGTGTGTGCAGTACAGGTATAAAATACCAAGTCTGTGAATCCTAGGAAAGCAACCACATTTGAAGGAGATCATACCCTGAAACTTTTAGTGTATATAGGAGCAGAATTTTTTAAAATAATGAACTAAAACTTTTTAAATTTTTAAAAAATAAACCGTTTTCAAACTTTTCATGATCTTTGTGACTATGTCACATATATAATATTCTCACATTTGTTTCCTGGTTTACCAAACATTTGTTAAAATTGCTACAAAGAAAGTTCACCAATTCTCCTAGTTTTTAAGTCTTGATCATAGAAAAATTAGGTCTTGCATTTTTCCAAGACAAACCTCATAATCATGGAACTCTGTTAATCCCTGGAATCTTCTATAGTCAATCACTATACTACAGAGGTAAAGATGAATGAATCAAAATAACATAAACTAACACCAGATGTAGTATTTAGAGCCATCTGTTTTAAAGTTGCTGTGTCTTAAGGGCTTCACTCTTCGTTCTTTTCATCTCATTGTCTAATTTTTTCATTAGTACATTCTAGAATATGTGAGTCATTACACAAAGCACAGGTCTCCTCATGTCCTATTCACACACTTATTTAGACTGATTTTCCAGCTACTCTCCCCTGTCTTTCTGTACCCATACCTACCTTTAGCCTTCTCCACCCAAGATCACCTTTCCATTTCTGTGTTGAATGTATTCCTGCACTTCTGACAGCTTTCCTTAGATCTTCTTTCTTTCTCCCATGATTTTTTTCTACTTTCATGGCTTCTACCCACATTCACTTCTCTGTATCAACACAAACTCAGATATTACAAGCCAGTGCCCTCATTTCAAAGAACTTGTGGTGTTTGCCTTTCTGTGCCTAGTTACCTCACTTCAGAGATTTTCCAGTTCCATTAATTTTTCTGGAGATTTTATTTCATTTTATTGAGGAATAAGATTTAGTTTTGTATATTATCATTAGCCAATCTTGGTCCCACCAGCTCACCAATAATGGCACACAGATATATATTTATTTATGAAAGCTTAGACCTTATAGTGTAGGCTTCCTTTTTCTTTTTTTTTTCCTTTCTCTCTCTTTTTTTGTTTTGTTTTTTTTTTTGTTTGTTTGTTTGTTTGTTTTTGTTTGAGCAATGGTCTTATTCTCACCATTTTGTTTAATTTTTTTTTATATTTTTATTATTCATTCTATTCCTTTACATCTCAAATGATATCCCACTTCCCAGTTACCCCCTCTAATCACCCTCTATCCCATGATATCCCACTTCCCATTTACCCCTTCTAATCACTCTCTATCCCATGATATCCCACTTCCTCTGTCACCCTCCCATCTCCTACATCTTCCCTCTCCCTCCCTTTTGCCTATATGAGAGTGCTCCTCTCTACCCACCTACACTGTCCTGCCCCACCATTCCTGCATTCCTCTACTCTGGGGCGTCAAACCTCCCTGGGACCAAGGGCCTCCCCTCTAGTTGCAAGGCCATCCTCTGCTTCATATGTATCTGGAGCCAAAGATCCGTTTTAGTACACTCCTTGGTTTATGGTCTAGTCTCTGTGAGAACTGGGTGGTCAGGCCAACCATTGTTCTTCCAATGGAATTGCAATCTCCTCTGCTCCTCCAGTCCTTCTGCCAACTCCCCCACCAGGTTCCATGAATTCAACCTGATGGTTGGCTCCAAACATCCCCTTCTGCATTGGTCAGTTGCTGGTTGGACTTCCCCAGGAACTGCCACACTTGGTTCCTGTCTGCAGGCCTGATGTATACTCAGGTGGGGACGTTCCCCAGTTGGCCCTTCCTTCAATCTCTGTTCCATTTTTTATCCCTGTTCTTCCTTTGACCAGAAACATTTCTGGGTTAAAAGAACTTTGAGATGGGTGGGTGGCTCCAACCCTCGAACTGGGGCTCTGCCTATCTACTGGAGGTGGTCTCCACAGGTTCTATTTCCCCCTTCTCTGTGCATTACAACTAAAGTCAATCCCATTGGGTCATGAGAGCCTCATGTTTATATAGTGTCTAGGACCCACCAGAGGCAATTCCAAGTTTCTCATCCCCCCTCCTTCTACCTATTTCTATTCAATTTCCTAATTATCAGTAGCTCTCTCAATTGTCCTCTCGATTCTGATACCAAACCCTCATTTCCTCTGAATGCTTAGACTTCTTTTTAACTAACACGTATAGCTTATTAAACCATTCATTCTAATCCTTGCCAGACGTGTGATCCATTACCTCTCATTCAGTTCCCATATGTACAGCTTCCTCCATGTCTGGTTGGCTAATCACATGCTTCTCAATTCTTCCTACAGTCCCTATCTCTGCTCGGATGTTCCACCTTTTTTTTTCTTGCCTCAGTTTTAGTCTGTCAGCTCTACAGTCCTCAGAAAGTTAGGGAAGTTAGGTGCAGGTACTGAGCAATTAGAATAACAATATCACAGTGTAGACAATACTCAGCACTCTGCTGGCACAGATATCAAGGTTTGAATAATACAAAGACAACTTTTACACTGTGCACAAGAATATCATCCCAACAGTATATGTATTACATTTTCATTATTTGTCCTTGTGTTGGTGGACATCTACTGTGGGTTCATGTCTCTGCTATTGTAGAGGCACTGATTAAACATGAATTGTAAATGTCTCTGTGCTAGGGTACAAGAAATATAAAGTCACTTATAAATCTATAGAGTTGCTTTGACTTTTGACACTTTTTTTAATCCATTGTAATTTCAAATGAAATGAACTTTTCTGATAACATCTGTTTAATGTGCATGATCATTTCTACAAGGTAGTCATAAGGTCTGAAATTGCTGAGATGCTTAAATCACTGGAGCAAACTATCAGTCTGTTCTACAAAGAGATTTTACTAGGAGTAAGTTTCAGAGACACACAATACCCCTCTGCCACCCCATGAACTAGAGAAAAGTTTATTGTTCACTAGTAGGTTTCTGTATGTTGATCAGGTATCAGATGAGCATTCTGAAAGATCAATCTGAACGGCAGAAAAGACAACTACTTACATTGCCCTGTTAAGTATAACAAGATCACAAAACACTGAAATGTTATTTTCTTTGAGTCAAGATACACACCATGTAGTCTTCAATAAAATTCTCAAAGATACGGAGCTAATACCTCTCATTGCAGAGCTCCTTCCCTGATTGACTGCAGCCAGTGATCTGTGATTGGGAGAGGATGCTAACTCAGTTTCACTTACGGACAGACATGAGAGGTTGTATTAGCCAAGTCCTTTGTACATTTTAATAAAGTGACTAAAAGTGATATCATATTCTCTAATTTTAAAACTTGGGGGAGAAATAGTACTATGAATTAAGGTTCAGCATCAGGGTTCTCAATGAGCTTACCTTTCTTGGGAGAAAAAAACAGCTATAGTTCAGTAAAAACTCTAATTGATCAAATAGAGGTATTATCTTTTGAACAAAAATAGCTTAATAACTTAACAGAAAAAAACTATTAAAGTTTTCTTTACCTATTTCTCTCTAGAACATCAGAATAATCTATAAATTATAATATAAATTAAAATAATGGTTCTGTTTAATACGAATTCACCTAAAATAAGTTCTCTCCCCCACTCTCCCTCCCCCCTCTTTTTACCTCCTCTCTCACACACATACATTTGTGAAAATATAATAAATTTACCAATAATATCTAACATTGTATAAAGCAATTATACAGTTAAATTTGAAAGCACAAAACTGAAATGTTTTTACTAACTAGTAGGTACTTAGTATTTAAACAGACACATTTACTTTAGCTTAATAATATTATTTTAGGATGTATCAGTAATTACAAGTCACTCTGCTATATCAAGCCTATTATTCTTTATCAGTACTAATTTTTAAAAAGTGACACGAGCACAAAAAAATTAAAAAACAAAAGTATTTTTCAAGTAGGCATATATTTCTATTAATTGATTTACTTTCTTATCACAGATAGTTATTCCAGGACTAACTGCAACCCAATATCTCCAGATTCATTATTACTAATAATGAATAAAGTAAGGACAGGGGAGCCAAGTAATGGAGGAAACAAAGAAGATTCAGATTGGGTTTGTGCAAAATAGTCATATAAAGCTTAATATATATAAAACATTTGAAATTAGTTTGCATAGTAGTATTAACCTACTTGATTATACTAAGGCAAAATTTTCCTGAATTTAACTGTTTTTATAAAAAAGCATGAAATATGCATAGCATTCAATTTCTACAACTGTGGCCACACAAATGCTGAAGCATTACCAATGGGAATACATTGCATATATGTGAGTGTCTCTTTAGTTTCTAATCTCTGCTTCCTTTCAAACCAGTGCATGGAATAGATATGCCAATGATGTGGCAGGAGGAGTAACAGGATAAGCCTCTAAAAATGCTCTCTATTACTTTGAAAAGTTAGCCTTCTTTACTTTTTGACATAATTTTATTGATTCTTTATGAATTTCATATGATATGAAATCCTATTTTTCTATCCTTTCATACCCACCCACCAACCTTGTAACCTCTCCCACAGAAAGAAAATTTAAAAAATTAAATTAAATTAAAAAGTAGAAGAAATAAAACTCACCGTGAAAGCTGCAGTGTGTGATGGTGTGTCACACAGTATACACTTTTCCCAAACAGCTTCACTTCAATGAGTCATTCGTCTGGATCGAGGCCCCTGGATTCTGCTAAATCATAAATACTGGACCCTCACGGAGACTCCCCTCAGATACCCTGCTGTTGCTGAGTCATGGAAATCCTGCTGCTTTGAATGTCCATGCACTCTAGCAGTTCACGGATGCTATAGATATTAGGGTAGGCCAACTTGAAGACCTGGACCTGGTAACTGTGTAGGTCAGCCTACCAGCTTTCCAGAACCCATGCCATTGAGGCCAACTCTCCCACATGGTACAGGCAAGAAACAGAGATGATGCTAAGGCCATTCACTCTATTGTACAGCAGGAATGTCCACAAATGTAAGTTAGTGTGTGTTGCATCTGAAACGTTATGAATGGTAGTCAGGGCAGGAAATCAAACATGAACTTGGAGGCAAGCACTGAATAAGAGGTCATGAAGGAAGAGAATTACTATCTTGTGCAGACTGATTTCTAATTCCAGCTGTTCAGGGATGGCACTTGAATTAGTAAACCATCAGTCAAGAAAATACTCAATGATCTTTTGCCTACTAGATAATCTGATAGAGACATTTTCTCAACTCAAGTGTCCTTTTTCAGTTAGACTATATTTGATTTAAAAAAGAGAAAGAACAAAAGAAAAAAGAAGAGAAGAAGGAAGGAAAATGATAGAAAGAAATAAAGAAAGAAAGAAAGAAAGATAGAAAGTATCAAGTGTCCTTCCTTATCTTTTTTCATAACTTCTTGATAAAAGTCAAATTTGTTTGATATTAGAATGGCTACTCCAGCTTGTTTCTTGAGATAATTTGCTTGGAACATTGTTTTCCAGCCCTTTAATGTGAGGTAGTGTCTGTCTTAGACACTAAAGTGTGTTTCCTGTTTCCAACAAAATGCTGGGACCTGTTTATTTATCCAGTCTGTTACTCTATGTCTTTTTATTGGGGAATTGAGTCCATTGATGTGAAGAGATAAGGAATAGTGATTGTTGTTTCCTATTACTTTTGTTGTTAGAGGTGGAATTATGTTTATGTGGCTATCTTCTTTTAGGTTTGTTGAAACAAGATTACTTTCTTGCTTTTTCTAGGGTGCAGTTTCCCTCCTTATGTTGGAGTTTTCCATCTATTATTTTTTGTAGGGCTGGATTTGTGGAAAGATATTGTGTAAATTTAATTTTGCCATGGAATATTTTAGTTTCTCCATCTACAGTAATTGAGAGTTTTTCTGGGTATAGTAGCCTGGGTTGGTATTTGTGTTCTCTTAGGGTCTGTATGACATCTGCACGGGATCTTTTTTAGTTTTGTAGACTTGTTGCATGTTCGTGGACATCTCTTTTTTTAGGTTAGGGAAGTTTTCCTCTATAATTTTGTTGGAGATATTTACTGACCCTTTAAGTTGGGAATCTTCACTCTTTTCTATACCTATTATCTCTAAGTTTGGTCTTCCCATTATGTCCTGGATTTCCTGAATATTTTGGGTTAGTAGCTTTTTGCATTTTGCATTTTCTTTGACTGTTGTTCCAATGTTTTCTATAGTATCTTCTGCCCCTGAGATTCTCTTTTCTTTCTCTGGTATTCTGTTGGTGACACTTGCATCTGTGACTCCGGATTTCTTTCCGAATTTTTCTATCTTCAGAGTTGTCTACCTTTGTAATTTCTTTATAGATTCTATTTCCAATTTTAGGTCCTGGATGGTTTTGTTCAATTCCTTCATCTGTTTGGTTGTGCTTTCCTCTAATTCTTTAAGGGATTTTTGTGTTTCTTCTTTAAAGGCTTCTACCTGTTTATCTGTGTTCTCCTGTATTTCTTTAATAAAATTATTTATGTCATTCCTAAACTCCTCTATCATCATCATGAGATGTGACTTTAGAGTTTTGCTCTTCTGGTGTGTTGGGGTATACAGGTTTTCTGTGTTGGGAGAACTGACTTCTGACGATGCCAAGTAGTCTTGGTTTCTATTGCTTATGTTCTTGCCCTTGCCTCTCACTATCTGGTTATCTCTGGTGTTAACTGGTCTTGCTGTCTATGACTGTAGCTTGTCCCTCCTGCAAGTCTGTGTTTCAGTACTCTTGGGAGACCAGTTCTTTCTGGGATGTATTTGGAATGGTGAGCTGTGGCACAGGATCAGCTTCAAAGTGCAGATAGAAACTGAAAGTATCCTCTCCCCAGCTGTTTCTTGGTTCCTGTGTCCTGATGACTATGGGTGGGTCCCTCTTGGGCCAGGAATTTGAGCAGAAGTGGTGGTCTTACTTGTTCTCACAGGTGTTTGTTAGCTCTTGGGAGACCAGTTCTCTCCCAGCAGTATTTGAGTATGTAGCACTGTAGCACAGGTTCAGCTCTGAGCACAGATGGAAATTGGAAGGCCATCTTTAGATTTTTAAAAGGTTCATCCTTATACTTCTGCTTTCTACTCCTCTAGAAACATTCCTGGTACCACCTTTTGTAATATTCAGGGTTCTCTAGAGTCACAGAATTTATGGATAGTCTCCATATAGTAAGGGAATTTATTGATGGTTTACAGTCTATAGTCCAACTCCCCAACAAAGGTCAGCAGCAGCTATGAATGGATGTCCAAGGATCTAGCAGTTGCTCAGTCCCACAAGGCAAGCAGGCGAAGAAGAAAGACGCTGTTTTTCAATTTTATCTTAGCTTCAATTTGTTGGTGATTTCATTTTTTTGTTGTTCTTTGCTGTGCACCTGAAGATTCCACCCTCCTTCTCTCCTAGTTTTAATTTAACTGGATCTAGTAACCACATCTTTGGATAACTCCAGGCTATCTGATTCTATGTAGTCTCATGCTTAGGCTTCTGTAAGTGTGCCATGTGGCTTCTTGCTATGCTTACTATCTGTCCATCAATGTGAGCTATTTAATGGGAATTCAAAATAGATGTTTCCAAATGAGAACTGCTGAATTTCCCTTGTCAACATGTTACTCTACTATTTTAAGTTTTTAATCTAAGTAAATGGCATGCTCATTCCCCTAATAATTAGTCTTCTTAAAAAAGAAAAGAATTTATGTTCCCATCTCTTTACTGTATAAGTGTCCATGAGAGTTTCTTTAGAGTAAATGTGAAATTCTATCCCTTTTTCCCATGACTGTTTGTTCACTCAGCTTAGCTGACAGTGAGATTACTTTCCCTAACTGCCATCGTCAGCTGAAAGAGGCATGTGCCTTCTGAAATTCAAGTTATTTTATGTATCTTTCTTCAAAACTGTAACCACTTATCATATTCAAATGTAAAGAAAACTCCTATCCTCAAAATAACTGAAGGAAAGCAATCAAGCAAATACTTGCATATGCATGTGTAAAGGAATAACCATTACAATAACAAAAATTAAGATATACTCCAAAATACCCATGCAGATCCCCAGCTGATGTGTAATGAATAAAGTATACACATATAATACAAGATTATTAGGCATTTAAAAAGAATGAAACATTAAGTCATGCTTCAGCATCAATCAGTATAATAACATTAGCTAAAGGAAGATACCAATCACAAAAAGCTGCCTTACCTGCACTTCTGTTCACGGGAAATGTGCAGAACACTCATCTGCACAGAAAACCAAGCTCATGCTCGGCTCTTCTTCCAACAACCTATTTTAAGGTGAGGCACACTCCTCTCTGGGCTGCTTCTTGGCCAGTCAGCATTTTCACTCAGTTTACACTTTGCTTTATATGATGCTACTCTAAAAATAGCATTCATTTTTAGTAATACAGAAAAACACAGCTATTTACACATAACAAGGAGGCAATGGTTTTAGCTGAGCATGGATCACTCCCCACCATGTTTCAAGCTGTGTTTGATAACTGATAATACACACAAGTGCACACATGTGCATGTCTGTGCAAATGCACACACGCATACACACATGCACACATGTGTGCATGCACACGCACACAAAAGAAACATAAAATCAGTACTAAGAATTTTTTACTGGTAAAGTAACAAAAACTGTTTTTATAAAGTTAGATTTCTATTGACATTTGCTAATTCTAGGGCAAAAAATGTTTACAATATTGAATGACTGTAATACAGCTGTAAGTATACAAAAATCCGCTTACCTGGTTTGTGTGTAAACAGCCTATGAAGTGTTTTTCCTTTCAAATATCAACATAAACTACTAACCATGCTTTATTTCTCACTTCTTTCTTGTAATATTAAGTTTGAATTGCTACTGTGGGTTATATGTTTTATTTTAATTTATTTGGCTGGCTGTGTTTTTAGGGGAAAAGGAGAGAGGGTGAACCTCTCAGAGTCATTAAACCTTCTTCCAGATATACTTCGTAGAGAAGAGCGTTTCTTTGTTGCTGTTGTTGCTGCTGCTGCAGCTGTTGTCATCACCATTGTCGTCAGGACCTTTATAGCAAGCTGCTTTGAGATCTTTTTTCCTGCTTCAAGATATCAACAGCATTCTAAACAGAATCTCTTTCTGTGAATGATCACATGCAGCTGCACCCAACTCTGTCAGAAATCTCAGGAAATTGGCCCATTGAGTTTCATTTCAAAAATATTCAGGGAAGTGGCTCATGGGCCTTTGTTAAGGCTTGCCTAATGTTCATGGATGACATTTATTCTTTTCATATAGTATCAGGTCCACAGAGAAATAGTCTTGGTTTCCTATTTTTAAGTCAATGGATACAAATATATCACACCCAAATGTTTCCAAGTAAATATCTATTTTGTTTATGATACAATTAAAACAAAAATATTTTTTAATTCTGTCTGTTTCACCTATTAGAACTGTTGTAAATGAAAAGGTGACGACTGAGTGCTTACAAGTAAACTTGATTCCACTCATAAGCTCAGTAAACCCTCTTTTCTACATCAGGAAAAGACAATGCATATAGCATGTCACAAGCAGCTTGGTGTCTCAGAGGGTAAATAGGAGTCATAGCTAATCTAGAGATAAAGTTACCTCTATACAGCCAGGAAATAAAAACACATTCTGGTAAGGTGACAGAATTGAAAGATGCACAACAGCAGCCTTGGCGTGTATTGATCACAGCCATTCTTGTAATGGGCAAGGAAACTGAAACCTGAGTGTGAGAGAAAAAAGCCTATTTCATTTTCAGAAAACAAATATTGACATCTTTTTTTTTGATAAAATATACTGTGTGCATTTAAAATTTTTTCTGTGATATTTGGAGCTAGGAAAATAATTATCAATTATTTATCTTTTTATCTACTGATTGATCATGTTGCATCATTAAATAAAACACTTTAATGTAACCACAATTTCTATGAACCATGAATCACTTTTTATAATAGGATATTTGAAATTTTCTTTGTGCCATCTTCAAAGGTAGCACACCTCATTATTGAAAGCAGTCACACTGATGGGTAATGAGTGTCACACCATACTCTATCTATCAGAAACTTACTAGTTTTGTTCAACAAATCCTCAGTGTTTCCTTTCCCACCTCTTTAGCCTATTTCAGAAGAGCATGTCAGTCAGTTGAGTAATAATGGAAAACAATACGAAAGATACTGGAAAACCTGAAGTTTAGAACTGCTTTTGTCCATCAGTCCTATTCTAATTAGAAATCAACATCAGTAAAATCAGGTGTACCTTACCCATTACAGTGTTATTTGTAATAGCCAAAATATAGAAACAATCTGTGTCCATCAAAAGACAGATAAAAAAGTGTAGTATAATTCTAGTAAGATAAATTATTTACCTATTGGCCTCTAAAAATTCCTTTACTCAGTGGAAGGAAAGAACCGAATCTCATAATATGTCCTTTGACCTCCATATGCATGCCATGTACTGCAAAATAAATGAATAAATAAATAATAAATAATAAATAAAATGAAAAAATTAAAAAGAAAATATAGTTGACTACACAAGTAAATAATTTCAGCCTATCACTGGAAGGTAGTTGCTATTTGTAACAAAATGAGTGAACTTAGACTACATTATGCTAAGTGAAATAAACCAATCTCAGAAGTGAGTACATCTTTACTGTAGAACTTAGTGATGGTGAATTTATAGACAGTGTGTGGTTCTGTTTGCTTTGTGGTGTTTGTATATTTGTCTTCCTCTCATGCTCCATTGTCAGGCCACTTCACTGACTCTAAGTTGATCTTCTGGTTTGTTTTGCATACAAAGAATCCGGTAGTATATTTGAATTTGGTTGATTTTCTATTACTCCCTGATATTGGAGAACTTGGTTTGTTTTTCATGCTATTTGCAGCTATTTCTAAAACATATGTATTGGGCTCCTATTTTCACTGTGGTGAGTTTTTTCATAGCGTTTATACTACTGTAGAATGTTAAGAGCCTTTGACACAGCCAGTCTGATGCCCTGGAAATCTGAAATGCCCTCTGTTTTAATGAGGTCTTTCTCAAAAGTTGTAGGTTCTGCATTCTTCGGAATGCCTAAGGATAAGTTTCACATGCTTTCTGTCTTCTAAAGAAAAGTAAATCTACCCTGATGACAGTTTTGTATTTTTCCTTTTATTTCACTTTCTTTAGTCCTTCATAACATGAGAGATAAAATTGGTTTTACTCGAAATTGGGGATGCATGTCCACATATGTTGGTACATGCATCCCATTAGCCTTACTCTCATGCATTGTAGAGAGTGTTTCACTGTTGCTCACCAAAAGTGTGTTCACCAAAAGCAACATTGGTCTTCTCAGTCTTGAATAATCTGGTGTAATTCTACTGTGCATTAGGAAATGGATGTAACTCATCCTTGTGTGATAATCAATTACTTGTACCAACCAGAGACAGGCTAAGAACTTTTTGCAATATTGATGTTAATTATTTAATAAGCAAACTGCCCTGGATCTTTGGAGAGAAATATATTATATTAACGAGAAGAGCATAAGATGCTATGATAATACTGTGAATGCTACTTTTCCTAAAACATGGATACTGATTAAAAATGAATTTAAATAGTTTTATGTTTTAATTTTATTCGACAAAATAATTCTTACAATAAAGAAATAAAATTCTATACAATAAAATACTATACTGCAGAAATGTGAAAATATGTAGCTAAGCCAGAATATATACATATAAATGAGTACATAGGTAATTTTATATGTAACTATATAAAATCTATGTTATTATCATTGAGCATGAAATTGAAATGATTACAGAGAAGTTAGATAAGAAAAAACATTCTTTAAGATCCTACAGTTCTGCTGAATGTCAAATGGAAGATCCTCTATAGTTATTTATCTTGTGGGATGAATTTGACAATTACTATTTATATGATAGAAACATCTGTAAACCACCTTGAACTTCTCAAAGAACGGTTATGGTCATGATTAGAGAGTGTCTGGCTTCCTTTTATCCCGAGCATAAATTAAACTCTTCACATATAGTGATAGACGGAGTTAATGTAATGAAAAGAGTTCTATTAATCAGGCAGATGGTCCTGAGAGACTGCAGGGATGGAGATGGGAATTGTTTGTAGCCTTCTTTTGTTAGCTGAATTTTACAATTCTGTATTTGTTATGATAACTTGATGTTTATTGACACCATATGTTAATATTAGGTAAACACAGGATGGCTTGGTATTTAGTTGATATAATGTTCACTGAACTTCACAGTGAGCTAAATGATTTTAAATAACCCAACATAAACTATACATATGTTGGTTTTTAGCAACAATGCTAAATTATAGAAGTTTGAGTTACTACATAGAGGTATATATTTTTATGGAGAGTATATACTAGAAATTTTATTTTGGCATTAGATGATCACTATATTAGTGACCATGTACATCTGCTTATATATGAGGGTCTTTACCTTTACTACTATATCCATGTATGTCTGCCTACATAGCAGGATTTTTACCTACACTACTATTTCCTATTCTCTTTACCCGTTATACTTAACTTCTCTCTACCCATTATACTTATATAAATATATTATCACAAATGACATAAAGTAAATATGATTACTTCTAAATATTATAAAATTATAAGATACTTAACATTAGATATTTATGAGACATTACTTAGTAAAACAGGGCATTGTGATATCAGATTAGGAGAAAAAGTGAAAAGGGGATAATAAAATATTGATATTTTTGTGAATCTATAGTCTTAGAACTCTCCTGATAAATACTGAATCCATTAATCATAGATCTGTTGTTTATAAGAGGCTCTATCTGTGGTTATCAGCATCTTATAAACAACAGAAATGTATGTGTTACACCAGTAGAACTTGGAAATTAAAGACTGAGAAGCCAGCAGATTGCAGTGTGTGATAGACACCCACTTACCTATTCGTGGTTTCAGTTGTTTGCTTCTGATCTCTACCCTCCTTTTTACAAGCATTGTCTCCTGATATACTATAACTTCGCAGCTTAGCATGTAAATACATGATTTTGAAAGAAAAATAACATGAAACCTATACTACAGTCAAAATTTAGGTACTCTTAAAAGGATGCCTGGACAAATACCAATAAGTTCTAGCTAAACTTCTGTTGCTGTGATAAAAACACCAGTACCATGTGTGACTCTAACATGTAACCAAGTTCAGCTTCCATGTTTATATGCAAGCTTGTCCACTCAGCATCACAGCCTCTGTGTTCTCAACCATAGTACATACTTCGAGAAAGTTTCTTTTTAGTGATGCTGCTATCTTAATAATTATAGATAATTTCTTTAGCTACTACTCTTTGTCCCAATAAAGCCAATGTTTCACTTTCATGGACTTAACCCAAATATCATGTCAGTAGCAATAATACAGTCTGAAATATCACATGAGCAGCCCTGATAGAATCTCAATTATCAAAGGAGGGTCAGAAGAAGTCTGTACCCCTCTGAAATTCTACAAGTCCCAACTCTCATCATCGCTATGGTCCCATTGCTCTTAGCATTATCTTACAAGAGCCCATATAACAGCCTATTAAGCTCAGAGCACTCAATTACTTTTCCAGCTCAAAGTTTCCAACACTTCTACCACACACCTCAAACTAGCTGGGTCAAGTACATCACAGAAATCCCACATTCATAGGACTTATTTCTGCTCTAGTGAGATTTCTGTTGCTATGAAAACATATTTTAAGTGGATATTTAAACTTAAAATAGGAAAGGATTTATATGACTTAGGGCATGATGTATATTCTTCATCAAGGGAAGTTATGGCAGGAACTTGGAGGCAGGAACTGAACAATAGTTCATACAGGAATGTTGCTTACTAGCTGCCTTTTTCATGCTAGATCAGATACTTTTAGTATACAATCCAGTTCCTTCCATCCTAGCCCAGTAGACTGGGCCCTCTCATGTCAATCAACAATCAAGAAGAGTCTTTGTGCATATTTTCATGTGCCAAGCTGATGGCAATTAGTTAGTTGAGGTTCCCTCTCTCCAAGAATATCAAGTTGACTGAAGCTATGTCACAAGGCAAATAAGAGAGTATTTGAAGAAAAGAAGGCAAGCAGTAGTTGATCTGAAGTTGGAACTCAGAGCAGCAGAGTATATGTGTGAGGTCTGTGGCACCTCAAAAGATTCCAACTACCGTAATGTGAGAAATTTGTCTTTCAAAATGTTAAATTTGAAGGATAATAAAAAGGACATGTTCTGAGAGTAGCACTATAGGAACTTAATGTGATGGTCCATTTATATCATTCTTTATTAAAGAAATGGATATAAACCAGTGTGATGGAGACATTTTCAGATAACACAATGCTAGGCTTATTTGTTGAATTTTTAGTTTAGAGTTTCCATATGGTACAAGATATCCACGCACACATGAACACATAGTTTTTCTGCTTCATTATCCTCATTTACTTTGTTTTAGAATTGTAATTTGCTAAAGGACATATAACAAATTACATAGTGGAGTTTTAAGGCTAATTCACATCTGTTCCAAAGACTAGACTTACATCTGTGTAAATAAAATGGTATGAAATTAATGTAGGTGTGGCATTGTAAATGCTTTAATGTGAATCCTCATTGTGCAGCTCTTTTACAGTCTTGGAGGTAGTGACTCAGGTAGTTTGTCCTTGAGTGGCTGTGTTGGAAAGAGAAGCTCTACCAACACATTGTCCCTCTGTGTGCAAGGAGCAAGCAGGAAGTTAGTTCAGTGACTTCAAATGTATTGTCTATGTGTCTATCTGAAAATGGAGAAGATGACACAAAAAGACAGGAGCAAATAAGTGCTGCTCGTTGGTTGGTGTGAGAGACAAGGAAGTAACAACAAAAGACAGAAAACTCACAAGCAGCACTGAAAAGAAGACAGAGAAATAGAGAGAAATCAAGCTATATGTGCCATTAGAATTTTATTTGGCTTATTTATTTTGGGAGAAGTTATCAAAATATTAGTTTTGAAATTTTGTCTGTTTATTTGGTAATCACCTTTCATGACAGGATTTGCTTTGCAAACATCTACACTTTTGTACATGTTGTTACTCAGTAGGTAGTAACACCTAAGATGAACTCGTGGTTACATGACATAGCTAATAATACTTGGTCGTGAACATTAAGACTAATGATTCAATCATTCTAATCTGAAATTATTTTTAAAATTCTTTCTCTAAATATCTTATATATATTTTTAAATACTGTATTTTAAATGAAAGCTCTAGTTTTCCTTGGAGATTTTTAAGATTATTTGAGAGAAAATGTGGTGTGTATGTGTGTGTGTGTGTGTGTGTGTGTGTGTGTGTGTGTGTGTTTCTCAATAGTTATTTACTCACTGCAATCATTTTACAATTTGAGGTAAATGAGGATGACATCACCAAAGGTTTAGCTGAGCATTTCCCTCAAACACAACAATGAGATCTTGATAATGCTGTACTCAAGACAAATTTGAAGAGTTGATAAAGTATGGAACAATTTCTTCTCTTTTTCATGTTGCATATTTACCTAGGAAATAAAAAAGTCAGAGATCTTATTAATCACTTGGAAAGGATGAAATTTAGGAATGGAATACTTCAATGTATTAGGTTAGCAGGATGAATAGTCCAAGGTTTAAGCTATTTTCAATATGGTAGAATTACAATATTGAATAAAAATACACATATAGTCTTTAATGATATACTCATTTGCCTTAGCTAATGTGCAGCATAATGAATGATCATCTTAGTTATCTTGATTCATAAGGAAGAAACTAGTGAATGTGTGATCTTTTATTACTTGTCAGTCTATTTCTTTTGTTTTTAATAAATTTTAACTGCTCTAACAAAGATCCTGAATTACCATCAAGAGCTAATTTGGAGTTAGTTTGGTACTAATGACTGCAGCTTATTGAGTAGTCTGAAAATTTATGTCACACACACTGACAGTCTCAACTCTCATGGAAGCCTTATCTTGTTAGCTATCCCTCAGGTTTTAGAGATTGGATGGGCTAGCACTTTCAAATTTCACGATAGGCAAAGGGAGGGCATCATACACTTTCATTGTCCATTAGAAACTTTAGTTTTTAAAGAATAATAGAGAAGCATGATTTTCTTAAGCTTTGGAATATGGCATATTCTAACAAAAATATTAAAATGCAGTTTGTTAAGAATTTTAATTCTTTGTGAATATCTTATCTCATATTACTATTTTTGGTTATTTTCTGTTTTACTGATTTTCACTTGTATATTATGTCTTCAGATTTTGATTTTTTATAGTTTGTATTTGTATGTTTGTGTTTCTTGTGCTTTTTCTTTGTTATTTTTTTTAAGATTCAGTCTCTTTTTTGGTTTTTGTTGTTGTTGTTTTTGTTTGTTTGTTTTTTGTTTTTGTTTTTTTGATTTTTTTGTTGTTGTTGTTTTGTTGTTGTTTTGTTTTTGCTTTCTAAAGAAAGATAATAAGATTGAAACCATGAAGTTGGGTGGGGAGGTGAGAATAATCTGGAAATAATTCAGAGAGGATAATCTCTGATCAGAATATATTATATGAGAATATTTTTTAAAAGAAAAAAGACAGAAATTTGAGCTTAATTTTGACATGGCAATGTGCTTTGTAAAATAAAAAGGAGGCAAAGGAAAAGCCAGCCCTTAAGGAGGAATGTTTGACTTCCTCTTGTACTAATCAAGAAGCTTGATAGCTGACTATGTGATGTGACAATTTCCATAATATCCAGCTCTCACGATAGCAGCCATGTTCATTACAGCATCCTCCTGGATAGAAATAGGAAAAGAAACTAGTTAAGATCAGCCTATGTGGCTCTGTGTTTTGTAGGAGAGGATGTTGTCACCATGGATTAAAACAGAGCTGTTATTTATTTTGAGTCATTATTCATCCATCACTAGTTCCTAGTAATGAAGAATTTGCAGTGCCTCAATCAACAAGAGATCAATTCCATTCCAGCGTAATTAGTAAAGCAAGTTTGGAGACAGCTGTGAATATAGGTAAGTCACTTAACTAGGTCATAATAATGGACATCCAAGACTGACTAATCAAAGTCTAATTTCACTACTGACCTGAAAAAGAAAGTAAATTAAAATCCGTTAATTTTCTTTTTTGTTGTTGTTTGTGTGGTCAGATTTCTGTTTGTCTTATTTATTATTCTTTTCATGTTTCAATTATGTCTGGGATAGCAGTATAATGTGAAAGAGTAGTGTGACTTTCCTAGAAGACATGAATAAACAGATCGCCATTCACCTGAGACAGGTCACTGACAACAAATATACAAACTGTCCCGCTCTACCCTGCTTTGGTGAACTGATGAGTATATGGTGGTTAGTTAGAAGACCATATATAAGGGTTTACTTATAGGTAGGGCAATTTAAAGCAAACACTTTGTTGGAACGTCCCTGAAGAGCATGTGTGATGGTCACCAAAGCTATATGACTGGAGCTGTTGACTCAGCTCCTAGGCATCTCCACCTGAGGCCCTCCTGTCCTTTCACACTATTTTCTACTTGCTTTTAGAACCTTGGCAAAGAAGCTATGGATGTTTTATTTCTCAGTTTCCTAGGTCTTGTGAATTTAGTTTAGTTTCCTGATTACTTATTTATTTTTGTTTGTTTTTTACATAATCATTTTATATCCCATTCACTGCCCCCCTCCTGGTCACTCATCCCCATCTCTCCCCCCCCTCCTCTGAGTGGATGCTTCCCTCTGAGAATACCTCCATTTTGACACTTCAAGATTCTGTGAGACTCAAGGCTTCCTCTCCCACTGAGGCCAGGCAAGGCTGCCCAGCTAGAAGAACATATCCCACATCTAGGCAACAGCTTTTGGGATAGCCTTTGCTCCAGTTGTTCGGGATACATGTGGAGTCTCAAGCTGCATATCTGCTACATATATGCAGGGAGGCCTAGGTCCAAACCCTGTATGTTTTTCGGTTAGTTGTTCAGACTGTGAGAGTCCCAAGGATCTAGATTAGTTGACTCTTGGTTTACTTGTAGAATTTCCTTCAGGGCACAAAACTTCTTCCTATTCTTCCACAAGTGTACCAAAGCTTTAGCCACTGTTTGGCCATGGGTGTCTATATTTGTCTGAGTCAGCTGCTGGGTGGAGCCTCTCAGAGGACAGCCATGCCAAATTCCTGTCTGTAAACATAATAGAGTATCATTAATAGTGTCAAGAATTGGTGCTTGCCCATGGATTGGGACTCAACTTGGGCTAGTTGACCATTCCATCAGTCTCTGCTCCATCCCCTATACCTGCATTTCTTGTAGACAGGACAAACTTTGAGTTGAAGGTTTTTTGGGTGGTTTAGTGTTTCTATTACTCCACTGGAGTATTTGCCTTGCTATGGGATATGGCCTCTTCAGGTTCCAGATCTAAGGGCGCCTCCATTGATTCCTGGGCACCTCTTCTATCTCAGATATCTCTCTCTCTCTCTCTCTCTCTCTCTCTCTCTCTCTCTCTCTCTCT
>JANHMN010000008.1:3096146-3119300 GCA_030674055.1 Rhabdomys pumilio
TGTGTGTGTGTGTGTGTGTGTGTGTGTGTGTGTGTGTGTGTGTGTGTTTTAATGAACTGCACTCTGTGTATATCATTATCTTTCTTTTTTAAGAACATTCTTCAATGGAAAGTATATTATCATGAAGTCCTAAATTTGTGTCTTAAAGAGTCTTATTTTTCTATCTTTTGTTGGTTTGTTTGCTTGCCTTTGAGTTTTGGAGACAAGGTTTCTATATGTAGCCCTGGCTATCTTAGAACTTGCTCTGTAGACCAGGCTGACATAGAACTCAGATCTTCCTGCCTCTGCCTCCCAACCACTGGGATTAAAGTTGTTAGCCACCACCACTGGTGCTACTTTAATGTTTAATGTTCATTGCTATAACAATTCTTGCTGCCAAGAATTTTCTTTTCTAGTTTAGAATACATCATTCCATAGTTTCCTGGCTTTTAGGTTTGTTGACAAGTCTGATGTAACTCTGATGCCTCTGGTTTTGTATATTATGTGGTATTTCTTTTCAGTTTTTAGTTTTGTTTCTTTGCTTTGTAGTTTTGCTATCTTGATTTTGAGGCGTTTTAACGATGATCTTCTCTACACTTCTCTGTTGTTCTGCATGTTTCCTGGACTACATATCTATTTATTTCTCCATGTTTGAAAGAGTCATAGTGTATAATGTTAGTGAACTTTCTCTCAAAGCCACTGTGCTGTCTCAGCTCCTTGTCAGAATCCTGTATTCTTTGTTTCGGGCTCTTGAACAGAGAATTCTGTCTCAGAATATTTAGAGTTGTGGTAATGCTCACTGTTTTGTCCCATTTATCTGTCTGTTTTAATGTCTCTATCATGTCATTTAACCCTCACCTGTGTTCTTTAACTGACTATTAATAGTTATGGCAATGTTTTCTTCTGTGGTATTTGATTGATTCTTTCCTTCCTAAAAGTTCTGTGGCATACCTTTTCTCTCTCCCTTGATGAACTCTACATATTTTTACTTCTTTACTCCAACATACTGATTCATTTGCCCACTTTGGAGATACCCTTCTTTTTATTTGAATTAGTTTTGTAACTTTATTTGTCAAATCTTGGATTAAACTGTTTACCAGCTAAGTTTAAATCATCTACTTCATCTTTCACAGTTACTAAAACTCAGTACATTTTATTCAGTTTCATCTTCATTTAGTGGTGTTGGGAGGCTGTCCATTTGTGAAATTTCCATAGTGTGATAATGTCTAAACTTTTTGCATGATTTTGCTGTTGGTTGTTGAGTTTTGCATGTATGTTAGTAGTATATGTGACCTCTGTTTTGGAAATTTTTTATTTCTTCATTGTTTTCGTTTCTTTTATGTGGAGATCTCTTGGTGGTCCACTTATACTTAGATTTGTGTTGAGCACGCAGAGTCAGCTACAGTCTCGGTTTTAGCATAGGGAGGATACTGTGCTCTGGACTAGTGTCTCTTACAAGTTTCACCAACAGGAGTGCTAGGGTGCTATTCGACTTCTGACTAATGGAGAAAGTTCTGGTTTTCTTCCTAACTTGCTCTGAGAGTTTTCAGAGTGCACTTCAAAGTTCCAATTCAGAAGAAGGCCTTTGAAGTGGCATCCAGTTTCTTCCTTCAGTGGCTGCCCAAAAAACCTCACCTCAGGTCATACTGTTGGAGCTCCAGTCTTGAACTCACATATCAAGTGTGGCTCTTGAGTTCCTTATCACTGCATATTCTCCTGCCCATGACTCTACCTTCCAGTTTTTGAAAAAGCTATTGTTGAGTTACATTCTAATTTTTTTCATCAAATTGATTTCACATTATTAAATCTAAAAAACAAAAACAAACCAACAACAACAACAACAAAACAAGTTGATAGAATAAAATTCAACTGGTTTAAATATGCTTTTCTTTAATTTTGTATATATATATATATATATATATATATATATAATTTTATTTAGATATTTTTATATGTGTGTATATTAAGGAACATCTACTGTATTAGATTTCATTCCTACTCCTGAAATGACCTTTAATTTTAGCTGTTTCTTCCTAGATTCCCTCACTCCTCCTCCTCTTTCCACTCTCTCTCCACATAACCCTCCTCTTTCACTATCCCAATCCATTAATAACTAGCAATTCCATTATTCTTTTCTAGGCATATTTATTTGTTCCCCTTTAATACCTTACTCTATAGCTAACCTCTGTGGTTCTATAGATTGTAGCTTGCTACTATTGATATAATAGCTAATATGTACATGTAAATAAATAACTGTATATCATATTTGTCTTTCTGGGTCTGGGTTACCTATATTGGTTATAGTTTTCAGGAGCAATTGAAATTACAGAACGTGTGTGTGTGTGTGTGTGTGTGTGTGTGTGTGTGTGTGTGTCTGTGTGTGTGTGTGTTTGTATGTTATTATAATGACTTACAATTCCAGCTAGTCCAAAAATGACTGTCTATTAAAGAAAAGTCCAAAACACAGTTCTTATTCAGTTAGGCTCTCATGCCAGTAAAGATACGAGCTTGCTAAAAAGGTGGAAAAAGCAGGCCAAGAGCAAATGCCTATATAACTATATCTTTATATAGGTTTTTCAGGAGAAGGCTCAGATTAGAGGTAGGTTTTTCTCAGCTGAAAATATCTGGATTAGTGGTGTGTCTATTACAAAGGTCCAGATTAGAAGTAGATCTTTCCACTTTATATGTGTTGAAATATCCTTGTATCTTGTCGATAAAGCCTACTTGATTATAGTGGGCAATGTCTCTGTGTTCCTTAATTTGGTCTGCAAGAATGTCTTGTGAAGTTTTTTATCTATGTTCATATTAAAAATTTGTCTGTAATTGTGTTTCTTTGCTGGGTCTTTATGTTATTTAGGTATCAGAAAAACAGGGGCCACATGTTACTTTACTTTTCCTTAAACGAAACAAGCCATGAGTTTTGTGTTTCTTAGATATAGAAAAATAAAGAGTAGTTTAACTTTTAAAATGAAAATAATTTACAATGTGATAAAATGATGTTTTATACTATTTAATAACAGCTGTACTTGTGGGTAATTGTGACTGGGAACTCATTGAGGGTCCCTCACACCAGGCTGTGGGTAGGGTGGCTGAGAACGCAGGGAGTCCCTCCAGGGGGAAGTTTGGCATGGTTGCTGTGGCTTCACAGTTCCTCTTCGCACAGCCCCAATGACACGAGAAAGTCCATGTTTTTTTTTTTAATTGGATATTTTATTTGCATTTCAGATGCCATCCCCTTTCCCCATTTCCCCTCCCTAGAAAACCCCTATCCCATGCCCTCTTTTCCATTTTGCTTTTATACAATTTTTTTAAATGTTAATCAAAGGCTCTACAAGTATGGTAATGCTCAATCAGAAGTGTAACCCAATACCCAACCTAGATATATAAACTATCTTTGACTGGTGGAGACACGTGAACTTCTGCCTCCATGCCTCCTCTCTCTCTCTCTCATCACCTAGCCTCTTCTCTACTTCATCTTCTCCTCTCCTTACTACATCTTTTCTTCTCGGTGCTCCTTCCCCCTTAGCTCCTCCTACAAATCACCCCCTTCCTGTTAAAATAAAACTTTTCTCTCAAAATACATTTAGAGCATAATTATTCCTATTTATACCATTGAGGTACAAGATAGTCTTAATACCCAGTCCATCCTTTTGTTGACTAACCAGAACCTCTGTAGTCTCTCTTGACTAAAACACTTAGTTTTGAACCTGACTTTTTCTTGGCTTTAGAAGGAATGTCAGCTGAAAACCATCCACTCAGATCTTTTCTCTCAAAGTAAATAGCCAGGGTTGGCTATGAGGCTATAGGTCTTCAACCACGTCAGAAATCCAGAATGATTGAGTTAACTGAAGTTATGGGAAGCACTAAGCATAGCTTCTAAAACTTAGCCAACTTATAGAGACCGCTGAACACCTGGACAATCCCTATACTTCCGAACGTTGGAGCATCAAATCTTCAGCCTTCTGGCCCAAACTCATCTGACAGACCTTAGTGATGCAGAATTATTAAGGGCTGGTTACTCTGTCTAGGCAGGTATAATCAGTCTACAATTCTGCAAGTTTGTCCTTTTCTGGACAGTAATTTGTCTGTAGATGAAGAGAGGCAATTCTTGCCTAGCGGCTGTCTCACCACAACTGGAGTAACTCCAAGGATGCTCAATTTCTTCTTAGAATACAAGACAGGAAGCTATCAGGAGCAGACAGGTCTCTAATCAAAATGAACATTAATATGGAAATTTTTGTGACGTCAATTCTATGGATTTCTGACGTTTTGAAATCCAACTATCCATGTTAGGTAACCTGGACTGTTGTCTGTTAACTCCTCTCAGCTATTTCTAAATAAAATATAGAAAACACGCTAACAATAAACTCAAAGTCATGAATTTGCTATAGTCCCTTAACTCACAGTCTAACCATCCCAAATCAGTTAAAAAAAGTTAAAGAAGGACTGGATCTAAGCCTTGTATTCCTAAATGTGTTATACAGGCACAATGCCTATGAGAGTATCAATATTCCATGGGTTTTTACAGGCTTTAATATCATGGTGGATGGTGGATGGATCTGGATGCATTCCCCTCCCCCCAAACCCAGAGCAGACCTGAGTTAAATAGAAAGGGAGAGGGGGAGGGGCTGGGGAAGAATGCTTAATTGGCTCCACCCTCTGGCCTTCAGGTGCCTCATTAGTATGTAAATCTCTCTAGGGCCTGAGGCCTGTTCCTCCTGACTGTTTGCCATAGACCTCTCTGTGGGAGTGGTTGTTGGAAGGCTAAAGTTAAATGAAAAGAACCAGGGCCTGGGAGCAGAGCTGAACTCCTGCTGTCCAATAAGGTTCTAGGGTTCCAAGCTCGTGCTCGACCAAGCACCCAGCTGCTTCTCACAACCCACTGCCCCACATGTACTCACACAGTAATTGATAGTATTAAGAATGTAAAATTTTATATAGTTTATTAACACAGAAGAAAATGCTACACTTAGTTAATGGTTTTTCTTATTGATAATAAACCTGTAGTATTTATGTGACTTTGTGTGATTTGTGTATCAATATGGATGTATTAGTGCCTTCCAGTATTCATTTCTTTTTATTTTCTAGTGGCCATTTTTTGTCCTTGCCTTATCATTGCATCTTGAATTATTAATGATGAACAAAATATGCCTGTGAATTCCTAAATTTTAGAATTTTATTCTAAAATCAATTTCATTTATTCTTCTGATTCTTCTGATAAAAGTAATGTTGCTAAACTTCTCTTAGAATTGTGTTTACAGGGTATTGCTCACCATGCCAAAGTGAGATTATCAGTCATGTATAGTTTAGTAGTTACAGCAGTGTACATTTTTAACTCCACAATCTTGGGAAAATACAAAGAAAGGATGCTGCGCTACAAAACTTCCATTTTTAGTAGGCAAAATAAAACTCGCAGGCTCTGAAGATAGGAAGGATGCTGGTACAGATGTGAACTACAGATGTGAGTGTTGAAAAGAAGAAAAATGACACACAGAGAAAATAATACCTCTTTGAATACACATTGTTAGCAAATCAACCACTGAATCCAATCAACAGAGATTTCAACGTTTTACATGTAAATGATGATTCCAGCTTTCTTGGAAGTATGTCAAGGATTCCATGTTTCTGTTTTAGTGACTTCACCCTTTGCAAGTATTCAGCAGGGCATGCATTCATAGTCGTGTGTCACTGTAGAATTGTCCTGAATGGTATCAGGACCGGTGCATTTGCCCTGCTCTATCTCACCAACTGAGTGCTGTTTCCCAAATTTCATCCATCTGAGGTAGGACAGTACAACTTCTTTCTATGATTGAAAAGATATGTAGTACTTACCAAATGAGGTGAAAAGAAGATGTCTGTGTTTGAAAATTGTGCTCTATTCTTTGACTTACATTTACATTTACCTGAAGACAAACACTTTTTAAAAATATTACCTATCTATAATGAAAAGCAGATTCTAGTGCCACTATCTTTGCAAACAAGGCTAAAATAGATAGAATATAAAATATTCACTTATCTTTTTACAATGAATTCTTAAATCAATTCATTCATCTGACCTCAAATTCTTTTTATGAAGATTAAATATAATTAAATATATGCGTCAGAGTTTATAAAAATATTTATACAAAATTTACATCTTACCACAGGATTTTTATTTTTATTTTTAACAGAACAATCATAAACTATCACTCAGAACTATAATTTTATACTTTTATTTTAATAGTAGCTCTAACTTTATGAGGGTTTGTTGTCTATTTTAAGTGTAATTCTCCAATTTCTCACTTTCCACCTAGGAAATTTGAAAACCACAAAGCTTAATTTTAAAATCAAACCAGGAAATATTGCTAATAGATGCTTTCTATTCAGAATGCTTTCCTTTAATTTATTCATTTAACAAATATTCATTTAGTACCTTTAATTTGCCAAGCATAGTATTGGGAATTAAAACAATGAACAACTTATACAAAACCTCTGAGTTCTTAGATGTTATAGTACAAAGCAAATGAGAGGAAACACCAGCAAGTCATGAATTATTAAAATACAGTATCCAGAGGTGACAGGGAGGCTGGTTTTGACAGACACTGGAGAATATATCTGAAACAGAACTTGAAGGAACTGAAAGTGCTTGGCTTCAAATGGGCTTACAATATGCAAAAGGGAAAGGAGGGCTTGATTTGTTCAAGGAACTAAGAATATGCCAAGACTGTAGTACCTGAGGCTGAAGAGCATTTTCAAGTGTAATGGCCTTGGGTCTTTAAGAGGCAGCTAGAGGAATAAAGAAGAAATCTTTAATTATAACATAGATAATTTTATTCTGGACTATAATGAAGGCAATGATTATCGCAGAAAAATCACTGTTGGAAACTACTTGGTAGTTTAGCTACTTTTGTTGATGTACACTACGAATCATCTGTAAAGACTTCTTTGGAGTTTTGACTAAGCAACTTGTATTGAGAATAAAGACATCAAGTTTCTTGAAAGGTAGATTAGGAGATGAGTCTTTTGTTTGCTTGTACGTTTGTGGTAGTGGCTTAGTTATTTATGAGAAATATAATTGTATAAGTGAAGTGTACAATATAGTATAGCTTCATGGAGACATTAGTACAAGGAAAATTTTAGGTCCTTATCGGAATCACCTGATATATGTGATGTTTTATACCTCATCCTCTGCCATATTCAACCTCTTTCACTATTTTAATTGTATTTTTTATATATAAGTATTTATAGACACACATGTACATGTATTTTAAAGTGAGGGCTTTATTGGGTGCAGCAGGCAAAGAAGCACAAGGGAAGTACTTTTAGAAGTAAAATTTCAAAGAACAAAACTGCTTTAGGATTTAATTACAGAAACCTATTCATCTTCCCTGTATAAGTACATCTTATCAGACAGCATGAGCATACACATTGATACCTTGTTTTGGGCTTTCATCCATAATACTACTCTCCTAATTTTCTAGCAAACTCAGATCTCTTTCTGAACTACTTTTGTACATTCTTTTACAACTCTAAATCAATACTTATATAGACTCCAGTCTCCAATTTTACATACCTTATATAGTGATTAATCATATTTTAAAATGTATACCATAACCCATGACCAAGTTAAATACCTATTTCTTCTTCAATATGCCTATTGTAAACTATCAAACTCCTAAACTTAGTGCATGTGCATCACCCAGTAAGTTTGATCTTTGCAGATCAGTTTAATTAAAGATAACTACATAATATTGCTTGTTCAAATGATGTAAATCCTTATAGAATCTTTTTTTCTCCATTTATATTGCACACTCTGAATCTGTATCTTTTAATATTCATTCCTCTATTGGAAAATTTCCTATCACCACTTTCTAAAGCTCTGACATTGGCCTTTGTCTTCCTCCTCCTCTTGCTCTCTCTGTGTTACACTAAAGGACAGGACAAAAACCATCTTTATAAGATACATCAGATTTCTGCTGTCTGCCCTTAGCCATTTACTTAATTCATTTCTCAAGCTTAGTAAATTCTGAATGTTGCACAATATCTGTGTCAGTTACTTTCTTTGCTAGTGTTTTAATCATTTCTGTAGGATCTTATCTGATTCCATTTCTAACTATAGATGTCTCCTGTTTTTACACTTTTAAAGCGAAATACACCATCTTCTAAGCACACCAAGTTTGTGTTCTTCCTTTTGTTGGCTCCCAGCTCTCAAAATACCCATGTCTGTTGGATGAGATCTTCTGTAAGACCTATGTAAAATAGCGACTCCAGTCAAAATTCTTAACTATTTTTTTTTCATTCCACTTTTTCTACAGCCTCACTATTTGTGAACAATTTGTGTTTAGTTGTCAGTTGCTTAAACTTACTCTGAATGGATGTGTTTGCTTCACTGTTGTGTTTTCCACCATGAAATAGGGACTGTTACATAATAGTGGCAGACAAAGCACCCAAAAGGCCACAGAAGACAATCCATAGAGATTGTACTTTATGTATAGTGAACAATCTCATTCCACTCTTGCACCCTTTAATTTTGTTCATTATATATATTTTTTTCCTTCTGCATGTAGTTACAGCTTGACAACAGTTCATACTTTACTCTTCCATTACCACACTGGTAATGATATTTTCTGTGAATGCCTGAAAAAGCCTTTTAGCCTAAGCAAACAAACAATTCTTGTATACAGGTACCCTTATTTATTAGCAGAATACTTGTGGGTAATCAAGAGAACACTTTCAAAATCTATTTAAAATGTACACATCCATAGGATTCATGTGGGCAAAATGTTTCTGCAGATGTCTTTATCAACATTAAATAAACTTCCAGTGCAGAGTGTACTAGCTCTGCCCCCACCCTTTCCTGTTTGTCTTTCCCTCCATGACTTCCAACTTCGTGGTTTCTGGGATGCAGAAGCTTCACAAGAGCATCCACTGTTGGTTCCTGTTCTGTCACTATCTAGAAATTCTCGATAAAGCTTGAACAAAGGAGCTTGCATTCTCATTTTTAACTGGGAATCAAACTTTACTTGCCTTATGTTCCCTTTTGCTCTTGCTTAGAGAACCTCAAAGAATAATAGTGGATATAAATGATTCAGTTAAAAAGAATGACTTTCATTTTCTGAAGCTTAAAAAAATTACTAAGCCGTTATTTCAGAAGAAACTTTCCATGTATGTAAATGTGATTGAGCAGAGGAATGATAAGCTAATGTGCTGATCATATGTGGTGCAAAGATTAACAGAGGTGAGTGAAACTTCTCAAAATTGTAAATTAACACTGTGTTATTAATCTTCATAAATATCACACCAAGAGCTCCCATTAGGTAGAGAGAGAGAGAGCAAATGACAAATGATTAAAACAAGCAACAGGGCACATAAATTATAAACATTTCCAGGAAGCAGCAGCTGATTTCTTTTAAACCAAGAGAGGACAAATAAAAAGACAACTCAGTATTCTTCAAACTTCATTGCTGAATTCAAGATTTATTGTCTTTGCTTATTTTCATAAATGAAACATCTCCTTTTCTATGACTAATATATTTTAAATATATATTTAAGATAATAAAGTGGAGCCATAAACACAAGATAGTTCTTAACATAAAGACACATTGCAACAATAGCTTTCAAAACTGTGGGCTTGGACAAGATAAGGGATGCTGAACACGTTCTTTCCATTGTCAATACTAAAAACATCCTACTGTATTATTACACACAGTCCTTATGGTCTGACTTATTTAGTATTGAGCTGTATTGTTTTCCATTGTTTTTTAGAGCAAAAATGAATAAACTTGCAAGCACCAATACACTGAAGTGTTTTTTCACAGTGAAAGTATCTTTAAAAGACATAACATTTTTGCTGCAAAATTAAGACATAGGATTACTAAAGATTCTTGTGCCATATTGACAATAGAAAAATAACTATATTTATATTTTACAATGTTTAATGAAGCCCCAGTACCTCAGTTTATTTACATAACAGTGTCATAAAATATTTATGTGGATTTTCATTTTTTTTTTAAAGAACTCTCATTCACTAGCTGCTTGTATTCAAATGTAAAAAGTTTAGCTGAGGTAACTTACAGAGAGTGTATGGCAGAGAAATATGTTTTATTCATGTGCCAGGCTGCTCTTTCCCAGAGATGCAAATAAAACTGCATGTGAAGGAACAGCTGCTCTTAGAGCCAGCGTGTGCTGCTGAGGGAGCACAGCTGGAGCAATACGCAGAGCATTATCTTCTGTGAATCAAACAGACCAGAAAGACGCTTAGTAATACATATGTAATTCCACCGCCTCTGAAAAGCCCAGCTCATTCTCCCTCTCTTATTCCCAACACCCATTTAAAGCTATGGCCTCGAAAGAGGGGGCTTATGAAACAACATATCTATGTTATGGAATTGCAAAGTGAATTTTTCTAAAACTTAAAGCTGTATTTCTTTCCCTATCTCTTCCACCACCTTTATGTCTTCTCTCTGTTTGCTCCTCAAAGCTTTCTTAGCATATAACAGGTTTCCCCTTGACCCAAGGTTATGGGGACAGTGTGGTTAACAAGTAATGTCAATAATAAGGAAAATGAAGATCTAGTGACTAAATTCCATCTTTCAAGGTCATCTACACAGAGATGTTTTAAATGAAGTTCAAGTTGAAATTACTTAAATAAAAAATGGCAGAAGAAGCAATGAGAGAGAGGAAGGAGAGGATGAAGAAGAGACGGGAAAGAAAGGTGTGTGTGTGTGTGTGTGTGTGTGTGTGAGAGAGAGAGAGAGAGAGAGAGAGAGAGAGAGAGAGAGAGAGAGAGGAGAGAGCTTGAGTAATTTCAGTCTCTCTATATACACACACATTTTCAGCAGATGAAATGGATAGTGTACAATTCAATTTGTGAGTGCTGGTTTGCATAGAATATAACTAGGTTAAATAAAGTTTGTCAGAAAGGGCTGCAGAGCTGGATCAAGACTACTCACTGCTCTTCCAGAGGACCTAGGTTCAGTTCTCAACACCCAAACATAAGAGCCTGTAATCACAGTTCCAGGGGGCATGGCATCCTCTTCTGCATCCAGTGAGCAGGATGAATATGTATTGTATACAAACTGCACACATTCACACATTCTCACTATAAATAAACAAATACATCTTTTTAAGTGTTTAAGAAAGTCTGCCTTGTGCCTGGTGGCCAGACTAGTCTCTGATCTCTGTAAGTTATTGGCAGGCTTTGACTCCTGGGATATCTCCACCCTAGAGACACTGGGCAGAGACTACCCATTGTCCGGGACAAGGTACTTTTGAATCTAAACTGGGTCCCAGAAGCGGCCTTAGAAGGTGGTGCTTAGAGTGTGTACACCCAAAGTTGAAAAGTGCTCTGCGAGAAACCCACATATATGTGTGCCCCCGAGACGAGAGAAGCTGTCAGCAGGCCCATCAGTGTATGTGTGTAGGTGAGACAGCTACTTTTTCTGTGCTACCTAAAGGTATAGAAAATTGAGAAGCACATAACTTGAGACCATTCAGGTGTGAGAGAAAGATAGTTAAGGATTAGATAGTAAAGTTACAGGAGGGACTATCCAAGGGGGTGGGGAGAGCAAGCCCAAAGATGGTTTGAGTCTTGATTTAACAACTACTCCTCTTGGTTTACTACATTGATTTCTACATTGTTAGAACCCCTGATAATTTTGTTCCTGCCTCTGACTTTTGGCTCTTACATTTTAATGCTTAGTTGCTTCTATTAAAGATTGCATAGATGCAGTACAGTTGATGGTCCTGAGACAAAGATTTCAAGAGCTAGGTACAGAGGACCAGAGATATGAGCTGCATAACTATCCAATAGCTTCTTCTTCTTCTTTTTAAACAGACTTAATTCATTTATTTTTCTTGTATAAAAACCCTTCTGTGGTAGCCACAGCTGGAGCCTGGTCCTCTGAACAGAGACTCTGGTGTGGGTCTTCACATGATGATCGGTGAATTCCTGATAAGGAAACTTGGTGAACACAGTCTCTTTCCAAGGGCTGAGGGTCAGGTCTCAGAGATGGGATCAAAGGATCAAAGGTGGCCTTGTCAACGTTACCCAGGGTGGCAGGTCATCCGCTGGCTGAAGTGTAGCTGTCGTCTATGCCGACCATCATCAGTAGCTTCTTGGGCACAGGAGCAGAGACAATGCCAGTGCTTCTGAGGGCGGGGATGAGACGTACCAGCACAGAGGCACAGAGACTTGTCACCTTGCCCTGAACAGTGTGAGGCTTGCCAATCTCGTTCGCTCAGTAGCCTTTTCGCACAGGGACAATGGAGAGCTTGGCCAAGATTATGGCCCCTTGGATGGCAGTGGAAACTTCCTTGGAGCACTTAACACCAAGACTAATGTGATCATTGTAGTCCTCAATAGCAACAAAAGCCTTGAACCTGGTCCGCTGGCAAGCCCGAGTCTGCTTCTGCACTGTCATGATCTTCAGAACCTCAGCCTTTAGGGATGCACCCAGGAAAAAGTCAATGATCTCAGACTCCTTAATGGGCCGTGAGAACAAGTAGATCTCCTCCAAGAACTTGATCTTCATGTCCTTAACCAGGGGGCCCAGCTTGGTGACGGGGATCCACTATTTGTCTTCAGCTTTTCCCCCACTAGCTCCGCGGCCGCAGCCTTAGCTTAGACCAAGACCATGACCTCGCACGACCACAGACCCTAAGACCCGCCGAATCCTCTGCGGAAGCCACCACAGCCTCCTAATCCTGGGCCCCCTGGTCATCCCACTGCATCTGCCTCATCCGCCATTTGATGTTTTTCCAAAGAAAAAGAAGTATCCAATAGTTTCAAGATTGAAGATTGCACAAAGAAAAGGAGGGGAATGAAGAGGTCAGCTCAGGAACTTTGGAAAATTTATCCTTCCCCCTCCAAGGAAGAGGCTAATTAACATTTCTGGTTAACTCAGGAATTTCGGAAAGGTCATGGGACACTTGCTGAATGGGAGAGGTTGATTAACATTCTTCAGACCACAGGGGAGGGAACCCACCTGTGGGGGGTTGGGTGTGAGAAAGGCCCAGTAGACACATTCCTCAGGACAGACCAACCCTCGCCACCTGCAGACATGGGAAGTCCCTTTCACCACATTCCCTAAAGACCAATCACTTTAAAAGTCACATTGCTCTGGCAATCATATTGTACCTAGTCACTGTTTCTCTAGTCTACCCCTTAAACTGTACAAAAACTGACCATGGGCTGCCCAGGGTCGCCACTCCACCTTTGGTGTAGGACAACACCAATGCATTGGAACATTAAAATTCCTGTTGCTTTTTGCATCAAAAAAAGTGCTGTCAAATGATTTCTGTCATCTATTTCTGTGAATAGATTTCAAGATCTGTGTCACCAAAAATTCAACACCTTTTTTTCTTTCTACTTGAAATCATGGATTGTTTAGACTGCTTATTTACACATCGGCTCAGGCTGGACTCATTTTAGTGCAATAATACTGACTTTTCCTAAATCCAACAGGGTTTAGGAAATTTTAGGAAATTAGTTTTCACTTTATTTTTAATTCATGTTTCTTATAGCTTAGCACATAAGCACTATATTGATGCTACTCCGTTCCTCAAACTCTTTCTATATATCCTCACTCCCATATTCATTGTCCCTTATTTAATTATTATTATTACATGCACATACACACACACACACACACACACACACACACACACACACACACCTATGTGTGTGTACAGAACCTACAGAACCATTGTTCTTGTGATTGGAAAGGATGCAGGAGTTCATCCTTAAAGGAAACTATTTCTCCCTCTCCCGTAAGCCATTGGCTTTTCTTATAGTGATGGAAACCTGTGGAATTTTCCCTATTTTGCCATGTCATCAACTGTTATCAATATACTTGTTTTAGTCAGGCAATTATATCATTGATATTTCATATGTTCATTTTTGTCATACCCATTATCTAACTACAGGAATTCTGGGTTCTGGGTGTTAAAATATGACTATCCTTCATCCATGACTTTGTATCACATGTCTATCAGTTGGAGGTGGGACCCCATAGTCCCTTGTTCTCTTTATTTTTACTAGTTGTGGATTTCTGTAATAGTCTTTGTTACACAAAAGAAGGTTATTTTGATGAGAGATGAAAGATACACTTATCTGTGAGTGTAAAGATAAGCATTTAGAGTGCAATTATTAATTATATTGGTACAGAAAAACAGCAGTAATAATCTCCTCTCAGCTCTTTGACCATGGTTATGATCATGGGTAGTTGACTAGGTTTACAGTACCAAAGATGACTTTCTTTCTATTTTAAGAGGGACAATTAGACATCTGTTATTTACCCCTAAGATGAAAACATCACTGTCTCATTCTTATGGATATTTCAGAAGTCCAGTCATTGTTGTGGTTTTCCAGGCTTTACAAATGGGTGGTAATACTGATTGCTCCTTCTTTCCCTTCACGGTTTATATTGCAATTTCCAATACTGTGAGATCAGTCCTCAGAAAGCAGGCTTCCAAACCAGTCCCAAATAGCTTTCTCCAACTTACGGGTATGAAGTGTGATTTGCTTTCAGCAATAGGATCTTACCTTCAACTTCTAAAAGGCAACCAAGTACAATGACAAAAGCCCATGGTGTTAAAGACCACTCTCATATTCCTCCTAGCAAGGCATGAGGAGGTTTCCCATGACTGATAATGGAACAATCATAATCATCATTCCATATAATTCATTAATATATACACATGCAGACATGTATGCACACATATATTTTAACTAGGCTTATAAAATAATTTGTTGCCCTATGTTTTTATTTTTGAAGATTCTTAGTGTTATCTCTCCTTCTTTTTCCACTATATTACACTTTCTCCTCCCTCCTCAGTTAAAACTGCCAATAATTTTCCATACTGCCCCGTGGAAACACCTACTGTCTCCCTCCATAGAGCTTGCTAATGCCTAATCTTTTTCCACTTTCTACTTTCTTCTTCAGATTCTCCCAGTTATATATCCAAATCTACAGATTAGAACAGGAGAAAAAAGTTAGAGAGAACATATAAAACTGTTTTTCTTTTGTGGTCTGAGTTACCTCACTCTGTATATTTTCTGGCTCTATACATTTACCTGAAAATTCAATAGTTCTGTTTTCCTTTTGCAACTGAATACAATTCTACTGTGTATGTGAACCACACATTCACTATTCCTCCCTAAATTAAGAGGCATTTAGGCACTAAATTATACTGTTGGTCTTTATAACTTGATCAGCCTCTACCCTCAATCACATTGTCAGACTGTGTGGTGTGACCAAGGCCTCCAAGAAAATAAATTTATTCAGTCTTAGATAAAACACTTCCCAAGGTCTAGAGATCTCCCAGCAGCTGATGGTGATGTCTGTATCTCACTGAAGTAAATTATGAATTCATTGTAATAAGGCCACCAGTATTAATTTTAACCAGCATAGTATTTGACTTTCAACTCAGCTTAATTTCATAGTTGTAAACTTGACTAGTTTAAATGATGTTATTCTGATTTTAAAAGCCATACCAGGAATGGTAATTGCCACACAAAAGAAGGAAAAATGAAGGTACAGAAGAGTCAAAGAATTTTATTAAGCATTTCATATTAACTTATCAAAGTTTTTGTAAATCATAACTATGTGCTCGCTTTTGTGTTGTATATTGGTCACTGATAGTTGAGATAGATAATTATAGACATAGGTCTGTAATTATGCCACACAACTATTTCTCCAAATGAAGGAGGCACTTATAGGCTAGAGCGTTTAAGCCAAAGAAGAAATCTTTGCCTTTCCTCTCAGTTGGTCAGGAATAATGTTTAGCTGTGTCAAAGTATGTAGTAAGAAGTATATAACTGCCTATATCCAGAAACAGCATAGGAAGAAAAGAATAGGGTTTTAAAACATGTCTCTAGTAACATTCATTGGCAGTGAAAGCCTTTAAAAACACAGTTCTTAAAAATATGTTCGGCAACACAGTTTTCAGAATTGTTAGTAAATAACACTTGAGTCTTGCTAATGTATTTTCCAAAACGAGTTTATAGAGATGCTTTCAGGGCATAAAAACAAAATTCATTTTCTCCCTGGGCAAATTATTTACTAAATACCATGGCTTAGAATTTATACAATCCAACATTTTAATAGAAAAGATTATTAAAACAGTATGTGTACACTGTACAATTTCCAACTTAAAAGGTAATGAAAATGTGACATGATTCAGAACTGAGAGTTGTCACTATGACCTTTATTTAGTGACTGTTATCTTTCCAGTGATCTCCATAGGCACTTCAGCTACTCCATATCTTTGTCTTTAATAACTTACATATTTGTAGCCATTTCAATGATCTATATAATTACCATGTTGCAAATAAATTTTTAGTAAAATACTCTTGACACATTGTAACTAATGTAGATTTTTTTTCATCTCTAAGCCTTTTTCGTTCTTTTTATATTCAGATCTCATAAGTTTGAAATCAGGGACTGAATATGACAATTATTTGAAACTGCCTTATTCTGAAATAATCATCTCTATTTTATGTAGGAAAATATGTCATTTTGTCTATAGTGTTTATAATTAAATCACAGAATGATTTCCTTCTCCTTTCCCCTCTAAACTCACACACACAAACATATATGTGTGTATATATATCCTTTATACTCTTCTTTGAATACATTGTCTTTTTTCTAATTTTTATTGCATGCATATATATATATGTTAATATATATATATATCCTTAATGTAACCTGTTAATGCTTGTTTAATTCTACTCATACATCATATATTTTCAAATTTTTCAAGAAGAATAGTCAATATTG
Source organism: Rhabdomys pumilio (assembly GCA_030674055.1). Lineage (NCBI taxonomy): Eukaryota > Metazoa > Chordata > Mammalia > Rodentia > Muridae > Rhabdomys > Rhabdomys pumilio. Next base: position 3,112,886 of record JANHMN010000008.1, read on the forward strand.
TCATATAAGTCTTGAGGTTTCCTGTTGGCCCTGGTGGCTCAGGTCATATCCATGAGTGTAGTAAAGGCTCACAATTTGCTGGGTGTGTACAATCCCATGCCTAGTCAAGCCTCAAGTCTTTACTGATTTTTAGCTAGAAAATTCATCTTCTTGCCATGTGGAAATCACTATAGGAAAGTATCGTATGGCACCTTTTTTTCCCCCTCAACAGGCAAAAGAAAAAAGTTGAAATCAGAGCAAATCCCTCTTGTAAACCTAATAATCACAGTGAGTGAAATATAACAGAACAGCAGAGAGGAGTCAGATCCAGCACAGCCACTGAATGATGGGGTTGATGCTCCAGGATAAATCAAGGCATCTAAGGTATCTAGGAGTTTCCTAATCAGTTGCTGTTCACAGCACCTCTGGGATAGATTACATTTACAGTAGAGTGTATTGCTTAGTTGGGATGTTCATGGAATTTGGGGAAATTCTTGTTACTGAAGACTTCTCACTTACATTTATCTTGACTAACAATGAATCTGTACTTTATTTAGAGTCTTCCCTTAGACCTTTGGCACAGAATATATTAACAGCCTTCCTAAGGTTTAAAAGTGCTTATAGACTCCTACTAGTATAAATCTGGAATAAAAAAACAAAAATGTGTTTTTTATCCTGATAAAGGTAAGTCTGACACTGAATAAGCAGAGTGCTCATTAGTTATTCAGGTTATGCCTTGACATAGAATACTGCATAATTCATTCTGTGGAGCTCTAACTCCCCACACAGTCTCAGCCTCTATACCTTCAGTTATCTTTGTTAAAAAAAAAATAAAGGAAGGAAGAAAGAGAAATTAAGAAAGAAGAAAAGAAAAAAGAAAGAAAGAAAGAAAGAGAGAAAGAAAAGAAAAGAAAAGAAACCAAAAAGAAACACATTTTTTATTTCAAAACAAACAAAAAATTTCACTTTATTTTGGTATAAAAACAAATTCCATAGGCCTGGTATTTCTGTGTGTACTGAAGAAAGTATCTTCCTAGGTAATTGTATCAGAACTTCTATGAGGAGGGACCTATGAACCAGAAACTTTGTAAGAAACACTCTTAATACTTGAAATTTTAAAAATGAGTAACTGTCAAATTTATAGCACAAATATAAGGTTTAAAATTATATATAATTGTCTTAGTGGCGGTTCTCTAGAGTCACAGAACTTATGAAATGCCTCTATATATTACAGGAACTTATTGTAATGACATACAGTTTGTAGTCCAACAAACCCAACAATGGGTACCTGTGAATGGGAAGTCCAAGAATCTTGTAGTTGCTTAGTCCCATGATGCTAGCTGTTTAAACTGATCATCTATAGAAGTAGGCTCCAACAGATGTGCTGGCAAGTAAGTGCAAGAGTGAATCTTCATTCTTCCAAGGTCCTTCTCCAGAACACAGTGTGGCTCATATTCAAGGTGTGACCATGCCTGAATCTGGAAATTTTTTTTGTCTCAGACTGATGTTTAACTCAGAGATCTGTTTGCTTCAGTCTTCTGGGATTGAAGGCATGTACTACTTTGCAGGGCCTAAACTTTTCATGATCACTATGCCTCAAGATCTCCATGTCAATGTCCAGGTCAGAAATCTATGTCTTCTACCCTCAAGGTCTGGATTACAGGTGTGCCCTCCATTTTTGACTTGAGTTCATTCCCAATATAGTCATGTTGACAACCAGGAATAGCCATCACAGTAATCATCAGTATTTAAATGAATAAACTAGACAGTATTAAAGAAAACTATGTATTTTATTATACGATGTTTGGTGAGAAAATCAAGTTAGCCATGAGACTGATGAACAAGTCAAGTGTGAATGCTATTTCTATAACTTATTGCCTCTTATTGGTTCTTTTCCAAATTCTTCTTTAATTATATTTTCAGAATAACGAACTACTTATCGTTTTGGTTGACATATTCCCTCTGTGTACATATTACTACCCTTAATTAGATTAGTGTCAAGTGTCATTGGTTGTAGAGACTTCTATGTCTGGAAGCTGACATTACAGATATCTGACTTAACTTATTGATTTTCTATTTAACTCTTATAAAGAGAACTTTATCTTAAGAAGAAAAAATTAACATATCAGATAATATGTATAAAATAGACAACCTTAAGTCTAAATAAGTCATTGTTAGTTACTTAAGACCAACCTAGCAAATTTTTCAAAGAAGTTATTATTTGTCTCAAGACTCAAGTAAAATCAGATTTACCTGATGGATAATGAAATATTTGAATTTGTATTTCAATTAACAATTATCACTTGCTAAGACTTGTGCTGTTCACACTCTTAGCTTCTGTATGGAATTATTGAGCTTTCAACCTAAAGAAACTTTACCTTGATAAATGTGTCTCTAAAATTTATTTCTGTGATTCTATGTATAATTAAATTTTAACTGAAGTTTAGAAGTTAGAAATATTCTACAAAATTAATTGACATTAAAACTGTTATTTACTAAATGTGATCATCCTTTAGCAATTTGAATCCTGCAAAGAGACTCTATGATGCCCTTTAGAATAATCTGTACAGTATAAAAGCTAAGAACAGTTCTATGAATAGATTATATACAAGAAAATACAAGGAAACACATTCAAGAGAAATAAATAATTTGTAAAAATAAAATCGAATGCTCTTATCTTGTTTTCAGAGCTAAGGGAACTGTTTGGAATATTCTGTGTTTATAATACCTATTTACTTTTTTCCTAATTTTCCATACATTCTTTCTTTCTATTCAGATAAGTGTCTGCAGTTCATAACAGACATAGAAATATAATTATCAGCATGTAAGAAGAGTATGAGGGTAACTTAACCATCCAGTTATTTGCAGTGGCTCATAGAATTTTGTCCTTAGAAGAAAGTAGGTGGGTTCACATTCCATTGTAACTATTTGAAACATTTCTGACATTTTTTCCTTCACAAACAACCTTCTTCCTCTCCCGATACACACACATTGCTTTCTTTCTTTCTTTTTATTTCTTCTTTAAAAATAAATCTATTTATTCTATGTATATGAGTACATCGTAGTTCTCTTCAGACACACCAGAACAGGGCACCAGATCTCATTACAGATGGTTGTGAGCCACCATGTGGTTGCTGGGAATTGAACTCAGGACCTCTGGAAGAGCAGTCAAGTGCTCTTAACCACTAAGCCATCTCTCCATCCCCCTATTTCTGACTTTTAATGAAGATATATTTAATATCCTCACCTGTTGTTGAACATCATTGTAACTTTGCATTTTCTGCTATATAATTTCAGGTGTTATGAAAAGTATCTTTCCATGGCTTAAAGGGCAGACAGACAATGAAAGAGATGGGCTATAGTGATTTCTTGCCCTGTCCAGCAGGGCAGTGAACAGGGTCGAGGGAGATCACCTGAAAGAGAAAAAAGGGAAATCAGGTGAATGCAAAGAATGACGATTTGTCCATAGTCTGATCAAATCTTTATTTTTACTTTTACACAGGTGTTATAAACACATAAAGGCAGGATGTGAGGAAGTGGATGATGCAGGAGCGTAGGTGTTCTCAGGGGGTGTACAGATATCTTCCAGAACAGGGTATCAGCTGGGTGAAGTTCAGGGAACAGATCACTATGACTCTGTCTATGATTCACTTGTTTCTTATCTAAGCTGGTACTTTCCACCAAGGCTACTGATCCACAAGGTCTATGACTATCCAGACTGGTAGATTTCTACCACGACTGCCTGTTTACAAGATCTTATAGCCATCTGTTTAGTGTTTTTCCACAGAGACCACAACTTTGTGTTAGCAGCCTGACTTAGGCCTATTGCTGATTTTAGACCTTCACTGTATAAGTGAGGCTGCCCCTTAAAATTTCTTTTGTTGCTTTAGTTCTTTTGTTTTTGCTGTTTGTTTGTTTGTTTGTTTGTTTGTTTGTTTTGCCAAAATAGGATTATGAGCTATTGAGATTCTGTACTTTAGCTTCCAATGAGCCAAGGAAGGATATATTATAAAGAAAAGAGCAACACTATGGACTATTGATTCCAAGTGAAAATATTAAACAACCACTAGAGAGAGTTCCCAAAAAGATGTAAAAGACTGCTAATGAACTAAGCTACCCAAAGTGTAATGACTAAAGTTCTTTAATTCCAATTTACTGAAAATGAGGTATGGATTAGCAATTAGGTGTTGGCTAAAGACTTTTAAAATCATTCAAAGATCAAACTGCAGTTCATGAAGCAGCCTCCCATTAGATTGTTTTGCAAATCTAGTTTATTTTTATAGAAGTGCTGTTGTGTGTAAAGTACAGTTAACATAAGGATTAAAAAAATAAAAAATAATCTCTGCACTCAACATAATTACAGTTCACATGAAGAAAGATGGACATGAATGATCCAGTGCCTCCCCATTGCACAAAAGTGCAGGGATAGGGATGAGAAATAACCATTGTGGAAGGTGAAAAGCTCAAATTGAGTGTGATCAATCTCCCCATTTTCTAGTTTTATATTATCCATATCAATGTTGATAAAGCATAGAAAATGGAAAGTTTATTGCTACTTTTGTATCAGCATCTCCAACCATGCTTCTACTGATTTTTATGACAGGAAGTTGAACACTTTTTATCAGATACCTTAGTGACCATTTAAGAATGTTCAAGCAATAGACATGTAGCTGACCTCATGGCATGAAAATGAGTACACTAGTCTCATGTTTGCTTCCAGACACTGTGATCATGTGATAACTATAGTGTGACATTACCTCCACAGAGAGTTAAAGCAGCTCAGTGTGTATCCTAAAGACACACAGTAGCAGCTTCCTGAGAAGCAATTATAATCTTTCTTCAGGACATACAGAAGAAAATTTTAATTAAGCAAATGCCTATAATTATTTGAGCAGTGTACACTTTGAGAAGCAATACCATTATTGCTGTCCATTTTTTCTCTTTAATTTATAACCATGACATAATGGGGTATTTCTAGGATTCTTCTACATATAAAACACTCTATCTAATTTATGAGAATTGACAGTGTTGACATTAGCCACGTCTCATTCTGCTACATGCTTAGAGATATCTGTCCTAATTATAAGGCCCCAAGGTGAAAATGACACTCCCAACTTCTGTTTAGAGGCCACTCTCTGTGTTCCTCTTTCATCTCTTTTGTTCAACTGCACCTTTGGTCTCCCGGCACATCTGTCCCTCCAGTTTCTGCCAGTTTTTCTAGTCTCATGGCAGTCCCCAAAATAGCCCAATGACTCAAAACTTCAGTTGACCTTACCATACCTTAGACTCTTCTAATGTGATTATGCAGAGCCTCTGGGCTTTCTTTTCCTTATTGGAGCCTATAGTTTAGATTGCCATTGTATATGAGCCTCCAGCCAATCACTATGAAATGTAAAGATGTATCTCTGACCCTTTAATTTTTATATTCTTAAGATATATGCTTGTTTTGTGGCCTATTCTAAGAAATGAAGAACATTTAATATAAACTGTATAACATGATTGGTTATTTCCTAAGTAAAGTTGGTGCGACCATTGCCTAATTAAATAGTATTTTGAGACACAGTGTGATACCAAGAATATTAAGAACTGTTTAGTTTTAGTAGAGCTTATACACTGGAAAAAGTTTTCTTTGAAAAAGGTGTAAACAAAAATAAAAATTCATGTAGAATTTGTGGAAATCATATAGAAGATGAGGCAGAGAATATAAGAACAGCATGTCTCTTTGATATATTTGAATTCATGTAGCAAAATGTTCACTGTTCTAACTGTTGTGAAAAAAATCAGATTTTTCTGCTAATCTCCAAAGTGCCTGTAGGGCTGGGGCTTCATGCAGGTTGCTCTCTCTCTCTCTTTCTCTCTCAATATTACATTCTTTGCACATTTAAGCCATGACCAATGATAACCAATAACAATCTCTGTCAGTCATTTTTACCTATCTAACTTTTGTAATAAAAATGCCAAGCTTCCCAACTGAGATTCCTTTAAAGTTCACATTCTTTTTTTTTTTTTCCTTATATTTTTTACCTAAAGGGCAGTGTAGACTGGGAAAAACTGTGAGCTATACCTCGGTAAAAATTTAAATGTTGAAAGAATTTTAACAGATGAGATTCTTACAAGCTTCTAATGTGCCATGCTATGCATGTGTTAAACAATTATAAGGTTTTTGGCAGTTAATCCGAACACCTGTGTAAATATATAAATTATGTTTGAAATCCCTCTTTGTGTCTAAAAGAGCACTGTGATTAATTATCCTCTATTAACACTCTCTTCAGACTAGTTTGACTTAAGCAGTCTTGAATAATTTTTTCACTATTCCTATCAAGAAACACCATCTATCTCTGAAAATCAAACTTCCATTGATAAGTGTTTTTTTTTATGAATTGGATTCTTTGGGAATGAACTGAACAATTATTCCCATGTTCAGAAATTTAGCTTT
>JANHMN010000008.1:3126129-3154418 GCA_030674055.1 Rhabdomys pumilio
TGTGTGTGTGTGTGTGTGTGTGTGTGTGTGTGTGTGTGTGTGTGTGTTAGAAATGAGCATAACAACAATTTACAAAGGACAACTAAAAATATCTCAAGGTCTTCCCCCATCATCAAATTGTTCATCTTTAGATATTTAAGTTAAAGCTGAAGGAGCAAATTCATCTATTACATTAAAATCATAGGAGACTGATCCTCATTTGAGGCTGGAGAGTCTTATCCTTCATGATGCTACAGGTATGAAAATGGTCTGATTAGACCAGAACTACACACAATAAACGTTGAAAGCATCACTTTGCAAACAAATAAACAATTAGCATAATTATCTGGCCTATTATTGCTGTCATTATCCCTGCCTTCCCCTTTCCAAAAAACATTACAGCATTCTAATTTTATTTTCTCCTGGGAAAGAATTATCTCCTGCTCTTAGCTGCTTGGGGGAAGCAGTGAAACATTGGATATAAAGGTCAGCCCGCTGAGGGATTTTCAGCAGTGAGTAAACACATACAGAAGAAGAAGTGCTTCCCCTCAGTCTTGTTCAACACAAATATAGTTTTATACTGACAGGTGCAGTGTTTGAGTGTCTTAATAGGGCAGACGCAATGGCCATGACAGGTAATTTGATTACAATCCAACTCTTACAAACAAAGATTAAACTACAGCCCACAAATAAATCTTTATCAGTAGAAAAATAAAAGTAGCTCACTTTTGCAGCTTGAAGTTTTGTTCTAGGTTGCCAAAACCTTTGAAGGAAACATATTTCTGATTAATAAGAAATAAAGATGTCTGTTTTTACTGACATAGAATCAGTTTCGGACACATGGCCTCATTATGTGCCAATAATCAAGCCCAAGGGAAAGGTGGTGTTTTTTACTTCCACCCCTGTTGCTGAGAATGGAGACCCCTCTCCCTTATTTTTCTGTGCATTTCATCTCAAGCCTGGATGCTGCTGTTTTCCACCAGGTGCTTTCTTTATCAACCTCACAAGACAGGTCAATGTGATTCCTCTAGATTTCCAGCTGAGAAAACATAAGCAGAAAATTTTCAGAGACTTGTCTGAGGTAGTTGAACAAGTTATTGGCAGGGGAGAAATAAGAATTTACTCAGAACAGAGTGACTTCGTCCTTATTCAGTGAATTTGCAATAGAATTAGGGAATGGCAAGAAGGTTCCTTACTGGAGGCAGTAAGAGACAGCAAAAGCATTGTCTTCTAGTCATACTATGCATTTAGTCTCAGGGGATAGAAGAAGCAAAGAGGAATGTACTTAACAATGGAGGCAAACATTTCCATCTGCTTATTTGCCTGTTTCTGATGCAGTTTTTCTTCTCCCAACTGTGTTTAACTAGTGTAGAGTTGGTCTTTCTCATCTGTCTCAAGAAGTCTTTTCTTGCATCCTGTATACTTCCTGGTGTTTTCCAAGATCAAGGACACCACACTTGGGCTCAATGGCTGTACTTGGAAACAGTCTTAAAAATGAAGTACTCATTTGTCACTCACCTAGGCACAATTTATTCTATGAGAGTTTATAAGAGCAGTTCTCATCTTGTAGCTCACAAGCCCAATGGAGCTGAGTGACTCCTTCACATGGGACACATATTAGATATTTGCATATCAGATATTTATATTATTAAACAAAACTAGCAGAATTACAGTTATGAAGTATCAACAAAGGAATTTTATGGCTGTAAATCACCATAATATGAGAAACTGTGTTAAAATGTAGCAAGATTAGAAGAGTTGAGAACCACTAGTTTATAGCCATATTGTACACTAAGATTGTCTTCATATACATTTTATAAGGTTAGATCTACTGACCTAATACTTATTAATGGAATAAGTAACAATAATGGTGTGCTACTTTTATGTGTAATACAAACAGAAAAGAATAAAGTAAAGAATAAAGGAAAAAGAAAAACAGCTACATACACATGACACCAATGAGATAGAACTGGCAAGATGGTGTCCAGGGAAAAGACACTTGCCACCAATCCTGCCAAGCTGACATTCATTCTTGGATGCAGTTACAGGGAAAGCATAAATCTACTACCACGAGTTGTTCTGAGACCTTCACATATTCACAAGAATTCACAGGTATTCACTTTCATACAATGAACACACATTCATGCACATACACACACACAGGTATGCACACAAGAGTTTGGATTATAATGTTAAGTAAAGGATTCTACGTATTTCTGTTAACTTATTGTTTGTAAAACACTTGTATATTTGGGACTTCATTTTTCTTTTAAAATACTAAAAGACATTTATGTCCACATAAAAATAACAATGAACATTCCTTTCAAACTGGAAGAAGATGTAGTCAGAAAACAAGTTCTTTATCAAAGTCAAAGTGGTGTAAAATGTTTAAAATCCAGTACCATCTTAAGAAAGGTGCAAGGATGTTGTTGTACTGAAACATGAATGATTAAAATTTAAATGAAAGTGCTTCTTTTTCTTCTAACTGCTCTTCCTTTGGTCTCCTTTATCTATACACATTGTGTGATGATCAGTTTGCTTTTACCCTACAATTAAGCTGATGCCACATACTGATGCTGATATATCTATTAAGAAAGACAGATCCACCAGACTTCCTTCTATGATGACTCACCATTGGCTTTTAACAGACACTTCCAACATTTGCTTATGAAGCAGATGATTAACATATGCTTTCTTTTTCCTCTTTTGATCCATTCTGCCAAGTTGAACAAGAGTCTGTAAACCACATCAGACTGTTTTTCATGAAGCTGGCATCTTCAGTGCACAGGCCCCACCTCTCTGAACATTTCACAGCACTGTGCCATGGTTGGTGGTGATTAAACTGGGCTGATTTCATAAATCTGTGCCATTGAGGTCTTCCACAGACACATGGAAAAGGAAAAATGAGCCTCAATGTTGACCATGAATTTCTAGCCTAATTTAAAACCGAGCATGAAATAGCTCATATTTTCTCAGTGTAGAGAAAAGTATGATGTGTTTCATAACACAGCCTGGTAGCTTTGGTGATTCATTATGTATATCAAATCATTTTATTAAATAAAGAATTTTGTATTGGTCCCAAATAGTGAACAAACAATAAACACAGATGTATATTCTAATATGTAGTAAAACATTAACATAGTTTCTTTTAGTGTATTTAAAAAGTCAAATGCCATAGCTATTTTCTGAAACTAGCTTTTAGGTATGAGGAGTTGCAAAGATGCATCACAGTATATGAGAGTACGGAACACCCCCTCTCGTCTGTGCTCTTCTGCTGTACTCCAGTCACCTTTGGAATCCACTCTCCTAAATGAGAACTTGTTGCATTTTTTGCATCCTAGCTGTCTTAATGATACCATCTTCTGAACTCAATAATGCATAGGTTTGTATGCGCTGCAGTGACATCTTTACTTCTCAGAGCATACCTCAGAAACAATGAAATGCTATGGATAAACTGTTATGCAAAACCAAATTTATCAACTCTTCCTCTACACCAGAAAGAAAAAGTATTTTGGAACATAAAAGCAGCATATGTTTGAGACATTGATGTCAGTTGATGGAGGTCAAATTTGTACACTAATTACTTCCCATTATCAGCTAAGAGGTACCTGACCATCAGAACTTATTGGTGGCTTTAGGGAGGTCTGCAAACATGCTAATCGAGTACTTGACTATAAATCTCCTGTTCTCAAACAAAATAGTGTAGAACACAATCAGGAAGTCCATGATTGAAATAGGAATATAAATGAGTGAAAATGAATTTCACTTTAATGCTGAGTGAACTAAAATAAATAAATAAATAAATAAATAAATAAATAAATAAATAAATAAATAAATATTCAAATGGCAGAGAGGCTCATCTCAAAATTCTCATGTGCCTGAAAAGGATCCTCTCAATCGGGTTTTCTGAAACTTCAATAGAGTGAGATGGAAACCTGAATCTACCACCCCCGTCCTGTACTACCCATTTCCAGCTACAAATACTGTGTTCATTCTTAGTGTATCATTAGTGGGATTATATTTTTTTTTCATAAGCTGTAGCATTTAGGATACTGAAATAAGACTTAAAAACTGCTGATGCCAACCAGAATTAGCATACCGTTTACAATGAAATATGAAAACTCAAGAATATATAAACATATCTAAGTAATCTTACTGAGAAGCACAGGAAGAACGGGAAGCAAAGAGGATTTGGTTTTACAGCTCCATACGGTTTTTCGAAAGAACACTGTAGGTTTAAGCTCATTAGTGTGAGCTGACAAGAGAAACCATACCACTATTGATGACATTAATTTCAGCAAATACACAAGTGAGAAACACAGGCATGCAAAGATGCCTGGAGAAGATAGTTTAATCTTGTAAGAACTACATTTGCACTTGATAAATATGTATGTATCGTTGACCTCAAGCTATTGAGTAAATTGCTTTTCTAGGGTCAAATATGGACATAGTGATGAATTATGGGTCTCATTACTCCCTGACTCATCTGAGGTTTTCTATCTATAACAGTGAAGACTACTGAGATCACAAATGCTAAAATTGAAGTATTCAGTACTGTAAGATAATTAAAATTATTATTTTTTTTAAATTTTTTATTGGATATTGTATTTACATTTCAGATGTTATCTCCTTTCCCCACCACCCAGGAACCCCGTATATCATCCCCCATCCTCATGCTTCTATGAGAATATACGATATCCCACAAACTGGGGCATCCAGCCTTTACTGGACCAAGAAATTTCTCACACACCTATACCTGACAATGCCATCCTCCCCTAAATATACAGCTGGGGCCATAGGTCATTCCCTATGTGCTCCCAGGCTGGTGGTTTAGACCCTGGGAGCTCTGGTTGATTGGTATTGTTGCTCTCCTCATGGGGTCACAAACCCTTTCAGCTCCTTCAGTCTTCTCTCTCACTCCTCCATTGGGAACTCCATGATCAGATCAATGGTTAGCTGTGAGCATCCTCCTTTGTATATGTTAGGCTCTGGCAGACCTCTAAGGAGACAGCTATATCAGGCTCCTGTCAACATGCACTTCCTGGCATCAACATCAGTATCTACATTTGGTGAATGAACAAGGGATGGATACCCAGGTAGAGCAGTCTCTGGACAGCACCTTCTTTAGATTCTGTCCCATGCTTTGTCTCCATATTTGCTCCCATAAGTAGTTTGTTACCCTTTCTAAGAAGGGTCAAAGCACCCAAACGTTGGTCTTCCTTGTTCATGAGCTTCATGTGGTCTGTGACTTGTATCTTGGATATTGCGATCTTTTGAGCTAATATCCAAATATCAGTGAATACATACCATGTGTGTTCATTTGTGATTAGATTACCTCACTCAGGATAATATTTTCTAGTTCCATACATTTACCTAAGAATTTCTCAAATTCATAGTTTTTAGTAGCTGAGTAATATTCCACTGTGTAAATGTACCACATTTTCTGTATCCATCACTCTGTTGAAGGACATCTGGGTTCTTTCTAGCTTCTGGCTATTAGAAATAAGGCTGCTATGAATATAGTGGAACATATATCCTTGTTATATGTTAGAGCATCTTCTGGGTATATGCCCAGGAGTGGTATAGCTGGGTCATCAGGTAATGCTATGCCCGATTTTCTGAGGAACCACCATACTAATTTCCAGAATGGTTGTACCAGCTTTCAATTCCACCAACAATGGAGGAGTGTTCCTCTTTCTCCACATCCTCACAAGCATCTGCTATAACCTGAGTTTTTTATCTTGGCCATTCTGACTGGTGTGAGTTGGAATCTCAGGATTGATTTGATTTGCATTTTTCTGATGACTAAGGATGTTGAGCATTTCTTTAGGTGCTTCTCGGTCATTCGAGTTTCCTTACTTAAAAATTCTTTGTTTAGCTTTGTACTCCATTTTTATTAAGGTTATTTGGTTGTCCAGAGTCTAATTTTTTGAGTTCTTTGTATATATTGGATATTAGCCTTCTATCAAATGTAGGATTAGTAAAGAACTTTTCCCAATATGTTGGTTGCCATTTTGTCCTATTGAGAGTGTCCTTTGCCTTACCGAAACTGCAATTTTATGAGGTTCCATTTGTCAATTCTAGACCTTACAGCATAAACCGTTGGAGTTTTAATCAGGAACCCTGTGCCTAGGTATTCGAGGGTCTTCTCTACCTTCTCTTCTATTAGTTTCTGTATATTTGGTTTTATATGAAGGCCGTTTACCCACTTGGAATTGAGCTTTGTACAAGGAGATAAGAACGGATCAATTTACATTCCTCTACATGCTGACTTTTAGTTGAGCCAGGACCATTTGTTGAAAATTCTTTCCTTGTTCCACTCGATGGTTTTATCAGCTTTGTCAAAGATCAAGTGACCATAGGTATGTGAGTTCATTTCCTTTAATTCTATTCCATTGATCTTCCTGCCTGTCCCAATACCAATACAATGCAGTTTTTATCACCATTGCTCTGTAGTACAGCCTGAGGTCATGATTTCCCCAGAAGTTCTTTTATTGTTCAGAATAGTTCTCGCTATCCTGCTATCGTGGGTTTTTTGTTCTTTCAAATAAATTTGCAAATTGCTCTTTCTATCTCATTGGGTCTCTGTTTAGTTTCTATTTCCATGATCTGTCGATTGCTAAGAGTGGGGTGTTGAAATCCTCCAGTACTATTGTGTGAGGTACAATGTATATTTTGAGCTTTAATAAAATTTCTTTTGTAAAAGTGGGTGCTCTTGCTTTTGGAAAAATAGATGTTCAGAATTGAGAGTTTGTCTTGTTAGATTTTTCCTTTGATGAGTATGAAGTATCCTTCCTTAACTTTTTTTTTATTACTTTTGGTTGAAAGTCGATTTTATTTGATACTAGGATGGTTACTCCAGCTTGTTTCTGGGGACCATTTGCTTGGAGAATTGTTTTCCATCATTTTACTCTGAGGTATTGTCTCTCTTTGTCACTGAGGTGTATTTCATGTATGCAGCAAATTCTGGGTCCTGTTTATGTATTGAGTCTGGTAGTCCACAAGTTTTTATTGGGGAGTTGAATCCATTGATGTTAAGAGATATTAAGAAAAAGAATGATTGTTGTTTCCTGTTATTTTTGTTATTAGAGGTAGAATTATGTTTGTGTAGCTATTTTCTTTAAAGTTGTTGGAAGATTACTTTCTTGTTTTTTTCTAGATTGTAGTTTCCCTGCTTGTGTTGGAGTTTTCTATCAATTATCCTTTGAAGGGCTGGATTTGTGGGAAGATATTGTGTAAATTTGGTTTTGACATGGAATATCTTGGTTTCTCCATCTGTGGTAATTGGGGGTTTTGCTGGTTATAGTATCCTGGGCTGGCATTTGTGTTCTCTTGGAGTCTGTATGATACCTGTCCAGGATCTTCTGGCTTTTATAGTTTCTGGTAAGAAGTCTGGTGTAATTTTTATAAATCTGCCGTTATATGTTACTTGACCTTTTTGCTTTACTGCTTTTAGTATTTTTCTTTGCTTTGTGCATTTGGTGTTTTGAATATTATGTGATAAGAGAAATTTCTTTTCTGGTCTTTTCTCATCTTGTATGTTCATGGACATCTCTTTCTTTAGGTTAGGAAAGTTTTCCTCTATTATTATTTTTGAAGATGTTTACTGGCCCTTTAAATTGGGAATCTTCACTCTCATCTATTCCTATTATCCTTAGGTTTTGTCTTCTCATTGTGTCCTGGATTTCCTAGATGTTTTGGGTTAGGAGGTTTTTGCATTGTGCATTTTCTTTGACAGTTGTGTCAATGTTTTCCATGGTATCTTCTGCACATGAGATTCTCTCGTCTATCTCTTGTATTCTGTTGGTGATGCTTGTGTCTACCACTCCTAATCTCGTTCCTAGGTTTTATCTCCAGGGTTGTCTCCCTTTGTGATTTCTTTATTGTTTCTACTTTCATTTTATATCCTGGATGATTTTGTTTAATTCGTTCACCTGTTTGGTTGTGTTTTCTTGTAATTCTTTAAGAGATTTTGTGTTTTCTTCTTAAGGGTTTCGACCTATTTTCCTGTGTTCTACATTACTTCTTTAAGGGAGTTATTTATATCCCTGTTAAAGTCTTCTATCATCATTATGAGAAGTGATTTTAATTCTGAATCCTGCTTTTCCAGTGTGATGAGGTGTCTAGGGCTTGCTATGATGTAAGAACTGGGTTCTGATGATGCCAGGTAACCATGGCTTCTGTTTATGTTCTTGCGGTTGCCTTTCACCATCTGGTTAACTCTAGTGCTACCTTTACTCACTGTCTCTGACTGGAGCCTGTCTTTCCAGTTATCCTGGTTGTGCCAGAACTCCTCAGAGTCCAGATGTCTCTGTGATCCTGAGCTTCTGGGTAGAAGAACTGCTGGGACTAAGGCTGCCTCTGGAATCCTGAAATCCTGCTCTGAGTGCAGTGGTTTTTTTTTCTCTGCTCTGAGTGCCCTGGTTCCTCTAGGATGGTTCAGGATATGGTGTCTTCATGGGAGCAGACCAGCTAGGTTTCTGCCCCAGCCAAAAAGACCAAGAGAGGAGCATAAGGGGAATGGTATTCTGGAAGAATGGGGGTTTATGTGGCTGATGAGTCCTGAGTGCCCCAGGCTCTCAGTTGTGGTTCTTGGGTGTAGCATAGTGGGTGAGGGTTCTTACCAGCTGCTCTGAGTGCAGTGGTTCCTCTAGGATGGCTCAAGATATGGTGTCTTTACGGCAGCAGACCAGCTAGATGTCTTCCCCAGCCAAAAGTGATAATTAAAATTATGAATTTACCTTATTTAAAACTTTTCCAGCTGAAATATAAATGCACTACAAGATTTCTAAAGTTTAAAACATTTTTTATGCTTAATATGCTCTCTATGAATTGATATATCTTAAGTAAGAATATTATTCAGAGCCCCATATTGAACTCATACCTATAATCTCAGTACCCAGGAAACTGAAATAGAAGGAACACTGAGAATTCAAGACCAGCCTGAGAAGCACAGAGAATTCCATGTCTGTCTTGATGTCAGTATGCTATGCTATCTCAACAATAAAATTTAAAACAATATATTTGGTTTTATGCAATATTATAGAAGAGATTAAGAATGCAAATGGAAAAGGAGGTAATTATATGAGACACAGCGGTATTTAACTGGAGTATGTTGGTATGACTACCAAACAAATGATAAGAAATAAACTGTAACAAGTATGTATATGTTTGTATATTGGTGATTACTTAGCAGACTTCTTCCATGCGAATTACTGCTGTTAATACAGAATTACAGCATTTATACTTCATGTGCTCACATCACAATATGTCAGTTTTAACATGAATGATAATACTATGTTCCAGTATTGTTTAGTCAAAAACAAACAAACAAACAAACTAACAAAAAACCTTAGCACACTAGGTTTAAGAATTTGCTTAGATGTCATAAATTGGCTACTACAAAGTAAGAACATTTTCATAGGAATAAGCATGTTGTGTTTCAACTGAAGAAGGACACAGAGATGTCCAGGGTAAGTCAGAAAGAGTCAGGCAGCAGCATCCTTCATCACTAATGTTTCTGAAAGCTGTCTTGTCTCATGGCAACAACTCATCAAGCTTAAATGTGTTCTGGGAAGAACCAACTATGTTTAAGCCTTGAAAGTATGAAGGGAAACAAAAGGAAGAATATTTGGAAAGGCATTCTTGATCCCGATGCCTGGGAACTGCTGTAATTCTCTATTTAATCTTGTTTGTATCTCAGCAATACAAAGTGTCCTGAAGCATTGACACTCAGTCCATAAAGCTTTTACTTTTAGCAAATAATAGGTAGATTCACAGTTGGTTTTTAGTCAATTCATCCTGCCCCTCTATTTATAAGAAATAAACTATACTGGAAATTGATATATAGATCCTATTAGGTTTTTCTATCTATCATTTTTATATTTGTATATTCCACATGCAGGTTTTTTTCAGAGTCATTTTGACACAGGAAACCAGGCTACCAGTATATTTCAGTGGGGCTCATGTGCTGACTTGAAATATTTTTAAGTATTTTTTACTTGACATAGTACATGAAGTTGAATTTTTGTTTTTTGTTTGTTTGGTTTTTTTTTTTTTTTTTTTTTTTTTTTTTTTTTTTTTTTGGTTTTTCAAGACAGGGTTTCTCTGTATAGCCTTGGCTGTCCTGGAACTCATTCTGTAGACCAGGCTGGCCTCGAACTCAGAAATCAGCCTGCCTCTGCCTTCCAAGTGCTGGGATTAAAGGCGTGCGCCACCACCACCCAGCTTGAAATTTTTATACTACTAAAAATTATATTAATAAGCTAATAGCAAAAGCTCCATCTCTGGCACTATAAGTGGGATGTGCAACGAGGGAAGTGCTTTTACATCAGATAGCTTCTTCATGGGCATTTGTAGATCAGTGCAGTGAATAACATTTTAGGGATTTGTGTATCACAGTAAAGTGACCCCATTCCTTGTGTTTTTCTCAGTGAACACTTTTATGGGCTCGTCTTCAAGAAATATTTTTATCCTGTTTATTTCTATTCATTATTTTTCTACTAATATACCTTTTAGAATCTAGGAATATTTATAGTCATCAGAATGTATTTTATTTACATTTAGAATAATTCATCTAATGAGAAATAGGGACTTCAAAAGTTACTCTTCTTTTGGATTTATCCTCCAGATCTAAAAAGTTCTATTTTATATATATTTTTTCTGACAAGGGTATACTTATTTTTGTTAATGAGCATTATATATGCAATTTTAAGAACTAATAGGATGAAATTTAAAGTAACCATTTAATCTGAAGGTAATTAATTTCTAAAATTATTTTATTGTCACAATAAAATGTATGCATTAGTTGTCTCAGTTAAATTAGGAACTTACTTTATCCAATGAATTTAGTTCAAGTTTAGGTTGTTAAAATAGCTATAATATAGAAAATATTGGTATGAGGATATTAACAATGTCCTTCAGAAAACAGAGTGCATTTTCAGACTGTTTCACATTATAATAAACAACCATTTCCCTAGTCTTGACCACAGAGTAGACAGATGTCACCTTTATGATTTCACCAACACACTTTAACTTATGTTTGCTGGAGGACAAGTATGTATGACATAGACGTAGCAATGAGATAACTGAAGGGAACACCTCTTCCATTCTCTCACATTTCTGTGCCTTGAACATAGAAATAGCACTGAGACAAATAAGAAAAGCATCTTAGTCTAGTGAGAAGGAACAAGAGTTTTCAAGATCTTCCAGCTTCCACTAATGACTCCAAATAAAGCCAAGATGTTTACATAGATGAGCCTTCAGACTAAAAGAGGATTTATGAGATTTAGCACACATACCTCTATAATAGATGATTTCTTACATACAGAAGGGGATAACATTGCCTTGTTATCCAATTAACCGGTGTTTCTTGCCTTTCAGGTTGTTTACAGAATCTCTAGCACCTAACACCACTAATCATTGACCATAGCAATTTTCCCAATCTTACAGTGAGACTTGGTATTCTTTTTTTCTTACTTTTTAAAAAAATTATATTTCTCTCATATATTATATCACGATTGTAGGTTCTCTCTTCCCTTCTACACATCTCCTTGCCTCCAGATCCACCCCTTTCTTTACCTCCCATCAGAAAAGAGGAGGCTTCCCAGAGACATCAAACAAATATGGTTTGATGTCTCTGGAACATCAAACAAGCTACAATGAGACCAGGCACACACTCTCACGATCAAGGCTCACCAATGTAACCCAATAGTGGAAAGGGGGTCTCAGAGACAGGAAAGGGAGTCAGGAACAGTCCTTCTCTCATTGGCAGGAGTGTGACAAGAACATCAGGCTACACAACAATCACATATGTGCAGAGGACCTAAGTCAGACCCATAGTGTCTCCCTGATCTTTGGAATCAAAAGAGAATCGAATGTGAGTTTGTTGTGCCCATGGATCATTTTCTTGTGGTATCCTTGATATTTCTGGCTCCTCCAATCCTTCCTCTTCGTCTTCCACAAGATTCCTAGAACTTCAATTAATGTTTGGCTGTGGGACTCTGCATATGATTCCATGAACTGGATGAAGTCTCTCTCATGATGATTATATATGTCAGATTATGTTGAGCCTCGATATTCTAATACTGCCGTAAAAAGAAAACTTGACCTTGGATGTAAACTTAAATCTAGTTCTTTTATAGTGTAATGGTGATTGGCTTGGGGCACGTCTGTGGCATGATATGATCTACATAATAGTCTGATTTTAGTTCTGTGGATATAGCAAGTATTTATTTGGTTAGCACTCTCCCTCCTGTCTTATCCTGCATACAGAGGGAAATGAAGGAAACAAGCTATATGACTAAAGATACTCTCTTTGCTTTCTTATGTGTGGTCTGAATAGACTGTTTTGAATAATTGGTTGCTTCAGAAGATGTTTCTAATCTTTCTTCTTCATGGTGCCAGATAAAAACATGTTACTGAATATGTAACACTATGATACTTATTTTTTTTATATTTGTATACCAAAGCCATATATTTTTACATGTGTTTTAAGGCACCAGCAAATGTTTTAAATCATTCCCAGGAATGAAGAGGTGGGTCAGTATGTAAGAGCATTGGTTGTCTTTCTAGAGAATACAGGTTTGATTTCCAGCACTTACATGATGGCTCTAAACTCCAGGTTCAGAGGATATAATGGTATCTTCTGGTCTCCTTGGGCACTGGGCATACACAGGGTATATAAACTTATGCAGGCAAATCATCCATACATATAAAATAATAATTCAAAAATACTTTTCCTCTATTAAAATTGGGATCAATAGTTGTATGTGTTTAGTCAAGGTAAGTGATACATTTGGTAGACAGAGTTTGTTTTACCATGAAATGATGCTGTTTATTGGCAAACTTCTGTGTGTTTATAATTAAACAACATTTGAGTCTCCCCAGTTAATAAGGTTAGCAGCAGCCTCTGTTCCCTTGGCCCTGTCAATTTGAAGCCACCTCCCTGTGGGCTGTCAAAACTATGTTGATTTAATTTGCTTAATTGTGAAAATACAGACCAGGTGCTTCAAATGTAAAGGAAACCGAATTCATTATTAACCTCCTTCATTACTTCTTGCTTGTATGGATAGCAGATGTCCTGTGCCCAGTTGTCTTCTGAACACTATGAGTGAATAGAAAGAAATTCTAATTGGTATTTCCAATTCAAAGATCTACACATCTAAATAAGAATATTTACTCCTAAAAGACACATATTTAAAATACAATTATGAATATCTAGAGAAAGATTTGATATTATAATAAAGAGTGGTAATATTTAGGTTAATTGGCCTGATCTGTGACTGCACAGAAAAAAAAAGCAACAGATTAAATTATTGTACACCATGTGGCTTTTGAAAAGACATATTTTGATGCAGCTAAGCATCCACAACATGTATGAACTCTTACATTCTTATGTTTTAATTGATCATATATATATATATATTGTTTTGATCATATTCAGTCCCTTCTCCCCACTCCCCACTCCTCAAAGATTCACCCCAAGTTCATAGTCGCCCGTTTTTTTCAATTTTTTTGTTAACTACTGAGGACTGGCTATATATATACTCTGGGATGTGTGACCATCCACTAGAGAGGTTAGGTTGTGTAAACCTAAGACAGGTCACACAATTACAGAAAAGCCTGATCCCTCTTCCCCTAGGAAGTAGCATTAAACAACAACTTTTCAGATTGTTGCTTGGCTTGCTGACCACCTGTCCTGTCTATTATGGGATGAGTTCTCATTTGCACTTTATAGTTTTTGGTGGTAACTGATACTATTGCTGTGAAGTTATGTGTGCAAGTTCTTGGCTGTGTCCTGAAAACTCATTTTATTTTCTTGTAGTCATTCAGAACTTTTGGCTTTTAAAATCTTTCTGCCGCATCTCTTTAAATTTCCCCTCACTTTGTGAGGAGGGGATATGATACAGATGTTAATGTCTCATTTAAGTATGAGCACTCCCGTAGACTCTTATTCTCTGTAAAATGTCTAGTTGGGGGTTGGTGTGTTAATTGACACCTTAAAGCTTATCTAATGGCACTGATCTATACAATTAATAATAAGTCAAGAGGAGTTGATTTAATTCTTTGTCCCCTTAGCAAGGTAATAGGAATGGGGTCTGACTTTTCTAGTCTAGCTTGTCAAAGGTTCCAGACACTCATAACTGTTCCAGATACTGATTCTATACTGTGAAGCAGATTTTAAATAGAACCAGAAAGCTGTCCATTACTCCCATAACATTCATGCTATTTTGATACAAGAGGACGTTACCTGCCAAGTTGGTCTTATTATAGTTTACAGGGGTCTCAAATAAATAAGATTGATGCTTAAATTTGTCTTAATAAGTGGTGGGGAGTTTAAAAGTCTGGTAGGGTGGGTGGCAGGGGGCGGGAGGGACATCCTCATAAAGAAAGGGGCCAGAGAGGAGATATGGGATATGGGCCAGTTGGAGGGTAGACCCAGAAGGGAATAAAATTTGGGGTTTAAAATAAATAAATATATTTTTTAAATAAAATAGGTGCACAGAACCTCTTTGTCCCACAGAAGCTAATCAGTAGAGAAGATGCTTCCATGTCAATACCAGTTTGTCAGGACCAGTTGATTTCTTCATATCCTATGACTCTTTGTATGCAGTATCTTCAGCAATAGGGTTTACTCATCAAGTTTAGTGGGCAACCAAACACACAAGAATAGGACAAAGCCCACAAACATGTAGAAAAAAGTTCAAAAAAGATACAACAAACAGATATAGATGCAGCGACCAACTTGTTTGTACACACAGGGATACCATAACAAATCTTAGTTTAAGAGCAATCTTGACTTAAAGTTCTTTGATATGATAGTATTCACATCATGTACAACAAAATTTAATATTAACATTGCTTTCAAATTTAAAATATATTTAATTTCCTTGATTAATAATGCACATGCACAATATCTAATCAGTAAAATCTTTTTTCCTTGATATTGAAAACATCACTGGCATATTTGTCGTATGTGATGGAAATGTTTTGCTCCAGTTACAATCTTTGAATAATAGGAATACAACACTGAGACAAATATTAAGTACCTTAAATTTAATTATTGATAATTTTGACTCTAATCTTTGAATTCAAACATAAGAAAGAGGTATAAAGATTGACAGTGGTGTATCTAACTAAAAAGAGATCTATGTTCCAATTTATATTTTAAAATTGGACATTTAAGTAATTTCAGAATTGATTCAATGTGTTGAATTGTGCAGAGGAGAAAAACATAAACTTTTTTCTACAAAATGTTATTTTTAATCACGCAAACAGGCAATTTCAATATCAATGATATGTATTAATGTTGAACATTTAAAATTGTGTTTCTCTCTGTGTGTGCTCTTACATATGCCTGCTCAGGCCAGAAGACAATTCTAGGTATCATTGCTCTGGCTAGGTGCCCAGCAGGTCCAAGGTATCCACAAGTTTTGTCTTTCCTTTCTCTGAAATCACAAGAATGTGCCATGTAACCTGCAGTTTTAGGAAGCAGTGGGCATGAATCAAAAGTTCAAGCTTATGAAGAACAGACTTTCATAGTTATTTCAGAGTTTCTGAGTCATTTTTCAATGCAAAAAAAAGATAGTTTTTACTCAATGTTATTGTCAGTTAGATTATTACGATCTTTAAAAGAATAAACTTTACATATATACCAATAAAACAATTTGGTTGAAAGGAGTTTATCCTGAACAAAGTCTTAATTCTGCTGATCATGTTGCTTTGTGCAGGTCACAGTCCATTTTGTAGAGCAAAGGTTATTTTGCTGCAAGGTCTTTTAACTCACAGCAGCAATAGGTGACGTTCTATCACTCTCTAGGCTTTGAAGAACGCAATCCTTTTTTTTTATAGAAGAAAGTAAAAATTAAAATTCAACATGTAACAAGTATTTGAAATTATGCAACCTAATTTTATCCTAAATTAAAAGAGACTAGCATTAAGATGCGATTGTTTGCATGTACACGTAGTAACTATTATAATAGATGGGACCTTCTGTTTCTTAACACAGCAGCAGCTATTTGAGCACATTTCTTGATGAATATCAGTAGGTGATGATACCTAAAATATGCTTATTGGATAATACAGTAAATATCAGATACTTTACTCAGGATAAACAGTGTGCATTCATTTCTCCAAAGACCTTGGGAATTTCATTTTTCTTCTACTTTAAATTTTCATTTATATGTTTACATTTACAGGATGAAACATAAGACCTTTCCTGACTTTGAGAAAAATGATAGCTGGTTACTATTACAAACATCTAAGAATGAAAATATTCACTTCTTAAATCATTGCATTTTTTTGTGAATAAATTCAATTTTACTTACGTAGTTTTATATTTTTAAAACACATAAAAGCATGAATTTTATACCTATAGAGAAGCTTATCTCTCTCAAAAATTTTAGAATTTCTAAAGTAGTCTATTTCTATGGCCTGCATTATCCAGACAAATAAACTGATAATGGCAGATATTATTGATCCTGGTTTTCCCTGTCGATTATAAAGTCTTCCCGTGCACAACTGTCAGTTTATTCATGGATTCCATACTAAAGATTCTAAGTATGTTTCTCAAGTTAAATATATTCATTTTCACCCAGTGTCCTATAGTATCTGAAGATTAAGTCATCTAAATAGCATTTTGTACTTAATAATAAATATATAGTGTATATGTAATTATTAAATACACTATATACTTTAATAATTAAAAGCATAGCATCATTATTTTAGAGTCTAGTTCAGCTGGCAGAGTACTTTCCTGGCGTGCACCAAACCTTTGGTTCATCCCAGAATTTGGGAGACTGTCTCAGGAAAATTATAAATACACAATCATTCTCCTCTACAGAGTAAAATTTGAGACCATTATGGGCTACATGACATTGTAGCATCCAAGAAAGAAGTAAAAAAAAAAGTTATAATGCTATTACACAAATATAAATACAGATAAGAGCAATAATAATAATAATAATAATAATAATAATAATAATAATATTCTCTGTAATTTTCCTCAAGCATTTTTCTTGCTTTGAAATACTAGAGTAAGATGCCATCATGATGCTTTGATCTTTGAACATGAATACTACTATTATAATTTTATAAAAATAATTTTACAAAATAAGATTATTTTGTATCAGAATTCACTAGCTATTTGTCAGATACACTAGCTAAATTCAGAGCCCCAGATTGTACAAATTGTACATGCTTTTTCATAGAACATGACTGCCTTTCCCTCAGTATTTATTTGAAAATCAGGCATCTTCACTGATACACAAACATAAAGAAGAGCAGGGACATTATAGAGTTGAATAAAGTAAAATACACCCACTGGGTGACAATCACTGCATTAACCTAGACTTACATCTCTGATTTTCCTGAAAAAGAAACTTTTGTCACATCCCAAATTTTAATTGAAATGACATGATTGACATAATTTTACAATATATTTGTCTCACGTCCTGGAATGATTGCTGAAACTCTTATGAAAACATTAACACATATGTAGAGATATTTTATTCAAATGATTCAGCATCATTTGTTTTTTATATTTGTTATTATTAATTTTAATCTGTAAAAAGTCAATTGCAAAATAAACTTATTTTAAGTTAATTTGTTCTTGTATCTAGTAAAGATTTTAAATCTGTTTTTTTTTTATTAAAAATGGAAATGATACTCTAAACCTAATTTAGTGTTTAAGAATGATTAAAAGAGACATTTTCTCCTGGTGGTATAGCCCCTGCTTAAGTAATGCAAAGTCCAGTGAAAGTTGGATGTGTTCCAGTGGACCCATCCAAGAATATTTGGATAGTTTCGACAAATCATTTTTCATAGATGTCAAGTCTGTGTGTGAACATGGTGGAAGAGGCTTCATTATGCTTCTTTTAATAAGAGAATTTCTAATTCCACTCAGGTCATCAGATTAAGTTGTGAAACTCTACTCTCACAAGGCAATCATTTCCCAAATCCCAAATCTCTACTATCACTATGAGAATTCAGTGCAAACATGAATTACAGAGTACACATCTATTTGGACTGACATAGTTTTTATCTCAGAGTATAAGGAGGACCAGTCTGAGATTTTCTTAAAGAGTTTTCTATCTATCTCATTCTTCTCGAGGTATTCATTCATTCATTCTCATTTACCAAGTCAAACTCCATTCAAAGTATATCTTAGATATTCACTCAGCAAACCTTTCTTACACATCACCTGCTATTTTTTTCATTTATTTTTTATTTGATATTTTATTTACATTTCAGATGTGATCCTCTTTCTTCATTTCTGCCCCCTACCCAGGATCCCCCTACTCCTCCTGCTTCTATGAGGATGTGCCTCCACCCACCCAATCTCACCTCCCCACCCTTGAATTGCCACACACTGGAACATCCAGCCTTTATGGAATCAAAAATCTCCTCTCCCACCTATGCTCAACAATGCCATCCTCCCCTACATATACAGCTAAAGCCATGGGGCCCTCCCTATGTGCTCCCAGGCTGGTGGTTTAGACCCTGGGAGCTCTGATTGGTTGTTATTGTTTCTCTCCCCATGGGACTGCAAACCCTTTAAGCTCCTTCAGTCTTCTCTCTCACTCCTCCATTGGAACCATCCCTGCATTCCTGGGATAAAGTCGACTTGATAGAGATGGATCATGGTTTTTGATGTGTTCTTGGATTTGGTTCACAAGAATTTTATTGAATAATTTTGCATTGACATACATAAGGGAGATTGGTCTGAAGTTCTCTTTCTTTGTTAGATCTTTGTGAGGTGTAGGTATGAGCGTGACTGTGGCTACATAGAACAAATTGAGTAGTGTTCCTTCTGTTTCTATTTTGTGGAATAGTTTGAAGAGAATTGGTATTAGGTCTTCCTTGAAGGTCTGATAGAATTCTGCACTAAAACCATCTGGTCCTGAGCTTTTTTGGTGGGGAAACTTTTAATGACTGCTGCTATTGCTTTAGGGGTTATGTATTGTTTAGATGGTTTATCTGCTCCTGATTTAGCTTTGGTAACCGGTATCTATCTAGAAAATTGTCCATTTTATCCAGATTATCCAATTTTGTTGAGTAAAGGCTTTTGTAGTAGGATCTGATAATTTTTTTGAATTTCCTCAGTTTCTGTTGTTATTATGTCTCCCTTCTGATTTTATTAATTTTGATACTGTTTCTGTGTCCTCTGGTTAGTCTGGTTAAGGGTTTATCTATCATGTTGATTTCCTCCAAGAACCAGCTCCTGGTTTTGTTGATATTTTGTGTAGTTCCTTTTGTTTCTACTTGGATGATTTAAGCCCTGAGTTTGATTATTCCCTGCCTTCTACTCCTTTTGGGTGTATTTGACTCCTTTTGTTCTAGAACTTTCAGGTGTGCTGTCAAGTTGCTAGTGTATGCTTTCTCCAATTTCTTTTTGTAGGCACTTAGAGCTATGAGTTTTTCTCTTAATACTGCTTTCATGGAGTCCCAGAAGATTTGGTATGATGTGTCCTCATTTTCATTAAATTCTAAAAAGTCTTTAATTTCTTTCTTTATTTCTTCCTTGACCAAGTCATCATTGAGTAGAGTGTTGTTCAGTTTTCATGTGTATGTGGGCTTTCCATTGTTTTTGTCATTATTGAAGACCAGCCATAGTCCGTGGTGATATGATAGGATGCAAGGGATGATTGGTATCTTCAAGTGTCTGTTGAGGACTGTTTTGTGACCAGTTATATGGTCAGTTTTGTAGAAGGTACCATGAGGTGCTGAGGAAAAGGTATATTATTTTGTTTTAGGATGAAATATTTTATAGATATCAGTTAAATTCATTTGGTTCATAACTTCTGTTAGTTTCATTGTATCTCTGTTTAGTTTCTATTTCCATAATCTGTCCATAGCTGAGAGTGGAGTGTTGAAATCCCCCACTATTTTTGTGTGAGGTACAATGTATGCTTTGAGCTTTAGTAAAATTTCTTCTATGAATGTGGGTGCCCTTGCATTTAGAGCATAGATGTTCAGAATTTAGAGTTCATCTTGGTAGATTTTTCTTTTGGTGAGTATGAAGTGTCCTTCTTTAACTTTTTTGATTACTTTTGGTTGAAAGTCGGTTTTATTTGATACTAGGATGGTTACTCCAGCTTGTTTCTTGGGACCATTAGCTTGGAGAATTGGTGTCCAAACTTTAACTCTGATTTATTGTCTGTCATTTCACTGGGGTGCATTTCCTGTGTGCAGCAAAATTCTGGGTCCTGTTTATGTATTGAGTCTGGTAGTCACATGTTTTTATTGGGGAGTTATGTCCACTGACATTAAGAGATATGAAGGAAACTGATTGTTACTTCCTGTTATTTTTGCTATTAGAGGTGGAATTATGTTTGTGTAGCTGTCTTTAAGTTGTTGGAAGATTACTTTCTTGTTTTTTCCTAGGTTGCAATTTCCCTGCTTGTGTTGGAGTTTTCCATCAATTATCCTTTGAAGGGCTGGATTTGTGGGAAGATATTGTATAAATTTGGTTTTGTCATGGAACGACTTGGTTTCTAAATCTATAGTAATGAAGAGTATTGCTGGGCTGGCATTTGAGTTCTCTTAGAGTCTGCATATCAGTCCAGGATCTTCTGGCTTTTATCGTCTCTGGTAAGAAATCTGGTGTAATTCTTATAGGTCTGCCTTTATATGTTACTTCATCTTTTTCCTTTACTGCTTTTAGTATTTTTTGTGTGTGTTGTGCATTTGATGGTTTTTTTTTTCCTTTTTCTTTTTTTGAGACAAGGTTTCTCTGTGTAGCCCTGGCTGTGCTGGAACTCACTCTGTAGACCAGGCTGTCCTTGAACTCAGAAATCTGCCTGCCTCTGCCTCCCAAGTGCTGGGATTAAAGGCATGCGCCACCACTGCCCAGCTTGATGTTTTGATTATTATGTGAATGGAGGTATTTCTTTTCTGGTCTAGTCTAATTGGGGTTCTGTAGGCTTCTTGTATGTTCATGGACATCTCTTTCTTTAGGTTAGGAAAGTTTTCCTCTATAATTATTTTTGAAAATATTTACAGGCCCTTTAAATTGGAAATCTTCACTCTCATCTATTCCTATTATCCTTAGGTTTGGTCTTCTCATTGTGTCCTGGATTTCCTAGATGTTTTGGGTTAGGAGATGTTTGCATTTTCTTTGCGAGTTGTGTCAATGTTTTCCATGGTATCTTCTGCACATGAGATTCTCTCTTCTATCTCTTGTATTCTGATGGTGATACTTGTGTCTACCACTCCTGAACTCTTTCCTAAGTTTTCTATCTCCAGGGTAGTCTCCCTTTGTGGTTTCTTTATTATTTCTACTTCTATTTTTAGATTCTGGATGGTTCTGTTTAATTCTTTCACCTGTTTGCTTGTTTTCTTGCAATTCTTTAAGGATACTTGTGTTTCTTCTTTAAGGGCTTCTACCTGTTTACCTGAGTTCTCCTGTATTTCTTTAAGGGAGTTATTTATGTCCTTCTTAAAGTACGCTATTATCATCTTGAGAAGTAATTTTAAATCTGATTCCTGCTTTTCTGCTGTGATGGGGTGTCACGACTTGCTATGGTGGGAGAACAGGGTTCTGATGATGCCAGGTAACCTTGGTTTCTGTTGCTTATGTTCTTGTGCTTGCCTTTCACCATCTAATTAACTCTAGTGCTACCTGTACTCACTGTCTCTGACTGTATTATGTCTTTCCACTTATCTTGCTTGTGTCGGACTCCTCAGAGTCCAGATGTCTCAGTGAACCTGTGATCCTGAGCTCCTGGGTGGAAGAGCCCCTGGGCTCAGGCTGCCTCTGGAATCCTGAAATCCCATTTCTCTGAGTGCAGTGGTTTCTTTAGGATGGCTCAGGATTAGATATCTTCATGGGAGCAGACCAGCTAGGTGTCTTGCTGCTCTGAGTGCAGTGGCTCCTCTAGGATGGCTCAGAATATTGTGTCTTCATGGGAGCAGATCAGTAGGTGTCTGCCCCAGCCAAAAGGACCAAGCAAGGTGTGGAAGGGGAGTGTTATTTCAGAGGGGTGGGGTTTGGGTGGCTGAAGGGTCCTGAGTGCCCCAGGCTCCCATTTTTAGCTCTGGAGTGTAGGGTTGTGCAGGAGGATCTTATTCATTGCTCTGAGTACAGTGGCCCCTCTATGTTGGCTCAGGATATGGTGTCTTCATGGGGACAGACCAGCTAGTTGTCTACCCCATCCAAAAGGACCAAGCAAGGTGAGGAAGGGAAATGGAATTCTGCCAGGCAGGGTTTGGTGGCTGATGTGCCTGAGTGCCTCAGTATCCTAGTTACAGTTCTGGGGCAAAGAATTTGTGGAAGAGGGTTCCTACACGATGCTCTAAGTGAAGTGGCTCCTCTAGGATGGCTCAGGATCTTGGGTCCTCACAGGAGCAAACCAGCCAGTTGTCTGCCCCAGCCAAATGGCTTATCTTTTGTAGTAAGCATTTGAAAAAAAACAAAAACAAACAAACAAACAAACTGCTGCCGGTCAGACCGACTATCTAAGCTGTAGCAGCTCTGCCTAGCTCAGGCACTATGTTGTGTGGCCAGGGGCCATGTTCTTGCTGCAGCTAGAAACACCCAGCCAGAAACAACAGCCCTGCCACCCATGAGATGTCAGAGTGGGAAATGGCTCTGCCAATATTCTATGCTTTCTCTGCAAGGCTGGGCATTACCCAGACCATCCCGCAAACCATGCAGGCTTGGTACAAATGAGATGTTAACGCTTAGATTATCCAAAGGATTGTGTATACACACACATACAGAAACACACACACACACACACACACAATCCTATCCAACAACTTATACAATGTTTTTTTTTTTTGCTTGTTTTTTTTGTTTTGTTTTGTTTTGTTTGTTTTGATATTTTTGGTTTTGTTTTTTTGTTTTTTTGTTTGTTTTTTTGTTTTTTTGATACAGGGTTTCTCTGTGTAGCCCTGGCTGTCCTGGAACTCACTCTGTAGACCAGGCTGGCCTCGAACTCAGAAATCCGCCTGCCTCTGGCTTCCAAGTGCTGGGATTAAAGGTGTGCGCCACTGCGGGGCTTATACAACGTTCTTTACAATTTATGTGGAAGAGAAAGAAGGCACATGATTTACTGAGAGTCTTGGTCTTTTGGAAACTTGTGCCCCGCGCAATCGTCTCGCCAGCAAGAATGCACGTGGGCACCAGGATCCTTCTGCAGCAAGCTTTTATTGCGATGAAAGGAGGAAGAGAGAGAGCCCCAAGATGGCGCTGCTTTATATACACCCTAGGGTGGCGTGGACATATCTGATTGGCTGCTTGCTCAAAACCCCGTATGACACCCCGGGCTGGGCAGTGACTTGGCGCCACCACTTGCACATGCGCAATTTACTTGTTTACCCACGGGAGTGCTGGGTGCCAGTGTTATCTTGTAATGGCGAATGCTGTCACCATTCGCCGCTGCTCTCTACAGAAACTCATCTCAAATTTCATGCTGTAGTTTGCAGGAATTATCTCCCTGTGTGGCCTAACCAGTACCAGCAAAGGACAAACTAACTGGTCAACTAATGCATAATGTCACAGGTTGTAAACATGTAGACCGTCCTCCCTAGAGAAACAAAAGTGCGTCTTACACTAAGCTGAATGACATGAGGAAGCTGCAATTTGGAGACAAATGTCAGAGAACAATGGCGAATAAATCCACGTCCCTTTCATGCTACCTGACACATAATCATGAGTGCACAGAGATAGCTGTGAGGGATCGATTAGTGGTGAGAGCTCCCTTCTGCTGCCAACTTAACTTCATCAAGGTAAAGTAACAAATTAAATACTGAAGCCAAAACATTAAAATCACCTTATAATGAATTGTAGATACACTACATCATTATAATCCTGAGTTTAGCTCCCATCACATACATTGGAGTGGAACAGATATTTTAAAACAACCAAACAAAACAAAACAAAAGCCTAGTTTAATATCACTGAAAAACATATATTTGCAACTGAGTGTTTTTAAGAAAATAAAATCATTACAGGCACTTAAAAAATGAATACTTACAAATGGTAATAGGTTTGCTGATACACTGTAACTGCAAAAGCTTCCCAGGAGCACCAAGTATTCAACAATGAATATTATACTTTAATCCAATGTTCAGGATAATGCAATGACACTTTTAAGACATATGTATTGAGGTCTTCTGCAGACAAAGCACATATGAGAGTGAAAGCAGCCAAGAGGGTCTCCTCACTTGGCTTACAGATGCTAATCCTATTACCAGTGAATATCATTACTTCCAAGTAGAGTACACAGGGAATACCAAACAACAGCTTGCTGTGAATGAATTCTTCTTGTCTCCTTGTGCTTACTTGGAACTGAGTAGAACTAGGTCAGGAGGGAGTCTGGTGTAAGGTAGGGTAAAATAGCAGGCTACCCAAGTTGGGCCTGAGGCTCCAAAGGAAAGAGAAAAACTAGGGGAGGAGAACAGTTCAGATGAAGAATCTCTACCATATTCAGTCCAGTCTGAAATCCAATCTGAATTAAATTGGGACAATCTGAAGAATGAGGTGCAAACAAAGAGCACGGAATCATGCAGATGGGAGAAGCTGAATCCCTTGGCTGAAATGGCACGGTTGCAGGAGAGGAAGAGATTCGCCAGTCTCCTCTACTTATTTGAATTGTGCAGTCCTTACAGCAAGCAATATGAAATCACAAACCACACACAAGGGAAAATCCAGGCTGCTCTTTGTCAATATGTGAAGGTATAGGAAAAATGAGGCAGGAAGGCAGACAAACTCCACCTTCAGAGGCTCAGTCTACTTGACTGGATCAGCAGGGGTCCTCAGCTCTTACTTGGGTGAGGGTTGAGCACATTTAGAGGACTGAGAGACAAGAATTTGACCATATACATACACAAGGGGAGCTACAAGGAAGTTAAAGCTCTTTTTTTGTGTGTGTGTGGTTTAACTGGTAGAAGAGCGGGTGTTTTCCATACTCAGGCATGTTGTTTCTGCAAGTGAAATGAAACAGTCTGGGCCTCAACTACTACTCTTCATGGCTAGAGGTTGTTCCTCAGTTGTCCTGACTCAGTCCACGACCTGAGGCTATCATTCATCAGAAGGAAGACAAAAAATTTATACAGACTCATGTGCTATGTACATGAGCAAAAAGGTACTACAGAAATCATTGTAGTTAATATGCAGAGCAGGAAGAAATAAACATAAAGAGACCTTTTTTTCATAAATAACAAGGCTGGAGAAATGATTCAGTGGTTAAGCATGAATAGCACCCACAGGGGGCAAGAATTGATTTCCAGCACTCAGATGACACCTCACACCTGTCTTTAACTAGAGTGTGATGAGCTTTGGTGCCTTCTGGCCAACATAGGCACCATACATGAACACAATGCACATACATGACAGCAAAACTATACTCACCTACCTAAATTAAATAAAAACAAACCCTTTGTAAAGGACTAGACAGAGGAACATGTAAATAAATTAATTCAAACTAAATTCAAACTCAAGAAAGGAAATTACAAAGATCAGAATGGAAGTCAATAAGCAAGAACAAAACAGTAAACCAGAAAATCAATGAAATCAAAAGAGGTTTCTTTGAGAAAATTGATAAATTGCTAAACAATTAGGCAAATTGATCAGGAGCAAAGAGTTATGTAAATTACCACAGGAAATACTATAAATCCCTTAATGTAAATAAACTTGACAATGTAAATGAAAAGTGAAAGTTCTTTAAGGTGTACAATCTACCAAATCTCACCCAAGAGAAAATAGACTAGCTATGTCTTAACTACTTTAAATAAAACTTTGTAGTTATAAAGTTATGTTCAAAAAGTTTTGTTGGTGAATTCTAACAAACATTTAAGTAACATGTGGCACACACAAACACACAAACACACACACACACACACACACACACACACACACACACACACACCTGCATGCACTTCTAGAAGGTTGAAACAGCTGTGTCTACATTCTAGTATTTACAGAGATATCGAGCATCTCTGAAAGGGCAGTTTAACATTTGGAATACAATTAATTTAATAATCACTACTAGCTAACTAAATATATATATATATATATAGTCATTAATAGCTCTGTGGAAATATCTTAGTAAAGTTCAACATTAATTCTTTTTATAAACAATTTTTTAAGATGAGCATATCTTTATTTCTAAAATTTAGGACAGACAGGCAGGTGGATCCCCATGAGTTTCAGGATAATCTGGTCTACATATTCAGTTACAGGACAGATAGGACTACATAGAGAGACCTTATTTTAAAAAACAAAACAAAACAATTTTTCAATAAAAATATAAATATCGTTGGCCTCTTTCTTTTCCAGCAACAATTTTCATGAATGACTCCTTACTGTCTTTCAAAGTTATGTTTCTATTTTCCATAAGTGCTGCTGTGGTGTGTGTGTGTGTGTGTGTGTGTGTGTGTGTGTGTGTGTGTGTGAATGAGAGGGGAGAGAGAGATAGAAAGAGAGAAAGAGAGAGAGAGTGCATATATATATTATATATATATATATATATATAATATATATATATATGAGAGAGGGGAGAGAGAGATTGTGTGTGTATGTATATATATATATGAGAGAGAGGAGAGAGAAAGACAGAGAGGGAGAGAGAGAGAGAGAGAGAGAGAGAGAGAGAGAGAGAGAGAGAGAGAGAAGAGAGAGAGAATCTACTTAGGCAGTGTAAGTAAGGTCTGAAAAATGGTTACACCTACAGATACGCTAACCTAAAACAACAACAAAACCCCAAAACTACAAGCAACTAAGAAATATAGGCAGTGAGGAAAAAAGAGTTTCCCCAAGAACATCCCTCTAATTGATTATCCAATGACAAGTTTCTAACCCCCAAATCATGCTAGAAATAGCATCAGCATTAATTCCTGATAAAAGCTCTTAGCATCATGAGTCGTGGGAAAGCTAGTTCCAGAAATAAAAGCAAACTTCCTTACCATTATAAGGGGCATGATCAAAACACTTGACAAGTTTTCTTGTCAAAGATTAAGGGGAAAAATCTAAACAAACCAAAAACCAAAGCAAGCAAACAAACAACTAAACCAATGTATACGAGATTTATTCAACATTGGCTTCTTTGTAACAGCCAGTTCATTGAAACATGAAAGCGAAAAGAAAACAAAATGAGCAAACCTACAAGTCTAGCATGTGTGAGGGAAGAGACGAAACTGGTGATAATTGAAGACAATACTACAGGATATACAGAAAGTCCTACAGAATCTACAAACATGGGAAGCCAGTACACATGTGACTAAGTTATAATAGAAAGTCACAGTATAAAAACTTAAGCTTTTTTGCATTTAAAAAAATAAAAGTCAAAAGTGACACTTGCAATCTGTATGAATGTAAAAAGTACTTTGTAATATATTTGAAAAATACAATTCGAAATCTACATCTTCAATATCACAAAACATCAGTTAAGATAATTATTTTAAGATAAAAATAAATGAAGATGCTATGAAGAGTTTGTTTTTAAATCCGAAGATTGTTAATATCTCATACATATTACTTATGTAGACTACTGAATTCGTAATATACAATAGAGGTCACTCATAGCAGCACAGTATGCTGAGTCATAGGAAATCATCATAAAGAGATACGGGTATGTGTAGATAGGGAAAAGCTTGCAATAATTTCAGGTATCGTGAGACTATGTTCTCTTTCCAACCTATTGACAGTTATTTGGTTTTGATTTTGAAGTAGGATTAGATTTGCAGAAGAACACTCTATTTTCCTCACCAAGATTCCTCTCATGCTAATTTCCACACAGCTATAGTTAAATTACGGTGAACAATCTGTTAATGTAATGCATACTGTTAACTTAATTATATTGTTCATGGATCACTAGCTTTTTACATATAATTTCTATTCTCTCCTAGTCCTGCTGGGGTATTCCATTTTATTTGTCTGTCATTCATCCTTAGTCTTCTTCAGTTGCAATAGTGTCTCTACCTTTTGTTGAAGAGTTTTCAAAACATTGGAATGGTGTAATGATTTGGGAGGTGGGGAGTAAGCTGAGAATTGTTCAATCATGTTACCTTGGCAAGTTTTATCAATTTCATTAGTAGTTGTAAGACTGTGTGAAGAAACGGAAGGACATTTCAATGAAAGAATAGTTTCAGGCTAATAACTGGTTAGTGTTAAGCACACTCACATGGAAAAGCTGGTGGATGAAAGATGACAGTAAAAGTGACCTCTGTGTTTTAATAATGTTACTGTACAAAGATGGCCATGATTGAGAAAACAAAATGAACAGGTTACTACTTATTTTTTCCCACACACAGAAACTTTGTGTGTGTGTGTGTGTGTGTGTGTGTGTGTGTGTGTGTGTGTGTGT
>JANHMN010000008.1:3154428-3175233 GCA_030674055.1 Rhabdomys pumilio
TGTGTGTGTGTGTGTGTGTGTGTGTGTGTGTGTGTGTGTGTGTGTGTTTTCCGTTGAGAAAGAACTTCACATACCAGGGCTCCAACTCCTTAATGAGCTAACCTTAATTTTGAACCTCTGAACCTCTCCTCTCTTCCTCCCAACTGCTGGTGTCTCAGAACTTTACCACCATGCCTGGGTTTCTGGTGCTGAGAGCTGAAAACCAGGCTTTTTACACACTAAACAAAGATTCTACTAACCTACCTACACCTGATACTCTAACACAGTGTGGCTTTTAGAAGATGATTTGGTATATATTTCCATAGGATATAAATTGTTAAAACAACTTTAAAAACAAGACTTTTGCTAATATAAAGAATAACATTTTTTTATTATCCTAATTCACTTTTGACATATATGGTATATTTGACTGTATGTTTGTTTGCCTATTCAGAGACACACATGCATATAGATGTATGTACATATGTGTAAGCATTCATGTGGATGTCAGAGGTTGATAACCCGTGTCTTTCACTGTGGCTTTCTTATTTTCTAGGCTCTCTGGTATTTCTGTGGTGTTTAAGTCCATGTGGTAGTTTTATAACATACACAGAATTATTTCAATTTTTTTGTATCTGTTTAGATTTGCTTTGGGACCAACTATATGTTCAATTTTGCAGAAAGATCCATGAGATGCTAAGAAGAATATATATTCTTTTGAGTTTGGATGAAATAGTCTACAGATAACTGTTAGGTTCTTTTAATTCATAATGTCTACTAGCTTTGTTATTTCTCTTTTTAAGTTACTTTTTTCTGGATGACTTTTTGGTTGTCCAGTCAGGGAGGGTATTGAAGTCTACCACTACTAATGTTTCGGTTTTAATGTGCCATTTAAGTTTTAGAAATGTTTCTTTTACACAGATGAGTCCCCTTGTCTTTGGGGTATAGGTGTTCAGAATTGAGATCTCATCTTGCTATATATATTTTTTTTATAAGTATGACGTCTCCTCCACTGTATCTTTTGATTAATTTTGTTTGAAAGTGTATTTTATTAGATATTAAAATGGCTACTCTAGTTTGCTTTTTGGGGCCATTTGCTTGGAAATTTTTTTCCAACCCTTTATTCTGAGGTAATATTTATCTTTATTGCTGACTTTCAGGTGTGTGCAGCAGAATGATGGATCCTGTTTTCAAATCCATCCTCTTAGCCTATTTCTTTTTATTGGAGAATTGAGTCCATTTATGCTGAGAGATATTAATGACTAGTAATTGTTATTTCCTGTTATTTTGTTGTTGGTGGTGTTAGTTTGTGTATGTGTGAGTGTGTATGTTTGTGTGTGCTTCCGTTATTTTTGCTGGTATGGAATTACTTATTTCCTGTATT
Source organism: Rhabdomys pumilio (assembly GCA_030674055.1). Lineage (NCBI taxonomy): Eukaryota > Metazoa > Chordata > Mammalia > Rodentia > Muridae > Rhabdomys > Rhabdomys pumilio. The sequence continues at coordinate 3,155,792 of JANHMN010000008.1, forward strand.
TTCTTGGTTGTAGTTATCTTTTTTGGTTGGAGTTTTCCTTCTAGTTTTTTCTTTAGGGATGGATTAATAGATGGATATTTTTTGAATTTGAATTTTTTGTTTTCTTCACATCTGCTAATAGAATTTTGCTAGGCATACTCATCTAGGTTGACACCTGATGTTTTTTAGAAGTTGCAAGACATCTGTCCAGACCAATCTATCTTTTAGAGTCTCTGTTGAGAAGTTGGGTTTAATCTGGTATGTCTATCTTTGTATGTTACCTGCCCTTTTCCCTTGCTGCTTTTAATATTTACTTTGTTCTTTAGATTTTGTGTTTTGATTATTATGTGACAGGAGGATTTTCTATCCTGGACCAGTCTAATTGGTGTTCTATAAGCTTCTTGTATGTTTATTGGCATCTATTTCTTTAGGTCTGAAAATTTTATTCTGTGACTTTGTGGAAACAATTTTCTGGTCCTTGGAGCTGGGACTCTTCACCTTCTTATTATTCTTATGTTAGGTCTTTTCATGGTATCCCATATTTCCTGTATGTTTTGGGTCAGGAACTGTTTTAGATTTAATGTTTTCTTTGGTGTCTCAATCTCTTCTATTGTATCCTCTAGACCTGAGATTCTCTCTTCTGCCTCCTGTATTCTGTTGACGATGCTTTCATCTGTTGTTCCTGTTCTTTTCCCTAGGTTTTCCTTTTCCAGGATCCCCTAGGTGTAGTGTGTGTGTGTGTGTGTGTGTGTGTGTGTGTGTGTCTGTTTTGCTTCTATTTTCACTTTCAGGTATTATGCAACTTTATTTATTTCTTTCACCTGTTTATTTGTATTTTCCTTTAATACTTAAGAAAATTATTTGTTTCTTCTTTAAAGACCTCTACCTATTTGACTGTATTTTCCTGTATTTCTTTAAGGGATTTATCCATTTCCTCTTTAAGGACTCTATTATCTTTATAAAATTGGATTTAGGGTCATTTTCTTGTATTTCAGTTGTGTTAGGATATCCAGGGCTTGCTGTAGTAGGGTAGCTGTACTGTGAAGCTGTCATATTGCCCAAACTTTGTATTGTATTGTATTCTTTGGAGGACCTTTAGCCATCTGGATGGCTTTGGTTCCTGGATGCTCATGTTCTCATAGGTATTAGAAGCAGGTTTAACCTAGATTGTCCTAGTGTGGCAGGCCTCTGATGCATATCCTTGGATTATATGGATCAGGAACTGTAGGTCTCTATGATTCAGGAGCCATAAGTTTTATGAAATTGAGCAGAGCAGTGGCAGGAAATGGAGGGCCAGTGGAGATAGCACCCTGCTTAGGACACCTTGGTGTGCTTCAGAGGACTCAGCAAGCAGAGAAGATGGGAGTGGGAAGAAAAGCTAACCCGTATGGTTTAAGCTCAACAAGTCTGATGTGGGGGGAATAGAGAGGTGGCAGGGGAATGGAGGCCCCCCTGTGATAGCAGGCTGCTCATGGCAGCTTGTTTTTCCACAGAGGACTAAGTGAGCAAGAAAGACAGGTGATGGTTAGGGAAGCTTACCTGTATGGTTCAAGACCTGCAGGCCTGATGAAGGTGAGAGGAGATATGGATGTGAGAGTGAATGTGGGAGGTGATAGCAGGCTACTCAGGGCAACTTGACTGACTCCAGAGGACGCTTATATCTTTTAAGAATAGAAAAATCAATACTACCTTATAACATCAAAAATAAAATCTATAACATGATGATTAAAGTTTCAAAGTTAGAGGTACAATCTAATGTAGAGTATCACTCTTACCAAAATCCTGTTTAGACTTCACTCTTTGTTATGTTGGATTATAAAGATAGAACTGGGTTTTTAACTAAGATAACATTTTCCATTCACCTGTTCTTAAATTTCCTTGCTGAATCATCTGCTAACTGAGGATCTTCTGTGAGTGTAGAGCAGGGCGGGTTCTGCCTGGGACAAGCTGGTCTTTTTTAACGCTGGTTGTTGTAGGAGAAAGGCTTCCTAACCTATATGAAGTGTAATGCTACAGCATGGAAGAAGGTGACCACTTATAGAATCATTTCCAAACCATTGAAGAGCTACAGATGTTGTCATAGACTTAACATGCATAAATACAGAATTAGTGCTTGAGTGACACTCTCATTATTGCCTAGCCCACAGTCCCTGTCTGTGGACTCAATAAACTTGTCTTTAAAACCAAAACCAAATAAACAAGAAAGAGTCACTAAAGACGGATAATCTATATAACAGGAAAAAGGGTAAAAATGATTTGTGTAAGTTCTCCTTTAAATTATTTATAAATACCTTTTATAATGTTTAGATAAAACTATATATGGAAATCAATATTAGTTGATAAATTTACATTTCTTCACTTGAAAATTGTTTTTTCTTTTTTCTTTTTAATAACTGTAGTCTGTGTTAGTGTTATTTTCATTGGTTTTTGGGCAAACATTTAGAAGGCACCAATAAATTTTTGTGATACTGTTTGTGTATTGGAAATCAAATTAAAATTTTAAATATGGAATTCAGCCAAATAATCACTTTCGTAATGTAAGGCAGTCTAGCTAATATAACCCATAGTAAATGATTCTTGAGAACAAATGGCTAAAGCAACTAAAAGAGACACCACCCATAGGTAATATAATTTTATGGAAAGGCAAGCAACTGAAAGCTATGCATTTAATTGATATCTGAAGATTATTGAGCAGAGAAAATAGTACTGAGAAACCCTAAAGTTCAGTCTTTCATAATGTAATAGTCTTTCCTTTGGTGCCCTAACAGAAATTAATAGGCAAATTTAGAAAAGTAGTCATTTCTCATTATTTTGGAAGCTGAGGATTTCAAAATCAAGACACTAAAATGGAAGAAGGTCTTTCTTACTTGTCATCTAATGAAAAAAAAAAGGATACAGAGAAAAACAGACAAAAGAGAGGACAGAGATACTACATCCATTATTTTAGAATGATTAATTTTTAACCTTAAATCATTTCTGAAGATAGAATCTCATGAAACTGTTGGGTCCCCTAAGATTCCACCTCCAACAGTACTGCACTTAATACTGGGATTAAGTTTCTACATGCTTCGTACATCTCACTTTTAACATCCTCTTATCCACTAGGCGGGGAAAACCCACGGTGCGTAGCTTTAGAAACAGAAACAATAGTGTGTGTGAACATCATTTGACTTGAAAAGTAGAATTAAACAACCAGCTTCATTTCTATAACTGTTTGTGCCCAAATGTGACAAAGTGTTGCTGATCACAAATGCTGTTATAAAAATAATGTTTTGAAAGGTGTGCTCTTTCAGCAATTAGAACATGTTCCAACCATCTCTGATGTAAAATCTCAAACAGATGGAGTTATGAACCAAGTAGCTGCTGCATATGGTCTGGGTGGATTGATGTAGTCACATACATAAAAATTACATAGCTTAAAATATCAGTGAATATGACACTGAGAAGTCCTTGGCTTCAATGGGGAGGCACACAGAGGCTCCTGTGATCTTCCCAACCCGGTTCCCACCACTTCCTTGGGTTCTGTTAACTGAATTCTGTGGAAACAAAACTAAATGATTCCAGTGTTTGAGATGTTAAGATTTAGTTTCTACCAAACATAAACTGTCTTTGATCCCCATGTAAGCCTATAAGTTTATACTGTCTTCTCAGATATGATGGTTTATGCTCCCTCCAGTAGCCTTCTTCTAGAACAAACAGACCAAGATCAAGGCATAACAATTAGATTCCTCTGTGTTTCAACCCCTTGGTTTCCCTAGAGACACAGTGTTTCTTGTAATTCAATGGAACTGTTTTGGGGCCAACCAGTTCCAATCCAATTAAGCAGGTAACCTCTTTCTTCTGACTTTAATGAGACTACATTGGTGCTAGCTGATTTTTGTCAACTTGACACAAGCTAGAGTCACGAAAAAAGAGAGGACCTCAGCTAAGGAATTGCCTCCATCAGATGGTACTGTAGGTATGTCTCAGAGACATTTACTGAATGGTTTGGGAAGGCCCAACCCTCTGTGGAAGTTATCATTCCTTAGGAACTTGGTCCTGTGCTGTATAAGAAAGTAAACAGAACGATTCATGGCATGTAATCCAGTGAGCAGTGCTTTTCTGTGCTTTCTTCTTCAATTCTTAAGTTCCATTGTATTTGATGATATACTGTAACCTATAAGTAAAATAAATTCTCCAAGTCCCTTTTGGTCAGTGTTTCTAACAGAAACATATAGGCAAATTAGAGCAACTTTTATTTTCAGTTCTGACAATATGCAAACTCTAGAACCTTTTTGCTCTATGGACAACTCTGTCTGTTCTCAGCCACATATAATTTTGAAGTAACAGATGAAAAAATCTTTTGTTTGCTTTCTATGATGAAAAGTAGAAAAAAATCTTGAGTCATTACTTAGCTCCAGACTTTCCTTCATTTTGTACATGTTAGAAATTCTATAAGAAGAAGGAATATTCAGTACTCACAGACTGTAGCTCTCCAGTCTCTCCCTGTTAGAAATTACATAAAATGATTTTAGTGGTTTTTTTTTTTAATTTAATGAGTCTCTGAATCTTCTAGAATGCTGTTCTAGGGTGCCACCTCATCAATAAGACATGGCATAGCAGTTATAGCTGCTTTCTACTCTTCAACTGCATGATCTCTAAATTACAGTTTCATCCTGCTGCATTTTTCTATTGTTTGATGATTCTAATTATGATCGTATATAGACATTTCAATTACTCCTGCTAATGTGTGCAATAGGATGGTTATCCTAGACAGTGACCTTAAAATAGTTTGTAAGTCATCTACGTATTACACATAGGAAGAGATAAGGATAATAATAAAATAGAGACTAAGTGTAGCAATACATAAATATAATATCAGAACCTGGGATACAGAATCAGAAGAATGAGAAGTTCAAGGCCATCTTGAACTAAAACTTTTCAGCCTAAAGGCTGTCTTATGAATCAATTTGTCTGTGCTTTACTATGTCTATCCCTATGGATAAGAAATAAGGTAAATCTTGGAGGAGTTAGAAAAGAGTATCATTAAAATATAAGAAAGTTAATTTAAAGCTATATTTAATAAAGAAGATAGCAAGCTGAGCAAGGCATGGAAAACAAGCCAATTGGTAGTGATCACCCATGCGTCTGCTTCAATAGCTGGCTCTGTGACCCTGCCTTGAGTTCCTGCCCTGATTCCCTTCATCAACGGACTGTCATGTAGAAGCATAAGATGAAATAAAACCTTTATCTTACCTAAGATGTGCAGTAAGAAATTTTGAAGCTGTTCATGATTAAAATGTAACTAACTTTGTAAATTTATGTTCCTAAAGACTGAAACCAAACATTTTTCTTATAATCTCATACATGAAAAAACAATATATAATATATAAATTGAAGGCTTTCTTGAAAATTAGAAGTTTATAACTTTAGTGGTTTTAAAACTACTGTTTAATTGGACACTTGTAATGATTATAATGTCTGATTTAAATCCAGTTGTGTATACATTCAAGCACTTCTCTTATACTAGATGAGCCAAGCTTTAATATAAAAATTTTAAATATTCGTTGCATTTGCATTTGTGAGTCAGCAATGCTTTATTTACCATAGAAATGAAATCAACTTTTTACTTGGCTTTTTGCATACATTCTTTGTAACTATTAATGAATCTATATTTCTCATACTTTCCTGGATGGTAAAGTTATGAACATGAAAAGAATATATGATATTTTTTCAAAAACTTCAACCAGAACACCTTATGTTCTATGTGCACTCCTCCCAAATGTCATTGCCCAAAATGATTTGAAGTCCACTTAACCTCTTACGAGTCAGTGCTTGAAATAATTTTCTCAATGACTATGTATTGACATAATATGCATACAATTACTCACTGATAATAACAGTAAATACACACGGTACACATCGGCTTAGCTTTCAGCTTGCCCTTCATATCTGCATTCATTAGATTGGCAATTAATTACATAGAAGTTAGACTTTTTAAATTGTTTTTAGTGATTCTATAAACCAACCTATAATAAATTCCAAATTCTGAGGTCAGCCTAGACAGTCAAAAATTTGAAATAAAAGCAAAATCAGTTATTACAACTAATTATTTAAAATATAAATATTTGTCATTTTTTGAATTTGCTCTTGAATTTTTCTGTTCTTTAGACATTGGCATTCTGAACCATTAATTATCTCTTTTAAAATACATATGCTGTATGTTTATATTTGATTATCTTTATATTAGATCTAGCTTTAATTGTAAGGTAAATGAATTTACATACACAGAAAAATATAAATAAATGCACATCAATCAAGAAGTAGATAGTAGCAACTGCAAATTTTTCATTTAGATACCAGAATGGGATTATTTGTAAGATTTAGTATTTCATTTGTCTGTCAATTTTTTCTTAAGAAAAAAATGACAAAAACATTTCATTTTTTTCTAGTTTATTGAGGGAGAAAATGTCATCCAGTGTGGGGACCCATGGTGGCCAAAAATTTCTCCTTCCAACTCTTTGTCTACCTTGTGGCCCACCACTTTAAACATTGGCTACTCTCTAAAAGATTGCGTTACATACTAGGCAGATATTCTTCTGAATCATGAAACAATACTTATATAAGTTTAGCTGCCACTAATTGAATTTCTACAATGTGAGTTAAAATGATAAATTCTGGTTTATTTCTAATCCTTGAAATAATCTATCTTGATTCATGCCTCTTTGTCCTTTTAAATATGGCCAGTCAGATTAAGCCAAAAGAAGCTTGCGGAAAACCATAGAGCTAAGGGAAGCAGAATTATTGAGCTGCATTTTATCACTTCTTAATTAAAGGAATTTTCTCATTCAGCATGTTTATGTATTTTTAAAAATTGTACAATCACTAACTCTGTAAACCATTGCTTCTCAGAACGGAGAAATCATACAAAACTCACTTACCTTGGCATTGCTGTGCTCTCTTGCAGCCTGTGAACTTATGAACCAGGGCATCTTGGCTTTGGTCAGCTCAATTGGTTGCACATCAGCTGGGTCTCTCCAGTCTTTGGCAGATGCCATGCATATCCCCCACCTCTTCATTCAGCGTTCAACAGCTGGGACCCCAAGAAGTGGCTGTGGCCTCACCCGGAGCACCAGAAATGATGACTACACTCTTTCAGTTCGTCCACCTGTCTACTTGAATGAAGTCATCCTAAGAGTAGTCACAGAGTATGCATGGCAGAAATTTATTATCTTCTATGACAGTGAATACGGTAAGTGTTTATGGTCTGAAGAGTTTCATAAGGTAATGTTTCCTTGAGAGGCAACTTCATTAAATCCTGAAAGATATGAAGGAACATACTAAGATCATTTGGGCTTTTCTTGTTTCCACTATACTTCACAGCAACAAACAAGTAGAAGTATTTTCAATGCTATTGAGCTTATGCTTTATACTAAATAACTTTGAAGTAAAATGTAAACATAAACACCTGTCGGAGCGTATACGACACACCTGTTGTTGTGTTTTATAAAAAGATGAGGAGAGAAGGAATATGTTTGGTGGATGTGCAGTCAGGTGTGGGGGAAGAGGAAGGCACTGCAGGCACATGTGACTGAGAGATCAGTCACACATGGTATGGTATAGAATAGAGTTTATTCAGGGCCTGGTGAGAGGAGTTAGGAGAGTAGGAGAGGCAGAGAAAAGCAGAGAGAAAGAACAGAGAAGTAGAGGCTGGCCATATGCACATAGAGAGGAAGGGAGGAGGGAGCAAGAGGACAGAGTGAGAGCAAGAAGGCAAGAGAGAGAAAAGGGACAAGCAGCCCTTTTTATAGTGAGTCAGGCAAACTTGGCTCAAGCCAGGTAACTATGGGACAGAGCCTAGACAACATGCTAACACCTATAACCCCAGCACTTATAAGGCTTAGGGGAAAAAATAGAGTCAAACACAGCTTGGCTACTAGCTAGACATTGTTTTCTAAACAAATAAATAAATACATACATAAATACATAAACAAATCAGCACCTAATGCTCCAGTTAAAAGTGCTTCTTAGTAGTCTGAATACAATATATCTTAAATTTTGAAATAATAGGAAGTCAAAAAGGAAGTATAATGTACTTCTTTTAAAAATGTATAATTCTGTGATGGTAATAATGCTGGTGATGGTGGTAATGGTGGTTTTGGTGGTGAATGAAACTGGGGCAAATCCTAGAACACTGATAAAATATAAAGTCTTTTCATTTAGTGGCTAAAAAATATTTGTTTAGACATCTATTTACTTAATGTTTTACCTATTATAGTTGATAGAAGTAGATAATATTGTCTGAGAGCTATATTCAGTATAAAAACTGCAAACTAGTATAACCAATATTTCTACACTCTGTAGAAACACTCACTGTGTCATACAGTTTCCCAGAGTGCACTGTAAGGTGAGGGAAAACCCATTTGTCTCGGAATCTTTACATGTGATAACATATCAAGAGAATGTAATATTTTTTTCATTCTTTTCTGAAGTTCTTCATTTCCTAAGGAGTTTAAAGCTCTTTGTTGTTCCCTTATTTTTGAGAGTAGCAGGGGAAGTGACTGGAGCTGAATATGATCAAATGAGAATAAATAACCCCCCATGAAGAATTCACTTAGAAGTGTGTTTCCCCTCATGATTCTAAGATGTTTCTCTTCTGGGTCTTGTTTATCCGTTTTTATGAAAAGAATGTTTTTCTTGGCAAATAAGTAAATAAGCATGGAAAACAAACAAACATTCAAAGCAATCCTTTCTTCTCATAACCGGGCTTCAACTGTGAGAGTCTGAACAGTAACAGACAAGTGGACTGCAGCACAAAGGAGGCAAAGCTGAGAACCAGCAGGTTAGCAAAAATCTGGCAAGCAACAAAGGAGAGACCCCTGGGGCCCGCCAGGAAGGGCACAGGAGCACTTCCATTTAGGCCTAAATAGTCAAAGTAGCCTGGCCTTTTGGCAGCCACAATCCCATTGAACTCAATGGGCAAACTTCAGCCAAAGTCTGTGTACTCTGTAGAAACACATTTTTTGTCTCTAAGACGGAAGCCAGTACTTTTGTTGCTTAACTCGCATTATTTAGGGGTCAGAGAGTAAGAATTAAGAGCCTGACATGAACAAAAGAAACAAAAAGAATATTAAAAACAATTGGCTCATCAGCAGAAAGTCACCAGGCAAGCGTGAAACACTGCGAGATGGTATTTAAGCACACCGACTGTCTGTAGAGTCAGTATGTGCGCTGCTTTTGTCTGCTTTTCCATTACACTGTGCTCTGTTTTGACATTAAATGGGATTCACAGCCTCCGATCAAGTGTAAGCTGAAATAATCAAAGTTTAAAATCCAGATCTTTAATGGAAAACAAACGGTCCAATAAACTACGCAGCAGAAAAGTGATTTTTGATGAAGACACTTCCTCAGTGTTAAAATGAAAAATTTAGTCTTTGATTGTAAAAGTATACAGGATAGAAAATCATTTATTATCATTTATTTTCAAATCCTGTGAGAATTAAGACGGGGTTCTCAAAAGAGAAGACATATTATTGACGAGCTGAATGCTGTCCTGCAAGTGTTCTCTTAGCACACATTCACAGTCATCTAACGCTTGAAGTCCTCTGTCCCTCTGTAATGCTTTGGGGTGCATAAGGAGCTACAACAGCACCAAGACTGCATGTACTTCCATTTAAATATGTTGTTTGTTTAGGGATCAAAACCAAAACAGCAGTTTTTTTCTACTCTTGATAAACTTGCTTTGGACTTACTTAATTTAGAGTCATGAAAAATGGCCCTGCTACTATCTTCAAGATTTTTTCCAATAATAACGATTATTTAATGAAAGGAAAATTTTTCTTTTAGTGCCTACAATAAATCTTGTTAGTAAAAAATTATGCTGGGGTCCAAGATAATAGCAACCTCCCAGAGACTTTGTACCTAGAAGAGCATTGTCATCAGAAACATCATTCTAAGTGGATCAGACTTGACTTTTATCTTGATTATCAGGAGTTGCTTCCATCAATGAATGGATTAAGTATCATTAGTGAATGAAATCAGGCAGCATGCCAAGAGCCATAGTTATTGGAGGTGGAGTTTGCTTAGAATAGTGTGTGTGTGTGTGTGTGTGTGTATGTATAGGTGTGTAGATAGATGGATAGATATAATATAGATATATGAATATACATTATTTTAATATATACATATTATATAGATGTATTTATACACATACATCATTTATAGAGAAAAGCAGAGTGTATGTTTCAGGCTTCTCTATCTAGTTGACTAATGATGTACTTTTCTTCTGAACTATTTAATTATGTTTAAAGGTAACCTAACAAAGAAAATCCATATTATTGATTCTATGTAAATGGATCAAAAGGGTTGAAAAGTATGGACACTTTATTTGAGGGGATTAAGTCTTTATTTTCCAAAAGGCTTGAAAGGGAGGCCGTGTGTTGCTGAGCTTTGAACAATGAGCAATGTACCAAGTAGGAATTAAAATGTGTTTCAGAATATATGTTTACCTTCAATGACTAAAACCCTTCCAGTCAACAAGACAGAAGTTGTTTACAGGTCTCTTGTAAGAGCAAACAGTGAGTTCAGTTTTCAGTGAATGTTGGTGTAGTTTAATGAGGACTTTACTTTGGGCAGCAGTGATGAGCAGGCTCTTTGGGTAGACTTTGATCCTGGTTACTTGTGGAGAGCCATTGATGCTGGCACCTGACACTCGTGGGTAAACAAGTAAAATAGCGCATGTGCAATGGCAAAGGACCGCCTATCACCGCCCAAACCGGGACGTAACATGGGAATCTGAGCAAGCAGCCAACCAGATATGTCCACCCCACCCTAGGGTGTATATAAAGCAGCGCCATGTTAGATCTCTCTCTCTCCTCCTCCATACTTGGGAATAAACACGTGCTGCAGAAGGATTCTATGTGTCCGCGTGTGTTCTTGCCTGAGAGACGATTGCGCGGGCCACAGTTACTAAGGTTGGGGAATTTCTTGGGAGGCAGCATATATGAGAAGTGGGCACCTCAATAGAGGAAAATAGAATTAGGTCTTATCAACTGAAAGATTTAAAATTGTTCATTTTGCTTGCCAAGAGCTAGAATATGTATTTTATATTATATCATTTAATGTGCCAAGAATACAATAACAAAGACTATCAGTTGAGAATATTTGCTATATCTAACCACTTTGCTAAATTCTTCAAATGTATGCATTATCTTATGAAATCCTCATAGTCACCTAAGTGAATTGTTAATATTATTAGTATTTTTATATATATAAAAAAAACCTTAAGTAAGGCAATGCCAAACAACATCAAAATAAGTTAAGAATCCTCAATTTGATCATCAGTGGTCTTTTCGTTACTCCTGCCTTGGGCCACTATTATATTTAACACTATAGTAATAGAATAAGATTAATTCCTATCAAGTTAAAAACAAAAACTAAAAATAAAAAAACTAAAGATATGTTCACTGATCATATACAATCATCTTCTTTAAAGAGACACAATGACTTTAAGCCTAGAGATTGTATGTATATTTATAATAACTTAAACAAAAATCATACCACATTTTAATTAGCAAGATTTGGTTTTTTTGGGAACTAAAGAGACAGAACAGTAAGTAGAATAAAAACCTAACCTAGTCCATCATTATCATCTTCATCACTAACAGCTATTTGTACACAATAACCAGTGTCACAGACCAGAGAGAGGATCCTAATTCTCACGGAACAGCAAGCAGCATGAGTCTTGTGTTAATGTCAGGTGGTTTTACCATCAAATCCCCCCAAAGTCTGTGAACCAAACCAGCTCAATGCATGTGATGTAGATTTGCCTATACTAAGGACTCTTAGTGAGAAAGTATCTTTCTCCAACTTTATTTTTCTACTGCTTATTTTTATTGGACTGTTTTTTGTTTGTTTGTTTGTTTTTTTGTTTTGTTTTTATTTTTTGTTTTGTTTTTTTGCACTAAGGATCTGGATTTTAAACATTCATTATTTCAGCATACATATGATCACAGACTCCTCCTATCTAGAGAGTACTTCTGCTTCCAAAGTGCAGAGTGCCCTAAGAGTTTCTTAGAAAATGGCTGTCACCACATCACTCTTTTTTTTATACCCTTCACATTCTTGGCCACTAGTAACTTTCCTGTACAACTGCAATTCTTCTAATTAATCTGAATGATACAAATTGGAATCAAATTAATTAAAACTTTCTTGCTACATTTCTTTGATAAGACTAATTCAACTCTTTAGTGAGTAGAATAAATCCCAATAACAATCAGACTTTCTTTCAAAAGGTGGATGGTATTTTTCTTGAACTTCTGTACAAACTTTTCTACTGGACCAAAAGTATTAATCCAGGTACAATTGGCTTATTTGTGATCACAAAGACTCCAGTGCCCACAAGGACAAAGTCTGTTATCTATAATGACCCTGACCAGTGAGTTGAAGCTGAATAGACTGACCTCCAAAACTGAAATGTTGCCATTAATCATGCCAATTAGATTAAAAAAGAGTGTTTCCAATTGGACTTCTTCAATTGTAAAGAAAATCGAGCACAAAATTTTTAGAGATTTTCCCACAAATTTCTTACAAATAAATAAAGGTAATTTCACTTTAGAGGAGTTTTCTTATAATATATCATTGCAGGATGCGACTTAAAGTTCTCTAAAGACCATAACCAATGACTAGTGTTTTCAAGAGTGTTATAATTTGGAAGTAAATATGCTATTTCTAAGGTATATGTGGTTGATCTACATGAGATACAGATCTTTGTTACCAGACATCTAGATTTCTTGCCAGCTTATAATACTTGAGACTATCGATTTTTATTTTTAAAAAATCTGTTCTTAATTTAAGGAAACTTCTTGCAGTTCTCAAATGAGTGGTGTTGGCACATATTCTTAATCCCAGCACTGGAAGCATATGTCAGGAGTTTGACACACATATCATGGATGATAATTGTGGTGAAGAATTAAGAGGAGTATTTACAGGCATAGGCAGAGGCAGGCACGCATTTCCTGATATTTGCAACAGACATATTGGTTAAATTACAGTACTGATCATAAAAGTATGGTATAGGAATGAAGATTATAGCATTGGGCTAAAAAGTAAAGCACTTTCTCAGTTTACAAGGTTTGCACCAGAGCATTTTCTCAAAAACCAACATTCCAAATTCAGTTTTATAGACTAAAAATGTCATGCCTTATTTAACTCTAGAAGTCAAAGTTCTGTTTTCAAATTCTTCTATACATCCAGAAAGAACTACCATATTTTAATAGTGAAAATTTTGCCATTTATCTTCAAGAAGAACTGCAGGATATTTCTGAAAAAAGAATCAGAAAGTGATCATATCTCCTACTCTAGGCTTCATGGCTCATTAGAAAAGAACATTGCAAGCTGTGGGTTGCAATGTTACTCATCACATCTACAAATCCAGCTAGAAACTCTGGGAGGCTGATGGACATTTAAACTTAAATAGCCCAGTTTCCATCTAAACCAGAGCCCTGCAGGCCCACCTGAGAAAGTAATATCATATGCAGGGAAAGTCAACATGGAATCTTGAGTACAAAAAGCAAGCCAATGTTATCTGACACTTCTTTCATGATGTTACCCAGAATAAGGCCAAGGTTATGCAGTTCCTCTCATAGAATATTTGTGCTAAGGGTACAAACAACCTTACATAGGTGTGTGGATCATAAAGAGGTGGAAGAGCTTATATGCTTGAGTCAGTGTTTGAGGAGATAGTTTCAATATCTCACATTACCAGAAGTTCAAGGAAGAAATAGATTAAGAAATATCCGTCAACTGCTTGATGATTAGACATCTGTTCAGTGTTTTAAACACACGCTTGTAAGTTTCAGATTGATAAATAAGTTACAACAAGAGCATATATTATTGGTTTTAAAGGATGTGATGGCAGGTTCTAATTCTTCTGATTGTCCCTTAGAGGCAGACAGACAGAAGTCCAAAATAGTCAGTTCTTAGTGAAGAAGAAGATATATAATGAAGCTTTGTCTACCAGAAGATGAGTGGTAAAGAATAAGAGAAAATACACTCTACCTTTATGAGAAATTGGAAATTCATTGAATTGAATGCTCCTGGATTGTTGGGAAAAGTGTAATAATATTGCAGCCAGAGCCATTATCAATTTCCTGTGTTGGGATATCTAAAAATTGTGTTATCAATTGTAATATCCATAGCAATGAATAATTAGCTTATACGCAATACAATGCAAATGTGATTTAAAACTTCAAATACTAAGGATAGGTTCCTAGCACTGAGAAGGGGAAGCTGACACCATATACTTACACCCCTAAACAAGAAGCTCTCTAAAATTGGTCCCCTCTTGCAAAGGAACAACTAGTTGTCTTCAATGGAGTCACCCCTTCAGGAAAGATCTCCTGCTCAGGAGAAGGTGGCCACCACAAGTCAAACTCATTGCTATTTTTGTAGACCTTTTAATTTTATATTGCTTTGCTTGGACATTTTTTCTCTTACCGGAATTTTGAGAATATATTTGGTTTCCAATTTTATGTATTATAGAGAGTGGATGTTCCGGTTAGTATTTAAATCAGCAGCACCCATTCTGGCTTGTTTACAGATCTGCCATGTTCCTGACTAGCCTAGGACTGAGGCCACGAGTGGTGGAAGCATGTTCTTGCTGCTGCTTGGCTCAGGCCACGGCTCAGGTGGTCAGAGACACCAGCCTTGCCACCCACAAGATCCCAGTGTGGGAGATGGCTCTGCCATCCACGATCCTGCCATCCATGTGGTACCCAGTAGAAATGAGACTCTAATGTTTAAAGATTAACCAAAGGCTTTATAAGTTTGATAATGCCCAATAAACATGATGCCCACACAATTGGAAGTGTTAACCAATTAACTAGATATAAGTTGTTAACCTAGGTATAAGTTGTTACCCAGGACTGCTCTCAGTACATATATGGTCATCCATGGCACCTATAACTCTGCCTCCTTAGCTCCTCCTCTTCCTTCTCCTCTGCCTCTTCTTACTCCTCCTCTTCCTCTCCTTACTCCTCCCATCTTAGCTCCTCCCAACTTGAGGGGAAAATATACTGCTACAAGTGGGTGTTCTGTGTAACTGTGGGTTTCTTGGTTTATGTTGCTTATTTTTGAAAGAAGGGAATAAAAGGAAACAAACAAACAAACAAACAAAGGTAGGTCTGAGGGAGTTGGGTCGGTATAGAAGTAGGGTTAGGGATCAGAAAGGAGTTGGGAGAGAAGAAAAGCATGATTTTTTTAAGATACAAAATTGCAAAATCTATGTAAAACCATACTAAGTCATGCTTAATATTTTTATTTCTTTTTTCTTATAAAATTATTTAAAATAAGTTTATTTTTTAAAAGTAAAACATCTATAAAATATAGACATATTTTGAAACAAAAATTTTATGGATAGTTTCTGCTAAAAACATTGTTTGCAATAACAAAGTTGGATAAAATATGCAAAAAGCACGAAACAGCACTGCTTAGCTCACTCTCATCTTCAAATTAAATTAAAGAGAAATTTATTATTTAATATATTTGGATATTTCAAATCTTCTGTTCACTTAATGTTTTATTTATTAAGATGTTATTATAAAGAACATACAAGTAACTATTCATACCGCAAGATTAACCAGACCCTTAGCACATACATCTCAATTAATTTAAGCCATGGAGCTTCACATAGGATTTTACATTTTCATTGTCAAATATATCTTTATGCATATATCTTCCACCAGAAACTGAAAAAAAATATGAAAGCTGAAACTAAAACAACTACAAATTGGCTTTATATCCTTTCCATGACTCAAGTCATTATGACTTGCTTTCATCTGAATCCTTACTCAACAGTCAGTATTTATAGTTTCTTGCTCTCCTTCCTACATTATACCGCTCCTATATGCACATTTGTTTATCTCTTTATTTATATATGTATATGTATGCATATAGAAACTTTTTTCGTTAGCTATTTTTAGATGTTTATTTATTTTATTTTTATGTGTATGAATGTTTGCCAGCATGTTGTATAAATCCATTTGATTGGTGACGACAAAAGTTAAATCCCTAGCTATGTAGCAACAGATGTTTGTGAGTCATCATGTAGGTACTGGAAACTGAACCTGGGTCCTCTCTAAGAGTAACAAGTACTCTTAACCACTGAGACATTGCTCCATTTTATACACACACACACACACACACACACACACACACACACACACACACACAGAGAGAGAGAGAGAGAGAGAGAGAGAGAGAGGACTAACATCCACATTTGAGGTATAATACGTAATTTTTTTCTAAGATTGTGTACCTCCCTTAATAATATGGAATCTAAGTTCATCCATTTTCCTGAAATTTTTCTGATTTCATTTTGCCCTGGAGCTGAAGAATTTTGCATTTTTATATGTTTACTGCATTTTTGTTTTCCAATCATCTGATGGTGAACCTCTAGGTTAGTTCCATTTATGCATTTATTTGCCACAACTGCTTAATCATTCTGAAAACTGGAGAATCCATGAAGCATCAAGAAAACGAAGTAGTACACCAATGATCAAATTAAATTGAATGATCAGATTATCTTGCACTTCTTTGTACAGAACAATTTCTACTTCAGGAAATCCTAAGTCTGTTACCTGCATGCTCCTCTGCATATTAAAATCATTTATTTAATAATGCAAATTAAGGTTCCGCAGAGTCAGGTAGCTGGGGTATATAAGCAGAGTCCTTCATTTTGAAATGAAGATTAAAGAAGGGTCCTCACTAACACATTCCTGAGTCATGATCTTTTATCCATGGAGTGTAGCATTGGTGTAGATTTAATCTGAGCCCATAAGATGGACACTTGCTCTTAATCGATTGCAAATGTTTATAATCGCCCCAAGGATGCTTTCAAATGTCTGATAACTATAATAATCTTGACATTCTCTCTCGACAGCCTGAAAGCTGTTTATTAGTCACTGGCTGCTTTCCAGCCTTCAGCTCTCCCATTTACTCCAGTCTACATCAATAAGCATGTAATTAATCCAAGCAGTTTATTGAACCATTTCCTTTGCATTAGTATATATTATGTCAAATAGATAAAAAATGGTATACTATCCTATTCAGGATTTATACATCAGTGACTGTGCTTTAAAAATATTTCTCAGCTTTACTGTAAAGATGGTTTCGATAGTAAAAGATGATAGGATTATGCCCAAATATATGAACAGATTCTTAAAATACCAAAAAATACTACATGACTACAAAGACTTTGTTTTGAATGAAGAGTTTTTTTTAAAACAAATCTTTGAAAATTACTTGATAGTTAAAAGCCACGCCCCCCTTAGGAAGTAGACACAGAGAACATATTTTGCTATCCAAATATTGGAAAAGTTCTGTTCTGGCTTATAATATACCTCATATATATTCAGCACTAAGCTGTGTTTCAATTTGTAAAATGAGAAAGTAGGAGAAGAAAGTCACAAGGTCCTACATTTTAATTTTAAAGCTTAACATACGGTTATAATTTCAGAAACACCATGCTTAGCCAGGGCCGTGCTGAAGTCTCCCTGCTCAAATTGAAGTCCTCAATGCATTAAGTGACCAGAATGATTAAATGTCTTAACCTTCCTAAAGGAAGAAATGATGAATAGAGAAATATTCAGCATGAAACTTTACAGATCTCTTTTCTTATATGATTCAACATTTAAAAGTGATGTATGAATGCAAGGATGAGATTATACACTTTTATTTTGTTTACAAAAAGTCAGTATGTTTAGATAAATTGTCAATTTACTTTGAAAAGAACAATACTGCAATATTTCTCAATAAGTGATAGGTTTGGTGTTATTAGCAGATGGATAGACCACATTTCCCAAGAGCTGATTTGATTTTCTCATCACTCTCTTCCAGGTACCTTTGACAGTGATTGGCACACAATAAGTCAATAGTATCAAGAAAGTGACCTAATTTGATACAAATGGCTGGTACAGGTTCCACCAATGTGTATCACATATTTAGCTTAAATAATGTATTCTATTATCTCATACTTTTAGTTTCTTCATAGGCTTACTTTAGAAACATAAATCAACATTAAATTCCAGATGTAATTGGACTAGTCTACTTTAATATAAACCACTTTGGTAGGAAGATTAAGAGTAATTCTACTATAGAGATAAAAATGTAATTATTTTACAAGATTTGACAAAATGAACCAAGGTCTCCAATTATCCATTACATCTTAGAGGATTACAGGGGATGATGGCATAAACAGGAAACATAATTTGGGGTCAGAAAAATTGATTGTCTATAAAATGTTAAGCTCTACAGATGATTTTGTTTGTTTAGACTTGCTGAGGTAAAAATATCTCTCTATAGTTTGTAGTGGTCAGTTCCTGAGTCACTTGTACAGGCTAGCATTGAATTTGAGAATGTCTTCCTCATCCTTCCATGAGCTGGGATTTCAGAAATGTGTCACAATACCTGACTGTGCTTAGAATGCTTGCTTGAAAGATAGGTAGAGATAAATAGACAGATGATAGATAGATGATAGATAGATAGATAGATAGATAGATAGATAAATTATAGATAGTTGATAGATTAAATATGATAGATGGTTAATAGATGATGGATTGAGCAATAGACATATATGTAGTTGAATAGATAAATCTTAGATATATAGATGGATGAAATATGATAGATGATGAATAGATAATAGATAGATCAATAGATGATGACTGAACATAGATAAATAGATTATAGATTAAAAGATAGATACATAGGTAGATGATAGATCAGTGGTTCTCAACCTACCTAATGATGTGACTGTTTACTGTAGTACCTCATGTTGTGATATAGTACCCTCAACCATAAAATTATTTTTGTTGCTACTCTGTAACTGTAAATTTCCATCTGTTATGAAGCATAATGTACACATAATGTACACATAATGCACATAATGCTTTCAGATAGTCTTAGGTGACCCACAGGTTGAAAACCACTGTGATAAATCACACTGTCATTCCTATTAGGAAATGTTTCTATTTTTGAAATTTTGACAGAAAACATAAAATAAAAATAAAACTAAAAAAAAAAAAAACAAAGTTTTGATTGAGTTTACTAAAATCTTGATAACTGAAATGTACATTTTACTGAAATCTGATGCTTAAATACCTGCCTTCATATTTTAGCCACTCTCATTTTTATTAGAAAAAACAGTACTTGAGTGAAATAAAATAATACCATGGATTCCTTG
The DNA here is from genome assembly GCA_030674055.1 of Rhabdomys pumilio. Taxonomy (NCBI): domain Eukaryota; kingdom Metazoa; phylum Chordata; class Mammalia; order Rodentia; family Muridae; genus Rhabdomys; species Rhabdomys pumilio. Next base: position 3,174,987 of record JANHMN010000008.1, read on the forward strand.
TATACGAAGGTTCATACTTCCCTGAGACTTCTGCTGTTCTTTTACATTGTCTTCATCAGGCATGATCAAATAATTGATGGTGTACATTTCTGTTTTTTCTGTCTGTAAACTTGAAGCGCGCCAAAGACAGGAGTCAACCATATCTTCCTCCTCATCAGCAAATTATGTGTGTATGTGTGTATGTCTCTCTCCCCCATGTCTGTGTGTGTGTGTGTGTGTGTGTGTGTGTGTGTGTGTGTGTGTGTGT
>JANHMN010000008.1:3175243-3188266 GCA_030674055.1 Rhabdomys pumilio
TGTGTGTGTGTGTGTGTGTGTGTGTGTGTGTGTGTGTGTGTGTGTGTGTGTGTGGTGTTAGCAGATGTGTATGTAAGGGGTCAAGCACTAAGTATTAAAAGTTAAAGTTCCCTTCCTTCTGCTTCTTCCTCTTTTTCTAACACTCTTCCTCCTCATTTAATTTGTAGTTGACTGGTGGAGTTTTGTTAAATGTAGGGAACAAATTACATTTCTGTTTCACTTCTCTGACCGGATTCTCTGACTCTTATAATCCAAAACTACTGCATTACAACTCAGTATACAAGAAAAGCTTTTATTTTTCATTATGGCTTTATTCAAATTTTAGTTGTTTCCTAAGGACCAAGGACTCAGACTGACGAGTCCACGTGCATAGGGTCACTGGGAGTCGAGTGTAGAATGTTGGACAAAGGATAAAGCCAGGGTTATTTCATTCATAAAGAAAAGGTGTCTTGCTCTGTGAAGACAGCAGAAAATGAAAATGGAAGACATCAATTATAAAAATGATTCAAAGTGATGACAGCTGTGTAGAAGCAACTTTCTGACTCCAGTCTGTTGTTCTGACCTCAAATGCAGTACGTTCCCCTCCACATAGACATTGTTTCCTGAAAGAAGAAAAGGAACATTGACTAGAAGTGATTCAAAAGGCCAGTTTCCACCTGAAAATTAAAACTAGACCTTTGGACTCCGTGGATGAGAGGGAGTGCCACAATGAAATACAAACTTTTTAACCATGGTAACGCTCATCTGGGAACAGTGCTGTCTACACCCCCTAAGGGAAGCAGGGCAGCTGGCTCAGTGCTTGCCAGCTAGCAAATGTGCAGAACATTTGGGATACTTGTGTCTACTAAGAAAAGAAAGGATCTGCAGTCTTTATGGTTCTCTCAAGTCTGTGACAAATTAAAGAACTATTTCCTACACTGTTCTCTGAATGATCATCATGGACTTACTCTGTCTGGAGAATTTCAGAGCCCACGTGAGTGGCATGAGGATTCATGGTTCAAAAAGTTTTTCCAGATGATACTGTAATTAAAATCTGTAGACATTAATTTTAACCATTCTGATTTGTATTGATTTCTATTGCTGGCACCAGAAGATATCACAAGTATGAAGGGTCAACACATGTCATCTTTTATGGGTCAGAAGTCTGGCATCAGATCATGAGGTTAGGGGTCATAAATCAAAGGTACAGTCAAAGCATGGACATCTTCTCATTCTGGGAAGGCTCCATTTCTATTCCTTGTGCAGTTGCCAAAAATCGCCACCTCTCTTCACTTCTTCTTCAGATCAATCACCCACATTGCTTTCCCCAAACCTTCACTCGTCTTTGTCTCTCCTCTTTTGCTTCTCTCTTCTAATTTTCATTCCTCATCATTATACTGTCTCACACAAGTTATAGAGTTTACCTTTCTATTTTGATTTCACTGGATTCCCTGCATCAGTAACACCTTCATTTTTGATCCCTCCCAGCAATGTGATTTACCATATATAAAGATTACAAGGCTTAGGATGTGGGCACCCAGGAAAAGAGATCACTCTTCTGCTGACCACAGGTCCCTTTATACTACCTAAGGGAAATTGCCTTTGCCCATAATCTTATGTTTAATAACTCAGTTGACGCGCTGTCTAACACTTGCTGTTGTGTGTTTATCTGGTAAGTAGAGCTAATAGCAGTTGGGAAGCATTCTTTTCTCAATAAACAGCCCCGACTGACAGGTGCAATCAGTCTAGCAGCTCCTTGAGGTCAGAAACCATGTGCTTTTATTTCTGTAACTTTTGAAACTTAGCTCAGTGACTAATGAAATCAGAATGAAGATAATGTAGGGGAATAATTGAGATGGTTGATTATGTTCATGTTTAATTAACAAACCCAAAGGCCTCCTCTTTCTTTTAATGAATCTTTTATATACAGCTTCTAATGGCATGATTTGGATCAGTTCTTCTCACACGTACCAGTTGCTGCTCATGATCAGCTGTATCACCCTCAGAAGAGGAAAACACTTGCTGCTTGATTCTTCTATAGCAGAAATCTGCCTTGGGTTGAGTGCTCTTTTGAGTGGCTAGTCATCAATAAATTTGAGGCAGTGTTGCCTAATGGAGAGCGAGCAGTAGATTATCCTCCTCATTTTCTCCCCACATCACTCCCCCACCCCTCTCTCTCTCACACACACACACACCACACACACACACACATTTGCTAATTTGATCTTTGAAGATTCTTATACAATACCTGTTTCTTCATATATATATATTAGGCAAAATTTTCACACAATTTTATAAATCTGCATTTGTAAGTCAATAGCTGTGGAGTGACAACCAAAATTCTGAGGTCATGAATTTTGTTCTGACCCAGCAACAGTGTGTATAACTGCTTACCTTATGGTCAAAAATAAAACCTAAAATGTAACCATATACAGGGCTGGAGAGACGGCTGAGCAGTTAAGAGCGTCCTGAGTTCAATTCTCAGCAACCACATGGTGTCTCACAACCATCTGTAATTGGATCTGACTTCCTCTCTCTCATCTGGTGTGTTGAAGAGAATAACAGTAAACTCATGTACATAAAATAAATAAATAAATCTAAAAAGTAATCAAATATATTTAAAAATAAGAGGGGAACATGATCTAGTATTGGGTGGGGGAAAAGGACTGAAGCCCCGAGGGCCAGCAGAAAAAATGGAAACAGGCAACCCTGGGATGTAAGAGGTGAAGGGATCCTCCAGATTGTACCAGAGACCTGGGAGGTGGGAGACTCTTAGGACTCAAAGGAAGCGACCTTAGATGAAATGCCCTACAGTGGGGAGAGGGAACTTGTAGAGCCCATCTCCATCAGAAAGACAAGGCATAAAATGAGGGATGCGGTTGCCAGCCATCTCACAGTCAAAACTCTGACCCATAATTGTTCCTTTCTGAAAGAACTGAAGGGATGGAAATGGAGAGGAGCCTGAGGAAAAGAAGGCCCAGAGACAGGCCCAAAGTGGGATCCAGCTCAAGGGGAGGCCCCAAGGCCTGACACTATTACTGGGGCTATGAAGTGCTCACAAAAAGGGACCTATCGTGACTGCCCTCCAAAAGACCCAACAAGCTGCTGAAAGAGTCAGATGCAGATATTTGCACAGAATGTATTGAAGCTGCTGTCCTCTGTGGTTGAATTATGGAAAAGCTGAAAAAAAGCTGAGGAGGAGGACAAGCAGTCTCAATTAATCTGGACCCCTGAGATCCCTCTGACACTGGATCATCAACCAGGCAGCATACACCAGCTGATATGAGACCCCCAACACATATACAGCAGAGGACTGCTGGGTCTGAGTACAGTCAGAGAAGATGCAGCTAAGCCTTAAGAGACTGGAGGGTCCAGGAAGTTTAGTGGTCTGGTGGGGTAGGATGTGAGTGGTGCGGACATTGTTGTGGAGACAGGGATGTGGAGATGAGGAACAGTCGGAGGGTGGACTGGGAGGGGAATAAAATCTGGAGTATAAAATAAAATAAAGATTAAATATAAAGAAGGAATTTTAGAAAAGCTCAACTTGCACCACAACTTCTACATAGCAGGTATATTTTGCATTTCCTTCCCCATAGACAGTTTATCTCCCACTTAAGTTCATCCTCTAATTAAAAATTTCAATACATTACATTTTTATTGGAAATAAAATCAGAGGCTCTATCTGTAACATCTGAATCCTGCCTCCAGGTAGATTTCTCTGACAACTTGGCTTCAGGCAGCAGCTGCCCAGGAGTCCTGTCGGCTCTTGAAACACTAGGTTCTTCCTATGAAGACATCCTTCTACACTCCCAAGCTATTCTCTTCTCTCCCAAATCTTCTCCAGAGCACTGCCCCCTCGCTCTTCAGGGAACAGTATAAGGTCCAGTTTTGAAATGAAACCTCAACTGGGTGACTAATACTGGTCTCTCTCTATGCTGTGGTTTTATGAGTTGATTCCTTCTAAACATATTTAGTGCCTTCTGTTTGTTAGCTGTCTCATTGTAGAGAGTGTCTTTACTACTATCCCCCTGTTTAAAGCACTGGATCCACTATTTGGCTGAAATTTTTTTAAATGACATTTTTTTTTCAAGTGAAAGAGTGAAGCTGAATCAAAGTTGTTCTTTTGGAATAAAATTTTAGAGTGTGTGTCATCTGGAAGATCTCAGATGCTTTTCAATGCACTTTTGGCTTTGTGTTTTATTTATGTGAACTTATAAACAATTCAAATAAAAAATAAAATAAACCCTTACAATTCAAAATCAGGATTATGTTCTAGTTTCTGAGATGGGCATAGGCTTGATTTTCCAAATGATTGTGATTGACATGAAAGTTTTGAGGACACCCGGTATCCCCATAATCCTGACATCATGTATAGACCTGTGTCTGCCATGCCCCATTAGAGTTACCTCTGTTCAGGCCACTGTCAATGGTGCACTATTATATGCTTCCAGACTTAGCTATTCAGCCTCCAGTAATCTTGCTCTTTTGTTTCTTGCCCTGCTGTGCCCACTGGGCCTTTTATCCTTTGAACCTGTTTAATGCTAATAGATGAGGCTTATAATATAGTTAGGAATACTTACTGGAATGTATACAGAAAGAATTATCATAGAAATGAACACATCTCTAAAGTGAAGTTTTAAAAATGTATATATCAATAAGGAAAGCACAGATTTTAAAAATTAATTTGTAACTTTGCAAACACATTTTCATTGTGCATAAAAATACCAGTTTCTATATTTGGAACTATTTATGTCTCATGCTATAGGCTTACCCACTCTTTTCAAATTAATTAAACCACTTGAGAGGCAAATTTTGCATGCATGCCATCAGACACAATTAGAAATTTTGATATAAATTCCATTGGTGTTAAAGTTTTCATTTCTGATTCTTAACCAATTGTGTTAGCTTTAAATTTTTCATGTCATGGGAAAAAATTAAAAAATATAATTTGTGAACTAGTAAAAATAAATCATATATACTAACATTTCTTTGCCTAGGTAGAGTTTTTGGTTATATTTACTACTTTAGACCCCTATTGTAAGCATCCGGTATGGTAGGAGAAAAGGAATTATACATTTTGGGCATTTGCTTATATTTAGGCATTTATATTTAATTATTGATAATTACTTGTGATATTGTAATTTATTTCCCATATTTAAAAGATGAAATGAGCCTCGAACTTTTTATTTGACAACTTTTTAGAAATGGTCATATATGAAATTTGATGTAAAAATATCTTGAAGGCCAACATACATTCAAAATCTTGAATCATAGTTTCAAAAATTCTGAAATATATTTTTTTTGTTCATGCTCATGATTCCACCTCCTTAATCCTGAAAACAAAATCTCCTTTTCGGTATTCAGACTTAAATATTTCATAATGACATTTGTTTTATAAAAACATTAAGTGGCTTGAGACTCTCAGAAAGAAAAATCTCAAAATATTCTATTTATATTCTGAATGTCAATTTAGTGATGATGCTAAGTCTTGAGAAATGTGATTCACATTCATCTGGCATTCATGATATTATTTCACTCTTTAAATGTCACATCTTTCATTAGTTTCCTTCTAATTGATCTAACATAGTTTCTTCATAGTAATGATTCTAATACATTTTGTGATTGTGGATTATGATGAATGAAATAAATAAATTTGTAATTTAAGAAATTGGAGAAAAATAGTGGGGTGTATTTTACTTGTTCTAGAAGCACAAATAAAATATTATTAGTGCTTAAAAGAAAAACTCTGAGGTTGGAAAGCTATACAGCTTTGTTTGCATGGAGCAGGGCTGTGGAAAGGAGAAACAGATAAAGCTGAGTCTAGGTTATGCATGGAGGTTCTGCAAACAGCTACATGGCAAAAGGGAAGGAGCCACAAAAGCCCGAAGTACCAGAGAAACTATACTTAAGCTCTGTCTAGCATCCAAAAGAAAAAGACAGAAGGGAAGAAAAATAAAGTTACACCTTCTAAAGCTGAAAGGTTTCTGATGACGGAACAGAGTCCTGGCAGCCCTGTAGTTACTGTGCAACACATGGGGGCTGGTAAGGAAACGACATCATCTCATTTAGGTGATATTTATCTTACTCATCTTTTTCTTATGATAATAGATGAACCACCTTCCCTTAGGGTAGTCTCTAAACTGAGAGAATAAACAAACCAACTGAATTATCTTGTGTATAGCTTGTAATATTAGGTCTCTACCAGGCCAGAGATAGATTCCCTTCATTTCAACAGGATAAAATACCTTTCCCTTAACGAGCCTCCAGTGCTACTGTAACACTTCCCTGTCTGAAGAGGCAACCTTAAAATCATGCGTGAAATAGGCTGAAATTGAATGATAGATATGCCTCATTGTTACCGTGAAAACCCACAGATCCAGTACCAAAGCTGTTAAGAGAAGGAATTAATCTAGATTGTTTCAGTTTGTTCTTTAATGCTGAAGAAAGTAATCTTGGAGTTTGGAAATGAACCTGTTTTCTAACCCTCTCTATTATGTGTACCAAATTTTCCCACAATTTATTTACTTTAGAATGATAAATGGATAGAAATAAATTCCTTTGGAATAAGTCCAATGGTTTTACGTATCAAGCAAAATCATAAATAAATCTGAGAAATCATGCCTGTTGAACAATAAACTTCCCAGAAGTAAAATGACTTCTTTTTCTTCTGTGTTGTAATATTCCTAGATATCCGTGGAATACAGGAATTTTTGGACAAAGTATCCCAGCAGGGAATGGATGTTGCCCTTCAAAAGGTAGAAAACAACATCAATAAAATGATCACCACGCTCTTTGACACCATGAGGATAGAGGAGTTGAATCGCTATCGAGACACTCTTAGAAGAGCCATCCTCGTTATGAATCCTGCCACAGCTAAATCCTTCATAAGTGAGGTAGGTATATCCAGGGTTGGGCAAAGCACAAAAAGCAAATACTTTGGAATGGATTCCATTGAGGATATGAAACTAAAAGAAGAGAGGAGGAGGATTAGCTGCATAACCCTCATTTACACTAATGAAGGAGGCAGAGTGAATTGCTTGCTCATCTCATTTACCCCACATTGGCCAGCTAATTACTAGGAATGTTTGTACTTGTATATATTTAGGCACATGGCCAGGACAAGTTTCAGAAGCCTTATGAGTTTCGAAGTGCTGTTGACCTGAATGAATCTAGCAAGCTTGAGAATGGATTCACAAGTGTGCAGCTAATTCCTTTGTGTTGATGTTGTTACTGTAAGCTAAAATTATGTTTCTGAGGAAAGATTTACTAGAATGAGACTCTGATTGCCAAAGGAAAGTGATTCCACAAAATATACCACAACTTACAGTTCTGTTCTAGGAATCTGGACTAACACAAACAACAAGGACTAACTGAAACTCTACAAGGGGATGACCACAACATTGTGATGTCATGTCATGTCTACAGAATGTTAGTTTTATCTGCTACCTTGGCTAGACACAAGAAAACGTAGTAAAGAACCAGTGAGACTAGTGAACAGACAGCCTTGCTGCACCCCAAAATGTTTGTGATCTCCTTGCCTTTTTTCTTTTTAGCAATTATTTATAACTTTTATTAACAATAATAACAATTATTATTATAAAAAAAGATCCTCGCCTTTTTTCTTTTTCTTTTTTTACTATGGTTAAGTGTTTAATTTTATCCTAGCCTCTTTTGCCATAGTTAAGTGTTTGATTTCATTTAATGATAGAATCACTCATTCAATACACACTTTCACATTCTCTTTTTAGCTTTGTGAGCTTCAATCAATGAATTTCTTCCCCTTATTTTTCTTCTTTCACTTCATCAACTCCTGAAATTCTGCATAAGATTCCAAACTAGAAGTTGTTCCTTGACACTAGGATTGGGAAACAGAATACAAATCATTAGATACTAGAGAGTTAACACCAGTTGAATGTTAATATAGATTTTGCCATGTGGATTTAAGGAAGAGAGAGGACTGTGATCATGAGTTTAGCAAATGACTAATTCACCATGCAAACCTAGACTTTTTTTGTGAGAAAATATTTTAGAATAAGACCTTAGAGCAAGCAAGGTGTGTTTGTCTCCTGGTTCAAGAGGTGTCATTCCATGAGCTCTAGACTGGCAGGGAGGCTGAGCACGGAGTTGAGAGCAGGTATCTGAATAAATCTGTTCATTTCATAATGGTCAGGAAGCAGTAAGGCCAAAAAATTATCTTGGGATAAAGTACAGCCTCCAAGAAAATAACCCTCTGTTACCTTCAAAGTTGCATAAAAAAAAAAAAAAAACTATACTAAAAGTTAACATGAGATACTAGGCCCCAAGTTTAAAAAGTTTCTTCTACTTTGCAGTAATGCCACCAAAAAAGGGTTCATCACAGGTTAATCCCAGGTAAAACCCACATGGTCTTGTCATTCTCCTTATGAACACTGTAACAATCTGAACATTGTATACAAGACTATATAATTGCTAAATCAGCTACCAATCAAAGGACACTTGGTATTTGCAAACTGCAACATTTCAAAATTGTAATGCTTTTTAGAAATTTGACAGTGACTGTGTAGAGACATAACATATAAACTGGATAATAGATAAAAGTTGAGATATCACTGGTTTTTCTCTTGGAGGTGATCAGAGGTTTTATTAACAAGGCATAGTTGATTTGGACTTGATACTGTGGGTAGGAATTCACAAGGAGAAATCAGAACAAATTAAGTTTACCTGAGATCCGTTATATGATCACATTTTACATGAATATTTTTAATGTTTTAAGATTCCATTTGATTATCAATGAAGTAAAAATATTTATTTAAATGTATTAAGAGTATAACACAAAATAATAAGATTATATCATAGTAAGACCCAAAAGATAGCAGTGAGGAGGCCTGAAAACCAGGAAATGTTCAAAATAGTAATGTCTAGATATTTTCTTTTCTATTACATACTATCACGGCAGACAAAAAATACATAAACATGCCTCCTTAATTGAAAATGGGGACATAAAAATGAATAAAAATATGGGGGTTGATTTCAGTTGGGTATATATTGGGAGAAGCGTGTGCAAATAATGAACTGAAAGGGGCTAGCATGCTCAGGACATGTACTAATTAATCAGTGTACATAGATGGAGAGACAGGGGAACCATTGCTTTCCTTCTCAGAGAAGAGATTTAGACCTCTAAGCTTCTGGTGGATGTAGGACATAGGACCAAATTAATGAGACTCAGACTCAGTTACTAGCAGATTATTGAAACTCCAATAGCTAGGAATTGCAGAATGAGAAAATATGAGCATTTTAAAACTAGGTTCCAGGAGATTGTGGTGCAGTATTAAGCTGCTAGAGGTTCATCAATCAAATATGATTCCCTCTACATTTGTCTTAGTCGTGGTTTTTATTCCTGTACAAACACCATGACCAAGAAGCAAGTTGGGGAGGAAAAGGTTTATTTGGCTTACACTTCCACATTGTTGTTCATTACCAAAGGAAGTCAGGAGTGGAACTCAAGCAGGTCAGGAAGCAGGAACTTGCTTCCCCTGGCTTGTTCAGTTTGTTTTCTTATAGAACCCAAGACTACCAGCCCAGGATTAGTACTACCCACAATGGGCCTTCCCCCCTTGATCACTAATTGAGAAAATGCCTTACAGCTTGATCTCATGGAGGCATTTCCTCAACTGAAGCTCCTTTCTCTGTGATAACTTCAGCTTATGTCAAGTTGACACACAAAACCAGCTAGTACAACTGACCCATTGTAAACTTGACACATAAGCACATCACGATTAAGCCTCAACCCTTTCTTTCTTATCCCCAAGATCTAAATAAACAAAAAAAGGTAGGTTTGAGATGACAACAGCAGTCGGCCATTAGTGCCTATGCACTTAATAGAAATTTCCAGAAACGATATGAGTAAAGGCATCGTAATGTCTGTGAGAAGGGCCAATGCTAAGGCTGTTGGATTTTTCCTTCATTTAATCTTGATTTTTAAATAATCATAGATTTAGTGCCCACTGTATCATGTGTATGCTTCTAGACACTAATAAAACAATGGCCATGCTTATCTGTGACCTTTCTTCAACTTTCTGGTTTGGTGCAAGGGAAGAAAAGGGAATTGATCAGATACATCATGGCACGACACATGCATTTGCACACTGCCTTGGGAAGTGAGAGCCACTCTCTTTCTTATGGCAGAACTGTAATGTAATTGTGGGTGTTGACAGAGCTTATCCTGAGCAAAGTCCTGAAGGAGATGTTCTTTGGGTTGCTTATTACAGGACATGGCATCAGGCAAAGGACAGGACAGTCTAAGCAGCAGGAGCATCATGGACCAAAGTGAAACTGTGGAGGATAGAGCAAAGCTCTGAGAAGTCAGGGAAAATGAATTGGTGTGTTTTGCATATTCACATGAAAAGTTTAGTGAAGAAATTTGTGAATATGCTTTTAAGCTATGTGATGAATAGCAGCAATTGAAATGCTGTATTGTTAAAAAAAAAAAAAAAGAACACCAAGATGTAATATTTTATACAGTATTCTGGCAACAAGCAGCAAGCAGGTTCTGTAGAAGGGATGGATGAAGAAGGAACATTGCCCTGCTAAGGCCCAGAATTGCTGACCCTTAGTAGAGATGGTATGGAGGGGCAGAAACCTAGCATTGCTGTTGGGTAGATAGAGTCTGTTTCAAACTAGTTAAAGGAGATCAATCTTGCTATACTGCTGGCAATAAGTTTCAACACCACACATCATTTTGAATGTTTATTTTACTTTGATTCCTGTTTTCAACTGTGAAACTTAAGTTCCTGTAATAATCTCTCGCTTTCTCTCTTGCTCATAAACTCAACATCTAGGTTCATCGTTTTTCCTGTGAGACTTCTCTGTCGTGTCCTACTGAGATATATTCTTTTCAATAGCAACCCATCATTGTTTATGTGTTTATCCCATAGTCACCTGAACAGCAGTGAAGGCGTGGAAAGGAGAATCCAGGTTAATCCACTGAGCTCACTGTGCACTCTGTACCCTACCTGGTGTGGCCTGTTTCTCAGTGAGCCATTCTCAGAGTCCACTGTGCTAGGGGTTTTCTTTCATGAGCTCTAAGAGTGAGCTGGCATTTGAGGAAAATTGCCCTAAACATGAACTTGTCCTGAAGACAGATAATTGCACTTTCCCAAGCTCTGCCTTCAGAGCATATTCAAAAATAATATTCAGGGGAGGGGTGGACTTAGGACTAAGTATTTTTTTTTTAGTTACAGTTAAGGAAGAACTAACTTTCCAATGGACTTGGGTAGACATAGATTTCAGTTTCCACAAGAATCTTAAATGATAAACAACTCATCAGACCTGCAATATACAGCAAATCACAATTCAGATTGTGCAAGCATTTGTGTGAAACAGAAAGGTCAAAGGTAACATTTGTCTGAGGGTTTTCATACTGAAAAAAGAAAAGCTCCCTATATTCTGCATCTCTCATTTCAACCACCACTGTTAGAAAAAATAGCACTCATAGATTTTAAATTTTATTTACATAGGTCCCCGTTTTATCTCCTCAGAGAAGGGGATATTTCCCATGAATATCAACCAGGCTTAGCATATCAAGTTTTTGTAGGATTGGTTGCATCCTCTTATATTGAGGCTAGACAAGGCTATCCAGTTAAAGGAAAGGAAACTAAAGTTAGGCAACAGAGTCAAAAACAGTGGTGTGCTACAGACCTTTTATTATTTTTTAAAACAGCCATGAGAATTTAATGCATTCTGCAGACCACTTTATGATTGAGCCTTTCATTCTTTCTTTATAGCCACCCTCCACCTCATCAAGACAGAGTCTCTTTATGTAGCCATGGCTGTTCTGAAATTTGCTCTGTGACCTAGGCTGGCTTCAAACTCTTAGAGATATCCCAGCTTTGCATCATAAGTGCTGGGATTAAAGGCTTGTGCCATCACTGCCCAGCTTCTATTTTTTCTATTTTCTATTTTCTATTTTATTTTTTACTGAATATTATATTTACGTTTCAGATGTTATCCCCTTACCCCATTCCCCCCAACACCCAGAAACCCCCTATCCCATCCCCCCTCCTCCTAATTCTATGAGGATGTGCCTCCCACTCCTACCTTCCCACCCTCAAATTCCCCTCCACTCAGTGTCCACCCTGCACAGGACCAAGGATCTCCTCTCCCACCTATGACCGACAAGGCCATCCTCCCCTTCATATACAGCTGGAGTCATGGGTCCCTCCCTGTGTCCTCCCAGGCTGGTGGTTTAGACCCTGGGGAGCTCTGGTTGGTTGGTATTGTTGCTCTCCTCATGGGGCCACAAACCCTTTCAGCCCCTTCTGTCTTCTCTATAAATCCTCCATTGGGAACCTCTTGATCAGTTCAATGGTTAGCTGTGAGCATCTCCTCTGAATATGTCAGACTCTGGCAGACCTCTAAGGAGACAGCTATATCAGGCTCTTGTCAGCATGTACTTCCTGACATCCACATCAGCGTCTACCTTTGGTGACTGCACATGGTATGGATACCAAGGTGGAATGGTCTCCAGACAGCCTCTCCTTCAGTTTCTATCCCACACTTTGTCTCCATTTTTGCTACCTTGAGTATTTTGTTAATCCTTGTACGTAGGACTGAGGCACCCACACTTGGTCTTCCTTTTTCATGTGCTGCATGTGGTCTGTGTGTTGTATCTTGTGTATTGTGAGCTTTTGGGCTAATATCCACTTGTCAGTGAGTGAATACCATGTGTGATCTTTGGTGATTGGATGATATTTTCTAGTTCTGTAAATTTACATAAGATTTTCTCGAATTCATTATTTTTAGTAGCTGAGTAATATTCCATTGTGTAAATGTACCATATTTTTTGTATCCATTCCTCTGTTGAAGGACATCTTGATTCTTTCCAGCTTCTGGCTTTTATAAATAAGGCTGTTATGAGTATGATGGACCCTATGTCCTTGTATGTTGGAGCATCTTTTGGATATATGCCCAGAAGTGGTGTAGCTGGGTCTTTAGGTAATGCTATGTCCAATTTTCTGAGGAACTGCCAGACTGATTTCCAGAGTGGTTGTACCAGCTTGCAATCCC
>JANHMN010000008.1:3188366-3200026 GCA_030674055.1 Rhabdomys pumilio
GACCCAGCTATGTCCAATTTTCTGAGGAACTGCCAGACTGATTTCCAGAGTGGTTGTACCAGCTTGCAATCCCACCAACAATGGAGGAGTGTTCCTCTTTCTCCACATCCTGGCCAGCATCTACTATCACCTGAGTTTTTGATCTTAGCCATTCTGATTTGTGTGAGGTGGAATCTCAGGGTTGTTTTGATTTGCATTTCCCTGATGACTAAGGATGTTGAGCATTTCTTCAGGTGCTTCTCGGCCATTTGAGTTTCCTCAGTTGAGAATTCGTTGTTTAGCTCTGTACCCCATTTTTAATGGGGTTATCTGGTTGTCTGGAGTCTAATTTCTTGAGTTCTTTGTATATATTGGATATTAGCCCTCTATCAGATGTAGGATTGATAAAGAACTTTTCCCAATATGTTGGTTGCTGTTTTGTCCTATTGACAATGTCCTTTGCATTACAGAAGCTTTGCAATTTTATGAGGACACATTTGTCAATTCTTGATCTTAGAACATAAGCCATTGGTGATCTATTCAGGATCTTTTCTCCTGTGTTTAGGTATTCGAGAGTCTTCCTCACCTTCTCTTCTATTAGTTTCAGTGTGTCTGGTTTTATGTGAAGGTTCTTTATCCAGTTGGACTTGAACATTGTACAAGGGGCTAAGAATGAATTGATTTGCATTCGTCTACATGCTGACCTCCAGTTGAACCAGCACCATTTGTTGAAAATTCTGTTCTTGTTCCACTAGATAATTTTAGCTGCTTTGTCAAAGATCAAGTGATCATAGGTGTGTGAGTTCATTTCTGGATCTTCAGTTCTATTCAGTTGATCTTCCTGCCTGTCTCTGTACCAATACCATGCAGTTTTTTTTCACTACTGCTCTGTAGTACAGTTTGAAGTAAGGGATGGTGATTCCCCCAGAAGTTCTTTTGTTGTTGAGAATGGTTCTTGCTATCCTGGATTTTTTGTTATTCCAAATCAATTTGCAAATTGCTCTTTCTATCTCTATGAAGAATTGATTTGGAATTTTGATGAGGATTCTGTACATTGGGTCTGTAGATTGCTTTTGGCAAGATGACCATTATTTACTAAGCTAATCCTGCCAATCGATGAGCATGGGTGATTGTTCCATCTTCTGAGATCTTCTCTGATTTCTTTCTTCAGAGACTCAAAGTTCTTGTCATACAGATCTTTCACTTGCTTGGTTAGATTCACACCAAGGTATTTTATATTATTTGTGACTATTTGAAGGGTGTCATTTCCCTAATTTATTTCTCAGCCTGTTTATCCTTTGAGTAAAAGAAGGCTACTGATTTGTTTGAGTTGATTTTATATCCAGCCACTTTGCTGAAGTTGTTTTCAGGTTTAGGAGTTCTCCGGTAGATGTTTTAGGGTCACCTAAGTATACTATAGTATCATCCGCAAATAGTGAAATTTTGACTTCTTCCTTTCCTATTTGTATACCTTTGACTTTCTTTTGTTGTCTAATTGCTCTGGCTAGGACTTCCAGCAGTATATTGAATAGGTAGGGTTAGAGTGAGCAGCCTTGTCTAGTCCTTGATTTTAATGGGATTGCTTCAGTTTCTCTCCATTTTGTTTGATGTTGGCTACTGGCTTGTTGTATATTGCTTTTAATATGTTGTGGTATGGGCCTTGAATTCCTGATCTTCACAAGACTTTTACCATGAATGAATGTTGAATTTTTCAAATGATTTCTCAGTATCTAGTGAGATGATCATGTGGTTTTTTTTTCTTTTACTTTGTTTATATAGTGGATTACAGTGATGGATTTCAGAATATTGAACCATCCCTGCATTCCTGGGATAAAGCCTACTTGATCATGAGGGATGATTGTTTTGATGTGTACTTGGATTCAGTTTCCGAGAATTTTATTGAGTATTTTTGCATCAATATTCATAAGGGAGACTAGTCTCAAGTTCTTTTTCTTTGTTGGGTCTTTTTGAGGTTTAGGTATAAGCATGATTATGGGTTCATAGAACAAATTGGATAGTGTTTCTTCTGTTTCTATTTTGTGGAATAGTTTGAAGAGAATTGGTATTAGGTCTTCCTTGAAGGTCTGATAGAATTCTGCACTAAAACCATCTGGTCCCTGACTTTTTTGGTAGGAAGACTTTTAATAACTGCTTTTATTTCTTTAGTGGTTATGGGACTATTTAGATGGTTTATCTGCTCCTGATTTAATTTTGGTACCTCATATCTGTCTAGAAAATTGTCCATTTCATCCAGGTTTTCCAATTTTGTTGAGTATAGACCTTTATAGTAGGATCTGATGATTTTTTGAATTTCCTCAGTTTCTGTTGTTATGTCTCCCTTTTAAGTTCTGATTTTATTAATTTGGATACTGTCTCTGTGCCCTTTGGTTAGTCTGGCTGAGGGTTTATCTAAGAACCAGCTCCTGGTTTTGTTGATATTTTGTATAGTTCTTTCTGTTTCTACTTGGTTGATTTCAGCCCTGAATTTGATTGTTTCCTGCCTTCTACTCCTCTTGAGTGTATTTAATTTTTTCGTTCTAAACCTTTCAGGTGTGCTGTCAAGTTGTTAGTGTATGGTCTCTCCAGTTTCTTTTTGTAGGCAGTTAGAGCTATGAGTTTTCTTCTTAGTACTGCTTTCATGGATTCCCAGAAGTTTTGGTATGATGTGTCCTCATTTTCATTAAATTCTAAAATGTCTTTAATTTCTTTCTTTATTTCTTCCTTGACCAAGTCATCATTGAGTAGAGTATTCTTCAGTTTCCATGTGTATGTGGGCTTTTCACTGTTTTTGTCACTATTAAATATCAGCCTTATTTCATGGTGACCTGATAGGGTGCAAGAAATTATTTCAATCATTTTGCATCTGTTGAGGCTTGTTTTGTGACCAATTTTATGGTCAGTTTCAGAGAAGGTACCATGAGGTGCTGACACAATGTATATTATTTTGTTTTAGGATGAAATGTTCTATAGATATCAGTTAAATCTATTTGCTTCATAACTTCTGTTAGTTTCATTGTGTCTCTGTTTAGTTTTTGTTTCCATTATCTGTCCATTGCTGAGAGTGAGGTGTTGACATCCCCCACTATTATTGTGTGAGGTGCAATGTATGCTTTGAGCTTTAGTAAAGTTTATGTGTATGGGTGCCTTGCATTTGAGGCATACGTGTTCAGAATTGAGAGTTCATCTTGGTAGAAGTTTTCCATCAATTATCCTTTGAAGTGCTGGATTAGTGGGAAGATATTGTGTAAATTTGCTTTTGTCATGGATTAACTTGTTTTCTCCATCAATATTGATTTAGAGTTTTGCTGGGTATAGTAGTCATGGCTGGCATTTGTGATCTCTTAGGGTCTGTATGATATCAGTCCAGGATCTTCTGGTTGTTATAGTCTCTGGTGAGAAGTCTGGTGTATTTCTGATCTCCCCTTACATGTTACTTTGCCTTTTCCCTTACTGCTTTTAGTATTTTTTCTTTGTTTTGTACATTTGATGTTTTGATTATTATGTGACGGGAGGTATTTCTTTTCTGGTCTAAAGTATTTGGAGTTCTGTAGGCTTCTTGTATATTTATGGACATAGCTTTCTGTAGGTTAGGAAAGTTTTCCTCCACAATTTTGTTATTTACTGGCCCTTTAAGTTGGGAATCTTCACTCTCTTCTATACCTATTATCCTTAGGTATGACCTTTTCATTGTGTCCTGGATTTTCTGGATGTTTTGTGTTAGGAGCTTTTTGCATTTTTCATTTTCTTTGACAGTTTTGTCAATGTTTTCCATGGTATCTTCTGCACATGAGATTCTCTCTTCTATCTCTTGTATTCTGTTGGTGATGCTGTGTCTATGACTCTTGATCTCTTTCCTAGGTTTTCTATTTCCAGTGTTGTCTCCCTTTGAGGCTTCTTTATTATTTTTACTTCCATTTTTAGATTTTGGATGGTTTTGTTTAATTCCTTCACCTGTTTGGTTGTGTTTGCTTGCAATTCTTTAAGGGATTTTTGTGTTTCCTCTTTAAGGGCTTCTACCTGTTTACCTGTGTTATCCTCTACTTCTTTAAGGTAGTTATTTATGTCCTTCTTAAAGTCCTCTATCATCATCATGAGAAGTGATTTTAATTCTGAGTCCTGCTTTTCCAGTGTGATGGGGTGTCCAGGGCTTGCTATGGTGTGAGAACTGGGTTCTGATGATGCCAAGTAACTTTGGTTTCTGTTGCTTATGTTCTTTCACTTCCCTTTTGTCATCTGGTTAACTCTAGTGCTACCCCCACTCACTGTCTCTTACTGGAGCCTTTCTTTCTAGTTATCTTGCTTGTGTCAGAACTCCTCAGGGTCCAGATGTTTCTGTGATCCTCTGATCCTGAGCTCCAGCTGCTCTGAGTGCAGCGGCTCATCTAGGATGTCTCAGTATATGATGGTAGCAGACCAGCTAGGTGTCCACTGCTCTGGGTACAGTGACTCCTCTAGGATGTCTCAGGATATGGTGTCTTCATGGGAGCAGACCAGCTAGGTGTCTGCTCCAGCCACAAGGACCAAGCAAGGGGCAGGAGGGGAGTGGTATTCTGCAGGGGTGGGATTTGGGTGCCTGGTGGGTCCTGAGCGCCCTTTGCTCCCAGTTGTAGCTCTGTGGTGTAGGGTAGTGGGAGAGTGTTCTTACTTGCTTCTCTGAGAGAAGTGGTTCCTCTAAGTTGTCTCAGGATATGGTGTCTTCATGGGAGCAGACCAGCTATGTGTCTGCCCCAAAAACAAGGACCAAGCCAGGGTGACCTTTTATGATTTTTATTTTTAGAAAAAATATTGTTCTTGCTTCTGAAGCATTAATAGCACTTGCTGTTCTTGCAGAAGGCACAAGTTCAGTTCCCAGCACCCACAGCCATCCTTAGTTCCAGCTCTAGGAGACTTCTGGCTCTTTGGGTACCAGGCATGTACTTGATGCTCACATGCAAAGCATGTGTACATGTAAAAAATAAAGTTTTCAAAAAAGTTTGGTTGTAGTTAAAAATGTATATTTTGTCTAGTTATAAATGGCCATATTAAATGTTGTGTAATTGAGAACTTCACCTTCATTGGCTCACTGTACTCTGAGGGTAAAGCACTCAGATTGAACAGCTAGGATATTATTTTTTCCTGGAAATGTTTCTAAGGGTATGTGTGACATATTTTGTCTTCACTTTAAAGGAATTACACCAGTGGTGGTGATTTTAAACCATTCCCAGGTGGTTCACTTGTGCCATCTTTAAAAATTATCTTTATGTATGTATGTCTGTGTGTGTTGTGAATACAGATAGCCACAAAAGGCAGAAGTGTCTAATCCTTAAAAATTATAGTTACAAGTTACTGTGAATCCCCTGACATGGATGCCCACATTGAACCTTGGTTCTCTGGAACAGCAGTGCATATTTTTAACTTCTGAGCCATATATATTATTTATATGTGAGCAAACACACACATGCACAAACACATGAGTGCCAATGTAAAAATATCACTCTCAAATATCACTTTTCCAAATTGCAATGTGTACATTTAGTTTTTCTTAGTCACCAATATTGTGTTTGCACATTTTCCTACTCACAAGAATTTATTTGGAATTCCAAAATTAACATTTGAACTATAGAAGTTGTCTTTCCGAAAGCCCCTGTTCTTACCTAATGTCAAAGCTTTTCTTATTCACATTCCACTCTCAACTCTTAATAAGCATTCAATCAACAACCTATTAAGTACTTTATGAGAGTCCTCATGCATTTGTGAGCTTGCACAAGTGTGTGTGTGTGTGTGTGTGTGTGTGTGTGTGTTTCTGAGTCCAGTACAGAGGTGCTGACTAGTGTCTCTAAACTAGGCACAGAATTGCAAAGTTTCTTCATAATAGCCAGGTTCAGGTTTGAGTTGTACTATTGTTTACAATGAGTTCAGTATTAATGAATTGTATATATATATATATATATATATATATATATATATATATATATTAGACAAAGTGGTTTGGGGTGAATATGTAAACTAGGAGCTTAGAGCAATGAGGTCCTGTGTTTCCATTAATTACAAATAATAAGAGTCACTAACATAAGAGTCAGTGTTCCACGGCTTTAAGAGGATACATATACAGGAGTGACAGCAACTTTCTGTATTCTCACTTATATTCACTGTACAGTACTTTGTATCCTCTGCTTAGGTGGTTTGTGTAAGTCTGAGGATGTCTGTTTGGTGTATGGCACAGAATTCTCTGTCCACAGCCACTGCTTGTTCTGATCTTGTCTCCTCCTCAGCTTCCCCAGCAGTGCTACTTCCTCTGCGTTTCAAAATTTTTTCTGGTGGCCTCCTTTTCCTCTGAGCATTGCTGACTTATATGCCACTCCATACTGTGCATTTTAATAGGATTGTGGGATCTGATGGTTCTTCTTCAGTTGAATATTCCAAAATGGCATAATTTTTAAGATTCCTAGTGATTTAAACTTATATAAATAAAAAGGACTTTTAAAACCGTTTTTGCCAATGTGGTAGTTCATGCCTTTCATACTAGTAAACAGAAGGCAAAGGCAAGCAGATCTTGTGGAGTCCATGCTCAGCCATGGCTATAGAGTGAAATACTGTCTTATTAATAATAATAATAATAATAATAATAATAATAATAAAAAATTAATATTATTAATATTAATATGCATCATACTGTTTACTAGTATGTATTGTAGCATATACTAATTTATATTGCTAGTATTATATATTATACTATATAATAATGCTATATTGATATTATTAGTATATTAATATGTAATAATTATATATATAAAATATTAAAAATTGAAGAGAAGTATTTGTAAAAATATTTAGCACATGATGGATAGAAAGGCAAATGCAGTTAGAAAGGTTTCAATGGATTGGAATGATAGGAACAAGGGGGGAAGGAAAGATTAAGAGAAGGGTAGAAAACCAGTTAGCACTTAAGCCTGAGAGAGGAAAGTAAGTGATGTCCTGCACTTGGAGATCAGCAAGGCTTCCAGCACCACGGCTGCAGTGCAGTCGAAGCTGGCGTGAAAGTCACACAAGTGTTCGTGGGCAATTCTAACTTAAAAGTATTCTTCTTACAAAATGAATTTTAGAAAAGAAATTGTTGACTTACCATTGTCATTTAATTGCTATGGGAAAAATAGGCATATGAATTGCATTTTCTGCCTTTTTTTTTCCCTCTGTCCCTGGAACAATTCTGTGTCATTGAATTAGTCATACTTCCTTTGAAGTTTCAGATGCTTAAATGTCTGCAATTCATACTTCACCTCTCATTCAGGACTTTCGAAGCAGTAACAGAGATTGCAGTTTTGTGCAGCTCAGCAAATCTACCTGCTATAATGTCCAAACAAACTGTTGTCTAGGTGTTCCTGTAAGTGTTGATTTATATATGGACTAGAGTAATAATTCCAGGATCAAATCTTTCTGTAGGAATAATATTTCACTGATTATTTGTGAAAAAAATCTGGATAGAAAGATGATTATTAGCAACATAAAGTAAGATGTTTTGACCAGAGGTCTTTTGTTTTCAGGTTCGTTAGAAATATTAAAACTCAGATATGATGGTCCATACCTATAATCCCAGTACTGGTGAGTCTGAAGCAGGACAATGGCTATGGGTTGAGATAAACTTACATAGTGAAAGTGAAGCCATAAAGACCTTGTCTAAAAAAAATCAGTACAAGCAAAAAGACTTATTATGAATGTGATAATGGATATCATTTTCAATTTGGATTTTTCTTTGTCAGAATTTCAGACATGGACCCGACTATTACAGAAAGTTCTTCTACTCGACAATAAAGATAATAACACTTATTCTTTAAACCTATTTAAGATAGTTTTCATTTCATTGTATTATATCTATGTCATGGAAGAATTTTGATTTGCCAAATAACAAAAAAGAATAGTTCTTTCTTCAAATGTATAAGCGCCTTTCTAGAAATAAGCCTCAGGGAAGGTTAAGAAACAAATAAAGGCAACTTGCCCAATAGATGCAAAAAGATCTCTAGTAATAAAAAGACTCTTCACTCAAATTTCTATAACAGTTATTTAAAAACTATTTAAATAACTTATTTTTTCCAAAAGGAGATTATTTGGAGACATTAAATTAAAGCTTTAAAGATAAATCTATTCTAATCACATCTTTAAAAGAACATTTGATAATAATTTTATCAAAAAATATACATAGGAAAGTTTAAGAATATTGTCTTGATAGACTGCTACTCTATATTTTCTAAATGACATATGTGTAAATAGAACAGCAAAAAAATGTAAATTTAAGCTCAACAGTTTTCCATATGACCAGTATCTAGGTGATAGACCTGAAACTACCTAGTGTACCCACCTTTCTTTTCCTGTGCACCATGGTTATACTCCTCCCAGGCATGTTGACTTTTAACAGTGTATTCACTTCAACCTGTTTTTAGGCTGGGTATAAATGGAAACATGAAGTTTACTCTGTTTTCCTGCATTCCTTTCTGCTCAAAATTACTTGTGTGACATTCAGCTTTGATGAAGTGAGAAAACATGATTCTTATTGATTAACACAAATAATTACTGTGTGGATACTCCACTGTCTATGTAACTTCTGTGAAGGGGTTTCACATTTTGCTCATTAACAAAAGTGGTCTTATGAACATACTTTCTGAGTATATGTATGTATTTTAATGTGACAACACTGTAAATTACTGTATAATGTCTTGAATGACCCTCAAAATAATTGTATAAAATTGAATCAGCAGCACTGTTATTCCACAAGTGAGAAGGTAAAGGAATGCCATTCAAACATGTGTCCATCTCGATTAAATAGATTGTTTCCATTTTATGTCATGCTTTTAACCTAATGATCACTTCCCAAGTTATTGTACTCTTGTACCATGTTCATCGTGAAATGAAGTTTTTCAGAGTGTGATTCACTTTCAACTAGCATTTAACTCTATAAAAGAGCATGTAATGTGAATGCTAATTTGTGGTCTTTTAACATACCATCTAAGGACATGCCATCTAATGGTTAGTATGCTTAAGATTCTTAATGTTAAGTAAGGAAGTAAAACAAATCAATCGTGTGTGTGTGTGTGTGTGTGTGTGTGTGTGTGTGTGTGTGTGTGTGTTAGTTAGGGTTTTAATGCTGTGAATAGACACCATGACCAAGGCAAGTTTTGTAAAGAACAACATTTCATTGGGACTGGCTTACTGGTTCAGAGGTTCAGTTCATAATTATCAAGGTGGGAGTATGGCACAGTCTAGGCAGGCATGTTGTAGAAGAAACTGAGAGTTCTAAATCTTCATCTGATGGCTGCTAATGGAAGACTGACCTCCAGGAAGCTGAGGGTCTTAAAGTCCACTCCCACCATGGTACACCTTCTTCAACAGGGCCACATCTCTTAATAGTGCCACTCCCTGGGCCAAGGATATACAAACCATCACAGTGTATGTGTGTTGTGTTATGTCTGGGAAAGAAAGAGGGTAGAGAGGGAAAAGAACAGAGAGAAGAGAGAGAGGGAAGTAAATAGCATAAAGTAGTTGACAGACTAAGAATTGACAGTCAAAACATGTTTCTTGTATTCTGGACTCCGTTTTGTGTTTTATATGTTTGGACACTTCATCGTTACCACAAGCCTATTCAGCAAATTCAGTGTTTAACCACTCTTTCCAGATAAGAAATCTAAGGCAAACACACATTATGAGAATATCTACAGTTCCTTCAGCAAGTAATAGTCAAACCATATATATTTGGAGATTTTGTTTTGTTTGGAGGGTAGTTTATATTTTAGACACTGTCTTATGCACAGAGTTTATAGCACATAGTCTTCTTGTAAATGATTTCATTGGGTCAGACATTCCAGTTCCCTTTTCTGTCATATGTAACAATCCAGAATGTACTATGGATGAGAAAAATGCAACATAGTCTTTACTAGTGCTGTGGTGTGTTAGGGGGAGGGGTGCTAGCTCAGCTGGTCAATGTTTACCTAGCATTCAGGAAACGTTAGGATTCATCTTTGTACAACATAAGCCTAATGAGGTGGTGACTTTATCAATCTCATTAGTGAGTTTGTGAGAAACCTGAGGCAGGAAGATAATAACCTCTAGAGTAATCTGTGCTTTCTAGCAACACATCATCTCAAAATATCTAATGCCCCCCCAGTGACAACTCTGAAATAATGCTTGTGACCTTTATTATAGGAGAAACAGAATATCTGGACTAGCAGGTATTATATACTGTACCATGAGAAAATGTGGAAGTGAAAGAACTTTGGGATCCCAGTAACTCATGAGATAATACTTCAATGTTCACATGACAAGCCCACTAGATATGCTGAATGTGTGTTTGCAGAACAAAAGAATACTGTTGATGCTGCTTAATCTAATAGATTCAATATGTCAGTCATTCTCACACTAGGTTTACAGAGGAAACAGATGGCAATGATGATGCTCCCACTGCCAGCTTGTGGCGAATCTAGCTAAACTAGCAGCAGTGCTTGAAGCCCAGAGGACCTGAGGTCCAGGAAAGGGCGTCTGCCATAGTACTTCTAGTAGCCAGACTTTCCTTACACGTGTGGAATACTTTAAGGCAATTTACAGCTTGGCCAACTTGCTTGCCCTTAGCTCTGTGCACCACAAGACATCACAGAATTTTTGAAGAAACTCAATTTCAAAACAGACTGACTTTGTTAAATAGAGCCTAAGGTCTGCATCTCTGTTTCTGCTTTTGTCATGAACCTCAGGATGGGCCTAAATTACCCAGCTCCTCCTACCATTGTTGTTCTTTCCTCTAGATAAAATGATGGTGTTGAAAACAATATAAAGCTACAAAATAAGGCTATTAACGTAGCAGTCTAGTCTGCTTTCGGTATTGAATTTTATATTGGAAAAGAAAAGGGAAAAGGGGAAGGAAGAGGAGGTAAGAAATAGAAAAAGTAGGAGAGAGGAGGAAAGCAAAGGTGAAGGAGGGAAGAGAAGAGAGGAAAGGGGAAAGAATGGGAGGGGAGAGAGGCTTGGAAAAGAGACAGGATGCAAAGATAGGGAGACAGAGAAGAAAAGGCAGGGAGGGCAGGGGAGGAGAGGAGAGGAGACAGAATGGAAAGGGAGCAAAGAGACAAACTTAACAAGAAAAGCACAGCTTTATATGAATTTAAATGACAACTAAGCTTGACAACGTAAATGAGTTTTCTTCCATATTGGGTATAAGTAGCTGAGAAGTCTAGCAATTAGTGTGTCTACCTGACTGCATTTCAACTGGTATCTAATTGCATTTCCTGGCCTACCTGCCCGAGGCAGATTCATTGCTGAGATAATAATAAAGGAGCCATTGCCTGGTGATATGCACTAGTCGAAGGTTTGGAACACCAGTTTTCTAAACTGCAGGATCCCTGTCAGTTTTCAAAACTCACATCTATCACCTTTCCACAAGAGTTCTGGCACTGAGATATAGCCAATAATTAATTTTTCCAGAAGGGTCTTACACTATGCTGTTCTAAATATCATCCCCCATTGTCTTCTCAACACAGCAAAGCATGCCTCAACCCAACTACATTACCAGGCATTTCCATCAGTATCAGTTCCTTAGCTGAGTCAACAGCAGTGATTCATTTCTCTTACTAAAAATAAAGACCAAAAGCTACTAATCTGGCATTTAATTTGCATGTGGTGTGTGTGTGTGTGTGTGTGTGTGTGTGTGTGTGTGTGTGTGTGTG
>JANHMN010000008.1:3200036-3211669 GCA_030674055.1 Rhabdomys pumilio
TGTGTGTGTGTGTGTGTGTGTGTGTGTGTGTGTGTGTGTGTGTGTGTTTTAGTCTCTTTCTCCATAACCTTTCCCAAAGAAGGGACTTGATAGAAAATAATCTTATATATATTTTTCCTACTTTAATCATGAGAAAAAGTCGCACCAGTTCTGAGTGTACCATTCACACAGTACACAGTAACGTAGGAGGTTAGACCATATCTCATTGAACTTTTAAGTGAGGCTAACTAAAACAAATGTTATCAACTCTAAAATGTTCTAATATATTTTTGTAGAATTTACCTTCTGTAGCCATAGAGGACTGGATCCTATCAGGACACATTTTAGAGTAATGTGAGCTCAGTGAGTGGCCATGACGTAAGCCATGTTGAAGGAAGGTCTCCAGTCAGAATGAAACCATTCTTTAAATCATAAGTCCGTCCTAAGTTAAATAACCATTTCACATGTACTCAGAGAAATAATATCAGATAATGCTTCTAGAAATAGAAATTAAAAAACCATTTTTAAAAGGGATTGTAAATTTCTCATGACCAAATTACTTTTCTACCTCTGTGAGTGGATACATATTTATGATATCATATGCTCTGAACATTTACTACCAATGTTCTCATTACTATTTCTCTTCATTAGACTCTAAGATTCATAACATCAAAGTCTTTGTAGATTAAACTTTAAAGCCTACCCCATATGCTAATCCCACCAGGCTAGAATGAGAACACTACCACAAGCTTTGAGACAAATCTGAAGCAATGTTTATTAAATACTGACCGGGACACTGGACAATGACCAAATCCATACCCGGGATGCCTTGAGAATGACTGCTAATTACACTAGTCTGCTGTTTATAAAGGCAAGGACTTTATTCTTCCTACCTCTATCCCATTGTTGGCAAGCACACATCTTGATATACTCTCTGAATATAAACTTTCTTCCTACTTACTCTACAGGTGAAAACACACACTCTGTGCAGTTAGGACACCCAACCACTTTTACAGAAGTGAAAATGTGTGGCTTGTTATCATATAACAATAGATGCCAGCATTGCAAAAAGTGCTCTGTCCTTTGGTGAGTCGGTGAGGATTGCAAGTTTATCAGTCTTTGGGTGATTAATGTTTACAGGTTTGTCTGTCCTTGAGCAAATGAGGTTTACAGGTTAGAGACATTTTTGTTTTAAAGCTCAGCAATTTAAACTTAATTTTAGCAATCACATTTGGCAAACTAACCCACTATATTTTGTGATCTCAAAGTATATTTTTGAGGTGATTTTTTTCCTCAAAATTGTTCACTATAAGCTATCTGATTTGAGGATTTTAAGAGCCTTAACACATAATATATATGTGACAACTAATCTTTACATCTTTCCTTAGAGCTTGTGTGCTTCATATTGATCTCAGTTGTTAATTGACTAAATCACTAACCTATTATTTTTAAACTAAAGTATTTTTAAACTAAAAGTACAAAATTCTCCTTAGGAATAACCTTTCACATCCTCTACTCTTAGCTCCTTCTGTGCTTCTAAGCGAGATTTCCATGAAGATACTAAATTAAACAATGTCCAATTAGTCTAATCTTATTTTTTGTTGTTATTAATAGAAACTAAAGTAGGTGGTAAAAACATGGATGTAGCATTATTGTTTTGATTATCCTAGGGGAGAATAGTTCTTGTTCAAAACTGTCAAAACTAAGGTCCCCACTTAAACCATGAGTCTGGAATCCACATCAAATTCAAATACACAATTTCATACAATACCTAACAAGACAGAGCTGAGCCAGCTAATGCTTGTCTCTGTAGCAGTACATTGCTAGCTCTTTAGTTTTGTTCATGTGAGGTGTGCACTATACAAAGGCATTCTTTTGCCAGCAATGGTTGGAAAGAAATTGGCTATGACTAGGATGTCATCATAGTGTTATATTTGGATTCTTATTCTTATTCTGTATGCTCACTTCATTCCATTAACAACCAACAGCTGATATGGTCTACAGATCAATACTGGGAATAGAGAACGTTTTGTTTAAGAAGAAAAACTAGCATGTCACAGTACTGTTTAAGATGCTGCTTGGAGTTCCTAATAAGGAGCACCTTCAGGCCACAATCTGTGTTGAATTCCACAATCTTATCATTCCTTGACATAATGCTTATATATAACTTACGTTCAATAAATGTTTTGCAGTTTATAACATTCATTATACAAAAATGGAGCATATAGAAAATGATTTCTTGATTTTATGCTATATGAAAAACATGAAAATATTTTCTATTTGCTATGAAAACCTAGACTACCAGAAGTTTATTGCAATTTTATTGACTTGCGGAATCCCTCCCCTCTCAGTTACTTCACTTTCTGTCAGATTTTCACCACCTTCAGAAATGAAACATTGAAAATCCACAGTTAAGTATGGTTTACTCCCACATCACTGAACATAGTTGCTAATTTCCAAAATTTAATTTGCATCCTTTAGAAGTGGAACTGGTTAGTTAATATATATTTCCTTAGCAGAAATGAACTTCAGTTTGACATGCATTCACTAATTATTATTATTTCATGATTCTTTTAAAACTAAAAAGGTGAAAGGCGCCTATGAATTGAGAGAAAAAATGCTCTATGCAGGTGGAGATAGCTCAATCAGTACTCAGCATGCTGTCAAAGCTTCAATTTCCAATATATTTAAATGAGTTGAAAGTTTACTTAGTAAAAGCACTCAATGGGAGTACTCAAATTTGGGAGCCTATTGCTTGAATGCTGATGAACATATCCTTTTCTTCAGGTTTACTTCTCTTTTAAGCAGACAGGTTTTGTTGTTCATATTTTCAGATTGAACCTGGGCTTGAGCTACTAAGTGAGTAATATTTGTTCTGTGGTAGAAAAATATCCTATCAGACATTGTAATAGCTCATTCTTTTTCTGTCCCTCTGGCTCGGCCTTTCTGCTCTGTCTCTCTATCTCTCTGCTTCTCTATGTGTGTGTCTCTGTCTCTTTGTCTCTCTGTGTGTGTCTCAGAGTCTGTCTGCCTCTCTCCTCCTCCTCCTCCTCCTCCTCCTCCTCCTCCTCCTCCTCCCCCCCTCCCCCTCCTCCTCCTCCTCCTCCTCCCCTCCCCCTCCTCCTCCTCCTCCTCCTCCCCCTCCTCCTCCTCCTCCTCTTCCTCTTCCTCCTCCTCCTCCCTCTCCTCCTCCTCCTCCTCTTCCTCCTCCTCCTCCTGTTTTCATACCTTCCTCAGTCTTTCTGAGCTTTATTGTCTTGTTTGAAGTTGTTTTGAGATGACTGAAATAGCAGAGCTTGCTGTGTTATTTCATCTCCTATCTTTTTATCCCTGATACATGGTTTTGTTTTATTCCCTTGTGCCTTTTCAATCATTTTGATAACATTTTTCCTCAGAAATGGTTTTGAACGTTAATTTGAGTCTAAGAAACTCTATGGCTTTGTACTATTTCAGAGAATCCATGTTCTCCTTGGGTGAACTCATTACTGTCTTGCTTTTTTTGAATTTGAAAGATGAGTCCTGCATAAGAAATAAAGTCTCCATTAACTCATTTGCTTAAGATTAAATTTGAGTGGACAGTTTTCAGTATGTTCTTCATGAACATTTGCCTTTAATTACGGCTACCAGCTACTGCTGTAAATTGAGGAGAAGATTTACTTGTGTATATTTTCTGCAACAATTTCCAATCTCTTTCATAAGAAGGTCTTGTCAGTTCTGATGAGTAAGGGTATGCATTTATTTTGCCTGTGTGCATTAAAAACAATGATCTAACAGTGGTGTGCTGTGTGGCTCACCTCATCCAAAATTACTGTTCGGCATTCTTATTCATGCCCTGGAAAGCATCTGACAGTTTCCCCTGATTGCCAATACAATGTCTGTTCCTGGCTGGAAAATGCTTTTAGCACACTCTCTTTCAACCGAGAAAAACTTAAGTGAAACATTACCTGGCACGATGAATACTGTCAATGCCTTCATTTCTTGGAATTTTGAAATCCCCCTAATGTTATAACAGTATGTAAAAAGAAAGGCAAAATTCTTTATCCCTCACAGCCATCAATAGAGCACAGTTTTTGTTTTAAGGTCAGTAAAATGTAGTTTTAGTAGTGACTAATATAAGGTCAGTGCTTTTACCCTCCTATCTATTGTGTCAGCCAAGTAATCCCAATGACAAAGTGCCTTCTTGTATACAAATATCACTGGAAAACACATATCTGAAATGATTTGGAATGGGAGCCATTGAAAATTGAGCCATCATATTATTCTGTTTGAAATTCTATTCCCCAAATAGCTTTTTTAATTTAATTGACTTGTATGAGGGTCTATGGCAAAGAAAACATACATTAAGCAAATGATTGAATGTTCTAGAAAATAAGTTTGTTCTATTCCAATATATGTGAATATGACAGAAATTTCACAGGACATTATTGAGGTTTTACTAAAACTTACTCTGTATTTGGCCAGTGTAAATCTGCTGAGTCCAGGGGATGCTGTTAAATGTTCTGCTAATGACTCAGGCTTAGGAGTCTACAGTCCTTAGGGTCTGACCTTGGATGATAATCAACTCAGAGCTCATGCTCACTCCACCATGAAGAAAACTGACTAGATAAAACTTTGTTTTAATTTTTACTTCTTTATATTTATTTTGAATCTCTGTGATACTTTTACAAGAATGCAGTGTCAAATTGGCAATCATAACAAAAATTATAATAAAGTCATAATAAAAATCATAAGTATTTCTTTACATACATACAAATATTAATTATTATTAGATTATTAGATATTATAGTCACTTTCAATGAAAATAGACATTTGGTAATCTGTGTTAACAATATTAATATCCAATTTAAAACACCCATTTTTTTATACTATCAAGACTGGATTTTCACCAGGACTCCTCTCAGATAGCCTGTTACCTTATGTCATGAAAATCCTGTACCTTTGGACCTGTAGAACCCGCCCCTTCAAACACTTTGGAAGTTCATAGATGGGGTAGATATTGGGGTGGGCCTATCCAGAGCTCTGGATCTGAGTCTGGGTAGAAACTGATTTGATCAGCCTTCTAGCTCTCCTGTAGTTGTGCCACCAGGGCAAACTCTCCCTCTTTAACACATTCAGGTCAGCTGACCCACATAATCCAGTTTAGTGGGTGAGCTCTACAGATGAATAGCAGGGCCAATTCTCTCCCCTACTCAAACTAGGTTCTTAAAGCAGACCAATGAATATTTACAAGTAAAAGAGTTTGGGCAAAAACGTATACTGTGTGACACACAGTGGTACACCTCAGCTTCTATGGTGACATAGTTTTGTTGTGCTTTTTTTTGGAGGAGAGATTATATGGTCAAAGTCAAAGGGAGACTATGGAAGGACTGGGAGATGAGTGGGATTGAGGTGCATGATGTGAAATTCACAAAAATCAATAAAATGTTAGCATATGTGTGTATGTATATATATTACACATTAAATATTTTACATATTATATTTACATATTATATATAATTCTGATTATTATATGCACTATATATCATATATTATATTGTGTATATTATTATTATCATTATTATCATATATTCTTTTAAAAAAATAGAACAAGATGAAGGCAGTCAGAAAGCAGAAGGCCCTTCCTAAAGTCTACTCAGGGCTCTGAGACAATCCTGTGTCATTGTTTTGCTATAAAAGGAGATAGGAATGTGTGCCTTCATCCCCGCATATTTGGCACATCAAAATATGCCTATTAAAATGTCCTTTACAGAGTCCCACTGTGTTCTTTCTTTCTAAAAATAAAACTGAATTTAGCCTTCCTATTTTTATGATAGGGAAAAAAAGCTA
Organism: Rhabdomys pumilio; assembly: GCA_030674055.1. Lineage (NCBI taxonomy): Eukaryota > Metazoa > Chordata > Mammalia > Rodentia > Muridae > Rhabdomys > Rhabdomys pumilio. The sequence continues at coordinate 3,205,842 of JANHMN010000008.1, forward strand.
CTGCTTAGAAAGGGAGTTCACCATGCAATCTGACATTCAAGTGATGTATCTATTTTAATAAACTAAAAAATGTTTGGGTGGTTTGCATCAATTTTAAACAATTATCCTTTTGTATTTACTTGGCCTACTTAGATAATGAAGTACAAACAGAGATTTGATTCAGTAACACATTAGTAAAATGTTCAGTGGAGTCTTAAAACAACTGCTTTAATAGTCTTAAGCAGTAGGAGGTCCCGGATCTGACTCGGGTGAGGTGTAAGTTTGTTGGCATCATCTCAGATTTTCATAGATGTTCCCACTTCAAAGATGTTCTATTTTCAAAACATTTAATAAAGACCAGCTGCATATACAGCTTCCATTGACACCATAACTTTGTTGTTGTTTTAAGTGATCGGCTATGATTACAAAACTATTGAGAAGCATCAGTGTGCACTATGTGGTAACAACAGAGGAGTTTTTTCACTTTTTAATACCATCTTCCCAAATTTAGGATTTTATGTCCTTGAGTTAATATTCAAATGACAGCTATGGCTATAAATTTCCTCTGCTGAATGATCTGCTTTGCGACTGATAATTAATAAAGGCTCTCCACTGATTCTGAAGTTCTCATCATATGAACAGATGTTGCTATTGTTTGTTTGACTGAAGCACTTACTTGTAAAGATACCATCTGATGGGAAATAAACTAAATAATACTCATATTTTTGAATAATGATATTAGGAAAATATTTTGTTTAGTTTTGATATTAGTAATGAACCAAGAGGAGTTTCTGGAAATAAGTATCTAAGATGAGATATAATTATGTTTGGCTTCTTTTTAATCACAAAATTTTATCAACACCAACCAATCATCTATTTTATGTATATGGTATGAAAATATGTTAATGGTGCTTTTGTAGTCTCTGTAGTATGCCTGGATATACGTAGTTTTACTGCACTAAAATTTTAACAATGATACTATGAAAAATGTAATACTATTAAACTCAATGGCAAGGCTATTTAAATATAAGAAGCCAACAGCATAGGAACTATATTTTACCTCTGCTTTATGGATGGAGACACTCAGGACAGGAAGTTATTTAGATTTCCCAAGGCACCACAACTCAGGCCACGTGCTTCTACTGTGTGGTAGTAATGGCTACACTAGACAGTAGCAAAATCTCAGAGAACCCATTTTCATTTGATGAATGCTAGCTTACTGGATACTTATTTATAAGTCCCTGTATAAATACTCAAAGAATAACCTGTCTAGAAGTGACAATAAAGCTTCCAAGCAGAATGTATTGAAAAGATGGGAAAGAAGAGAGACACAAAAGCATGCTAGTGTCGGACTAGTCCTGAAGCTAACAAGATGAGCTTTTCATATTAAAAGTACAATTTCATTAGCCTTAAACTTTTAAATGATCAAATGAAAAATAATCATTAAAAAGTCAACTTACATAAATGTGCCACAGTTTCTTTCTCCACTCTTCAGTTGAATGGCATCTAGGTTGTTTCCAGGTTTGGGTTATTATGAATAAAGCTGCTATGAACATAGTTGAGCAAATGTCCTTATGGTAGAATGGAGCATCCTTTGTATACATGCCTATGAGTAACACAGCTGGATGTTAAGGTATATTGATTCACTATTTTCTGAGAAACCACCATATTGATTTCTAAAGTGGCTGTATAAGTTTGTTCCTCCACCAGCAAGAGAGGAGTGTTCTGCTTGCTCCACATCCTTGCCAGCATGAGCTGTCACTGATTTTTTTTTTTTTAATTTTAGCCATACTTACAGATGTAAGATGGAATCTCAATATCACTTGGATTTGCATTTCCCTGATGGATAAGAATGTTAAACATTTCTTTAAGTGCTTCTCTGCCATTTAAGATTCCTCTCTGGAGAATTCACTGTTTAGATTTGTGTGCTATTTTTAATTAGATTCTTACTCTGTTGATACCTAGTTTCTTGAGTTCTTTATATGTTTTAGAAATTAGCCCTCTGTCAGATGAGAACTTGTTGAAAATACATTCACGTTCTGTAGAATGTTGTTTTGTCATATTGATAGTGTTCTTTGCCTTTCAGAAGCTTCTCGGTTTCCTAGGCCCCCTTTATTACTGGAATATCTGAGTGCCTGTGGTATTGGTTTTCTACTCAGGAAGATGTCTCCTGTGCCAATGCAGTCAATGGTATTCCTCACTTTCTTTCCTATCAGATTCACTGTATCCACATTCATATTGATGTCTTTGATCCACCTGTACTGGAATGTTGTGCAGGGTCTATTTGCATTCTTCTTCATGAAGTTATCCATTTAGACCATCCATTTATTGATGTTGCTTTATTTGTTTCAATTGTACAATTTTGGCTTCTTTTCAAAAATAAAATATCCATAGATGTATGTATGTACATCTGTATGTTCAATTCTATTCCACTGATCAACCTGTTTATTTTTATGCCAATACTGTGCTATTTTTATTATTACTATAATGCTATAGTACAGAAGGTCTTTTATTACACAAGATTGTTTTATATACCCTCTTTATTCCATTTTTTCCATAAAAGTTGAGTTTTTTTCTGTCAATGTCTGTAAAGAATTGTGATAGAATTTTGATGGGAGTTGTGTTGAATCTGTAAACTGAATTTGGTAAAATGGCCATTTTTACTATGTTGATTCTACTGAGCCATGAACATAGGAGATATTTTTATCTCTTGCTATCTTCTTCATTTTCTTTCTTTAAAGACTTGAAAATTTTGTCATACAATTCTAGCTGTAAAAAAATATCATGATATTTGCAGTCAAGTGAATGGATCTAAAAAACAGTCTCCTAAATGTGGTAACCAAAAAGACAAATATAAGTAGATATTAGATTTAAAAGATAATCATTCTATAATTCATAAACCCAGAGAGACTAAGTTACAAGGAGGGCTCAAGGTGAGAAGGTACGAATCTCCCTGGGATTGGAATATAGAATTGATATTTCAAGTGGACTACAGGGCAGGTAGGAATGGGAGCAGGAGGGATAGAGTTGGGGAGTACTGAGGAAAAGAGTACTGGGAGAGACAGCTGGAATTGGGGGGTCATCTTTGGAATGGGCTACAACCCTAGTACAATGGAAACTGCCAGGAATCTATGAGGATGACTCTAGTTAAAACTCCTAGTAATTGGAGAGATGGAGCCTAAACTGGCCTTCTGTAACTAGGCAAGCCTCCAGTGGAGGGACTGGGACACCAACGCAGTCACAAAACCATTGACCTACAATTTTTCCAGCTTACAAAATGTGCTAAGGTAAAGGTAGCACAAAAATTATAGGAATTTCCAACTAATAACTCCTCCAACTTGAGACTCACTCCATGAAAGAGTTCCTACCTCTTATACTTCCTGGAGAATCAGCAACCAGAGCCTGAATAGCCCAGACACTTAGTACATGTTTTGTTCAACATGACCAGCATAAAAGCAAAAGTCAATGAAAAATGAAATTATTTCTAATGGTATTCTATATATACTATAGACATACTATACTCATAGACAGGAGCCTAGCATAATGTCATCAGTGAGATTTCAGCCAGCTACTGATAAAAGCAGATGCAGAGACCCACAGCCAAACATTAGACAGAGCCATGAGAATCCTGAGGAAAAGGGAGGGGTAGATTGTAGGAGACAGAGGAGTCAAGGACACCACAAGAAAACCTACATAATTAACTAAGCTGGACTCATAGGGGCTTACAGAGACTAAACCTACCACCAGAGAGCCTCTGACCTAGGGCCTCTGCAAATATAGCATGATTTTCTTGTGTGACTTCTAACAGTGGGAATGAGGACTGACTCTGATGCCTACTTTTGGAACCATTTTCCTCCTACTTTATTGCCTAGTCCAGCCTTAGTGAAAAAGGATGTGTTTAGTCTTAATCAACTTAATATGCCATGTTTAGTTGATATCTCTGGGACCTTTTCTCAAAGGAAAGGAAGAAGAATAGTTTGGAAAGAAGGGGAGAAAGACTGCAAGAAGGGGCAGGAGGTGAATTTTTAGTCCAGATAAATATATGAGCAAAGAATAAATAAAAAGTAATTTTAAAATCATTTTAAAAAGTAAACATGAAGGTTAAACACTGCCTGCCATGCCTGCATTTATTGTCCCACGGAAATGTACACAGATGTTCCAGTGCATCATAAATACAAGGCAAGAGGAGTTTAGAGGGAAAGTACAAAATAATCAGCTGTCGAACCAAACTTACCTCTTTAAGAACACCTTGTTCTTCTAAAGCCAATGAGATACTAAATGAATGAGACATCATTATGATTGTCAAGATATGTCATCCACTGCCCAAGACATTATTGATGTGGAAGTTCTGTCAAAGGATAGCTGACCATCAATCTTTAAGGAAACATTGCTTAATGTAGTTTACCAAGAAAACAAATCTTTATTTTTCCTTACAAATATGTTGAAGAAAGAAGAAACATAAGAGATATCTTCTTGACAGTTTATAAGTTAACGTTATATATAATGGAAGAAGTATATAATGGCAGACACAGTTAATGTCGATGTGCAAGAACACAAAGAGAAATAAAAGAAGAATGTCTCAAAGCCTGAGGCTATATTCTAGGTGTTTTCCTTTTTATCGATATCATTCTGTGTGTGTGTGTGTGTGTGTGTGTGTGTGTGTGTGTGTGTGTGTGTGTGTGAGTGTGTGCATACCTGTGTGTGTGGTATGGTATCTGTGTGATCTGTGTGGAAGATCGAAAGCAACTTTAGGGAGTCTGCTCTGCCCTTCTACCATGTTGTTGTCAGGGATCAACCTCAAGTCATCAGACTTGACAACACTTCCTAGGTACTTCAGTGGTATGTGTTAGATAATATAGATTGTAAGTAATGAGTTTTTCCTGGTGGATGTACATTTGTAGCCTGTTGAATTTTGGGTAAGACCATGCTCACCCATTATAGAATTTCAGTCACATAGCTTGCTCCTCATACATGCTTATAGCACTGCTTTGCTGTCTTTCATACAAGAGCACATAATGAAAGAGGTAAACAGAAAGAAGTGATGAGGAGCTCCAGAGGGAATGAAAATATAAATACAGGAACCAGGCTATTGTTTAGCCTGGGAATGGCAGAGACACACTTTAGACAATATTATACTGTTTAGTAGATTACTGAGATGATACAAAGTATTGTACTTGAAACAAATGAGTTTCATCTGTATGTGTCAGGAAATGTCATGGTGATGCTTCAATTATATTATCATCAAAAGAAGCTTATTATAAACAGAAAGCGTACCAAAGTAGTGAAGAGACACTGTGTCTTTTGTATATCTACCTCATTAGTAGCATCTTCAAAACTAAAATACACATTTATTTTAATTAGAAATATAAGTGCCCCCTTCTGCAATTATGTGTATTTTGTTTTCCACGTAGAGTTCAGCTTTTGAATACTGAATATTAAAGTGTACTAGATTTTCTCCTTGACTTTCCATATAAATGCCTGGAATGTATTTTTGCCTCTTGCTTATATCATAACACAAATATAAAGGTTGCGAAAGGTGGGGTGGGAGCATAAAGGTTAAATGCAAATCTGTTGTCATAGCCTTACTATTTCTCACATTTATTGCTTGTAAATGAACCACTAATCTATTGTTAAGTAATTCCACTGCTGTTCTATTGCTGTTTATATTATTGACAGTTTATAAAAGAAAGTATTTTAATTGGGGCATTTGTCACAGCTTTAGACTGTAAATCTGTGACCAATGTTGTCTGAAACGAGAGTTGTAGATAAGAGAAAATACATCTTAACTTCCAAGTTGAAGGCAGAGAGAGAGAGAGAGAGAGAGAGAGAGAGAGAGAGAGAGAGAGAGA
>JANHMN010000008.1:3221688-3232224 GCA_030674055.1 Rhabdomys pumilio
GTGTGTGTGTGTGTGTGTGTGTGTGTGTGTGTGTGTGTGTGTGTGTGTGAAGCTATTTATACTTGAACTTTTGATGTTTCTTTTTAGAGCAAATCTTTTCTGAGATCTTGAGAGGGGCCTATATAAGTTTACATTCAAAATAAAAGCACAGATCATGACCAGAAAAATTGCCTTCAGGATATCTGTACTTCTGCCTCTGGACATCTTTGATTTCATGTGATGTTTAAGACATGTCAGCTCAGTTTTTCTATAGGTTTAAATCAAAGGTCCCATGTACCCGAGAGAGCACCTCAATGGACATTGGCAAGTATGCTGCTACAGATGTTTCTGTCAACTTCCCGATACCTAAGACACACCAGGCCAGGCGTTAGGATTCCACGTTATTAGTGAAAATATGAAAGCATTCTGTTTTTGCCTTACCTTCTAATGTGTCCTTTACCTTTACCACAACAATTAATTTTTTATTCAATATTCAAAAGATATTTATAATTTCTGCAGCTTCATTGAACAGATACATAAATACAAGTTAGCATGTGAGATCAATGTGTAGGCAAAGATGCTAAATTTTTATTATTGCTTCAAGCCTGATACCAAAACCAAATGCTATTCAATACCAACTCTCTGTTGTCAACAGCCCAAGAGCCGCATGTATAGAACACTCTGTATGGCTATGCCTGGTAGATCAAGATGGGAAATGACCTCAAAGTAAAGGAATATCAAAGAGCAAATCTAAGATGTGACCTTATTTAAAAAATATTGTGTATATCCCAAAGAAAAGGAAAATATGATTTGCAGCTACGGAGTAAGGAACTCAAGATTTTTAGGGCAGTTGAAAAATAAAACGCTTAAAGAAAACTTACAAAAATTCTGATAAAGAAAAAGAAATATGTTCAAAGTAAAAAAGAAAAAATGTGATTGGCCTTGTTTGTCCATGTTCTCCTGAAACACAGACTCTGGAATTGATACAGCTTTCATTCTTGTTGGCTAATTTTAGCAGTGACTTTGGCAAACAAACAAACAAAAAACCCAAAGGCTAGGTAGTAATTAGGGAGCAAAGTCAAGAAAAATGAGATATATGCTCAATATGAGCCAGTGTCTAATTCAGCCAGATTAGGCAAGCTAGAAATGGATGGCATAAGAAAATAACAGAAGGGAAAAGAAAGCCTCTTATTTCCTGTAACATGTAATACCAGGTACCTGGAGCAATTGTCCACTTTAAATAACTGACAAAGGGATGCATATTCTCACCATATCTCCATAAATACCCTGTAAAGTATGTAAACACCCTGAGCAAAGCCAGATGGAGTGTTGAATATTTATTTTTATCTGTCTTTCATTGCCAGTTTTGCAAAAAAAATCAGGGAATTCTGAGCATTCACATTTTGTTTCTTTGCACTTTCAATGCTCAGTGGATAGTCTAAAGTGTGGTATGCCCCTTACACTTCAAGAATCCCTGAACCCTAGCAAAATGCATACCAGGTTCATCAATTCCTAGCCCACAGTGTTGGATGTCATTTCAGAGTTAAGTATATAGGTGTGCAATAGGTGGGTTCTGAGTGACGTAATGTGAATGAAGTGCCATATGCTTGGACACCAGGACCTTGGATACTTGATCTTTTTTTTGCAGGGGCGAGGGGAACTGTGATGACATGCTGAAGATAGCAGAGTTTCAGTTTGGGTATGAATGTGTGCTGACCCAGAACACAGGCAGGAGCCACCAAGTAGAATTGTGTTCCTTTCTTACAAGTGATTACCATTGACTTTCTTTTTTTTTTTTTTTCTTTTCACATACAAAATTGAGAGATAAGAGTCCTTAAGATCATTTATTGTCATTGTTGTGATTTTGGTAGGAAGGTATCATATGGGCTCAACAGAGGATCCAGCACGGGATGCGACAGTATCTGTTGGTGAAATGTAGTACACTGACCCCCTGTCACTAATTCATTCACCCTTCTGCATAGGTACTTAGTAGTTTTGAGTGACTAACAGATGAATCTCAAACTATTCTTTTCTGAAAATTATCCCACTATTAACTAAAGTTCCATCCTTCACAACAGCCATGGATTTAAAGTTCAGGTTTCAGGGAATGATTGCTGAACAAGTTCTTGAACATCAATATGTACCTACTTACTAAATGTTAGCATGGCTTGCTCTAGTTGTTAAAAATGGCACCACAAGACTCATGAATACCTACAGCTTAAAATCCTGAAGTTTTTTTCTCCTGTACCCTAGGTCTTATAAACAGAGTCCTAAGAGCTTGTGACTAAATAGTATTGATGCTACAGCTTAAAAATAAATGCTTGTTAGCTACCATGAGTCTTGTTAGCACAGAAGTGACAGACTAACTTTGGGTTCATGTGGTCTAAGTTTTGTTCCTATGTCTCACCAATGCTTAACTTCTTTGAATATCTCCTCTGGATGAACTAAAATTTTCAATGACATTTTTATGTAAAACTATAGAATCAGCCTAAGTAAGTATCTTAGTGTAGCATTAAAGCAGGTAATATGTAATCATGATGCTGATGAGTAAGGGATTGTCTCTGAAGTAATTGATTAAGGAAGAAGGTTATGATAATGTGAAAGGGAAGATGCTTGAGCATAAGGAAATGAGAGTTTTGTCCAGTTGGCCTCTGCTGTGTATTTGAAGAGTTTTGAAATTATCTCCTTACTTTCTTTCTGTATTTCTGGCTTCTTAAGGAGTGTGACAGGTTTGTTATCTTCTGTTATCTTTCCTATTGACATTTCTTAGGAACCAAATTTTCTGCCTTTCTTGTCTTGTTGCATATTTATCTTTGAGAATTCTAATATACCACTTTGTCTTCCATGAATATATTCAGATAGTTTAGTGCTGAGAAGAGTATGCATGGCAGGGCAAGACAGTAAAAAAAGAAAGCAATGGTCTGGGTGTAATGGCCAAAGAGTGCTCATAAGGCAATGAATCTCCACTGAAATTGACCTGTCCCAAGACAAGCCTGGATGAAAGACAAGCTCAAGAGCTCCCACTTATCACTGCTGACCTATTTATTCCTGACACATTTAAGGAGAGGGGAAGTCATTGTCTTTAGTTATGTACCCATTGGTGACCTCACTCACCAGGCTCCAGGACATAGTTCCAATAAATGGCCACACAGATGGCCCTGGTTAAGTTAATTGGGTCACAGAACAAAACCAAAAGTCATGAAACTTTGAAAGAGATTGGGAGATATTTGTGAAGATAGTTGATAGAGATAGAAAAAAGGAAGGGAAGGTGGATGAGGCCTAAATACATGATAAAATTGTCATGACAATTTTATTAAGCACAGATGACTTAATAAAAGTAAAAGGACTGGGAAATAAATGTAAGGCAATTCAAAAATCAAAGGATTGGTGATAGTATTATGGACAGGGAATCATATGTATTTGAATATGGAACATGAATGAGAGGAAGGCATTCGGAATAAGCCTCAGATTTTGGCTTAGACTGCGGGAGCTGTGGATAAAATGGAGGGAAGCGCAGAACACTTTTCCAACAGCTGGAGGGAAACTGTGGTGTCAGGATTTACAGCCAAGCTGTTGGAGGTTGTACAGCAGCTGCCCATAGGCTGCTGAGTGTGTTAGTTTAGAGACTAGGTGGGTGTTGAATGGAGAAAGAAGGTATTTACATTACAGACTCACTTGTCAGTGTCCACTAAGGGAATAATTGTGATGATGCAGGCATTGAGATGAGTGAAAACCCAATTGTGCTGTTGTCAAGCCCAGGGATATAAAGGATGGTGTCTTGAGGGAGAAGGAAAACAGAATCCAAAGTGAATAAAACGAAACATCATTTAAAACAGTCTCTAGTTAGAGTGGGCAGGAATCACTGGCCCTGTCCTCACCTCAAAGCCTTGCATATTTCGTTGCACACCATCCTGTCTGTTAAAGCGAAATTTTCTTTCCCAGTGAGCTCAGATCCTGTGTACCTGGTGTTCTCAACAGATGGCAAAGCTAAGCTTCAAGCTTAAGACTGTATATTATATGTCCTCCTTAGATTTGGGGCTGGCTGTACTATGTGTGAAACCCAGGACAAATGAAAACTACGGGCTTCCCAATTCAAAGAACAGAAAACAAACAACAATAAAAAAAATTAAGTCATCCTTTCTTCCATGGCTTCACCCTCTATTGCTATGTTTTAGACTTTTCTGGTTTGGACTAGCAATATGGCTCACCTGATGAAAAGGTTACTAGTTGCACAAGCCTGAGTCCAATTCCAGAACCCACAGTGGAAGGGGAGAGTCATACCTGTGAGTTGTTCTCTGACTTCTATACATGTGCCATGGAGCATGCCCCCAGATGTACATCACATGCACCCTCACCCACTATAATACCAAACTATAAAATTCAGTCTTATCTCATTTAAAGAATAAAATATAAGCCTGGAGGCTCACACATTTAATCCCAGCACTCAGTGAGCTCAAGGACCATCCAATCTACAGAATGAATACAAGAGAGCCAATGCTGCAACAGTAAAACTTTGTCTCAGAAAACACAGTAACTACAAAATATTAAAGTAATAATATCTTTACCCAACTTTAATCGTGAAATACTAGTTTCAAATGCAAGAATAAGAATGTTGCCTCTGGAGAGAATCGCCCGTGTTACATACTCACACGTCATAGCCTCTACACACATGTTGTTAATTTTACTAGGACACTGGACTCACTGCTACAGCGGGTGCTTTACCTGTCATGCCGGGAGCATCCACATTCTTGTTCCACTCTCTGCCTGAGATTAGTTAGGAATGGGGAGATGGAAAAGGAGCCACAGCCATGTGAACTTTCTCTCTTGTTTTATGTCACATTGTTCAGTTAATAGACTAATAGAATTTTTTTAAAGAACAAGTAAGATGAGATATGATGTGTTATTCTATCACGGTATCATCTGCTTGTAGTCATAGCACTCAGGGAGCAGAGGCAGGAGGATCACACATTCGAGGCTAGCCTGGATTACAGAAGAAAGCTGCTTTCCTTTCTTCAGCATAAAACCATCAGGACCAGGTTTCTTAGTCAGTTCTTTCTTAGTTAGCTTTTTAAATGTGATTTTTGAGATAATATTATAATTATATCGTTCCTTCCCCCTTTGCTTTCTGCCATTCAACCCCTCCCATTCTAAGGAGTGCTGAGAAAAGAACAATGACCTTCCCCTGGAAAGAACAGACCAATTTTTTAATCCTATACCAAATGGTTATACTGCTTTGTATTTGCAGTTGAGATGAATTTTGGCTCAAATGGTGAGCCTTTCAAAAAGGAGAGAGCCCTGCTTATTCAACACAGATGGAGGGCTTTGACCTCACTCTGCACTTACTGTCTACAGACTCACCCTATGACCCTGCAAATGGTACACAAGAGTGACCAATGATCCTGGCACATTGTCATATTTGCTTGGGTTCATATTGCATTGTACTGCAGACTTCAGTTTTAAAACTCAGGTTCAAACATAAAATCACTACCGTTTCAAGACAGCATCAACATAGCATTAAAGCTAGATCAGGGCTTTTCTGAATTTGAGTCACATTCAACTGTGCATTTGTGAAACCAGCTTTGGCTTCGACCTTCTAGCATGTGCCTATATCCTACACCACAGTGCCTTACCTCCGAATGACCAACATCAACAGATTTGAAAAGGCAGTGGTATTATAAAGACAAGCAATAGCAAGGTGGGGTGGGGGAAAGTGGCTCCTTTTAACCCCTCAGTTGCACAGTTTGTAGTATATTTAGCTGGAAAGAAAACTACATTATCAGTAAGAATGAACTACTTCTCCAGGGTCACACACCCCTCTGCTATACAGCATTTCTGTAGACCTGGTGACAGAAGGATATGAAGATGACTGGGTCATTTTATGTTACGTCCTATTACCTTTTGCAAGGCTTGTTCTTCTGTTAGCTGGTTGGCCACAAAGGGGAAAGCACTGCGGATCTGCTGCAACTCCTTGTGCAGGGGAAGATGCTTTTGCACTTGTGCAGGGAGGCAAAGAAGCAAGTGATTTTCCTTGGTTATTAGGATTCATCTTTGTATGTTTCTTTCCTATGTTGCATTCTTTTGAAATAGACAAAAGCTCAGGCAGTGCCAGTACCTGACTGCACTGCTCTTGTCATTGTCATATAATAGCTTTTCATTTACTGAGGTGCTAAAGAATGGAAGGGAGAGGGTTTATTAAGTCCAGATGTGGCTTTTATTAGTCCCTTGTTATTTTCTTGCGTGATCTTTAATATTTCTGCACATCCAGGTCATATTTGTAACACCTTTAAAATTATGTATTTCTATTCCCTTATTACATCAATTGTTTCAAATGTAATATCAGACTACAAACTAGGTGTCTTCCCATCCACTGTTTTAGAAGCTTTAAAGTTACACTTTGGAAAGCTGATAGAGAGCTCATTATGCATATCTTTGAATCATGTTATTATTTCTCCTTTGTGTATACAAATGTTTGTACGGCATGCATGCATTTTTGTATGCATAAATATGCATGCATTTGATTTGTTCCTGTGCATACCTGTGCATATGTGTGTGAAGATCAATGACTGACATTTTATTCAGTAGTTCTCCACATTACTTTTTAATAAAGAGTCTCACTGAGCCTGAGCTCACCCTTTTGGTCTAGACTGGTAGTCAGTAAGCCTCCACAATCTGTTTGTCCCTGTCCCCTGCAGTGGGATTTTCATATTCAGGCCACAACAATCTGCTTTTATTTAGCTTGAGGGATCTGCACATAGGTCCTCTTATCCATCAACCGCTCCCACTGATTAAACAATCTCCTCAGCACTAACTTCTCTTTTTATTTTTTAAAGGTTTATCCTTTAATATTGCAAATTTCTTGTTCCATACTTTTTTGTGACTTCTTGTGGTTATAAACATAGATGCTTGCGAGCTGACACACTTTTGTACATTTTGCTTAGTGACTTTTCTGCAAAATTTACATCGAAAAAGCAGTGAGAGCACAGAGCAGAGGGACACATGATGGTTCCAGTCTCAGCATAAAGGAAGCAGAGCCAGAATATTGCTTTACTCTTGTTTTTAATAAGTTCCCCGTCAGGTGCGCTTCAATACAAAAATTAAAACTAGGAGTAAACATACCAAACTCTAAATTCAATTATCCTCATTCTAAGATTTTTTAAAAACATAAGAATTGTTTATCTGAAATCAGTATATGTCTTAGGTGTTTGTTTAAATTTAAAACAGCATATTGCTTGGAAGAATTTTATGAATTTATAATGTGAACTACAGGCAGTGGCCTCTTAAAATTGAGGATTTCCAGCAATATATAAGATCTAAATCTGGGTTTCTATGAGCCAAGGATGTCATAATTTCACATATTACAAGACAGGCTTTATTTTCATCACCGCCTCAACCATCAGCGATCCAAGCCTTACATAGAATCCTAAAGATAATGACTCTGTAAAGATGACTGTAGACTAGATTTCACACAGGTTCCAAATGTTATGTTCAAAAACCATTCTTCTAGTTTGCTTTGGCAAAAAGATTGATTGGCCATTATTTGCTCCAGTAGGAATTGTACTATGTAATGACTTGGCAAAAATATTTTAATGGTACCATCTGTTTGTGCCATTTCTTTGTTTTCTTTTCCTTGCTACTGGCAAAGCCTGTGTCTATAAAATATACCATGCAAATTGTGCTTCCTTTTCTACTAGTTTTCTGATCAACTCCTACAGTGGAGGAAAATGAAATAGCTTGAGGAGATAGATGATTGTATGTCTACTAGACAAATTACTGCAAAATCAATAAGACTGCCTCTGTAAGATATTGACGGTCAGATTTTTCTGAATGTCTAATTCTGAATCCAGTCCATTTCCCAGTGAGTGCTGGATCATCTGTAGAACCTAGGAATTCTTCTAAGCAACCCAAGGTTAGTGTATTCCAATGAAGTAAATTTTCAATTCTTTGGTTATTTGTCTATGTTGTAGGTATGATGCCCACTTATCATAGCTTTTCCATCTCTAGGTGCTCTTGGAAAGGGATTCAGAAGAAAGAGCCAGCATTCCCCCATGCACCTCAATTATTTACTTTATCATAGACTGTCATAGCTTTAAGACAGAGGTGTCTAGTTTTCTAATTTCATTATTGTTTCTAAGTACTGAAAACCAAATAAGTACTTTTTTTTCTTTCCAGATCTGAGTTTCTGTTGTTTTTCATGCTCTACTTAGGAAATAAGTTTTAGCATAGGCATCTTTTATCATGGACACCAAAAGTAATGAACTGTCTCCAATAAAATAGAATTTTGAGTTAGAAGAAAAGCCTTATAGACAAAATAATTGTAGAATCTGTTTTAATGTAGTTTAAAGTACTGTGTGGCTATGTTTTATATTCTATTAGAAAAAGGCACAGACTTATACAATGTGGTTATCTCATTTCCACAGAATTAGGCACATCTCATTAGTTATCATAATCAACATAATCTGTTCCAAGACAGTCACCTAGTGTGGAATTAAAACAGAACTAGTTTTCTGCAGCTGAAAGAATGGGTAAGCACCTTTTCATAAAGTAAATGTTGGCACACAAAACATATAAATGATAGTCTGAATAGGAATCACCCCCTTTAGGCTCATCTATTGAATGCTGGATCATTAGGGAGTAGTGCTACTTGTCAGAGATTAGGAGGGTGGTCTTGTTGGAATAGGTGTGGCCTCATTGGAGGAAGTGCATTGCTGGGGTGGGCTTAGAGTTTCAAGTGCTCAAGCCAGGCCCAGTGAATCTCTTTTCTTGCTGCCTGAGGATCTGGATAGAGAACTCTCAGCTACCTGTGCAGCACCATTTCTGCCTGCATGCTACCATGCTTCCTGCCATGAAGGCAGTGGATTAAACCTCTGACTGTAAGCAAATGCGAACTAAATATTGTCATTTGTAAGAATTGCTGTGGTAATGGTTTCTCTTCACAGCAATTGAACATTGACTAAGGCAACATATTATACCTGGGAAACTCAGGGCATAAACTGTGAATTGCAAAACTAAAACCCTCGTCTTTATTTTTAGAGTTAACAAGGAAGCAAACAAGCAAAGAAATAATACAGTTTGAGAGCAATTTATGATTACTAGTCAAAACTTGAAATGTATCAACTAATTAATGTCAATGGGGTTAGCATCATTAAACACCTAAGAAAATGTTAAATCTAGGAAAAACTACAATTGGGAAAAAATTTCCATAGTTTAAGACCTAAAAAAATAATAATAATAATTAGCTTGAGACAGAAAAGGTAATAGTTGAATCAACTTTATTAGCACAAATTTAAGTTTTCTGAATGACCCCAAATCTAGAGAATTGTATGTCAGTGATATTAGGGCTTCATTATTTCCAGTTGCCCCTTATACCTTTGCTTTTTGGCAAAATCCATTCTTCCCTGAGAATCAGCCTTCATAAGATCCCTGAGCAAACCCCTCAGGGCAGGGCTCAGACAGTACCACCACTTATCTCATTGGTCAGCCCTAACTCCCTAAAACATGATGGGTCTAATCTATATCCATAGGTACTTTTTTCTGTGGTGCACATTATTAAATTCTCACTCCTCAATTAATGCACATCAGTTAGTGTGGGCCACAGCCACTGATAACCAGCACCTGCCAGTTTTTTTGGAATAGGAATTCATTCTGGGCTTCAGTCCCTCTACAGAACCTGAATCTACATTTTAACAATTACCCAGGAGATTGCTGCACTGTTAAACTTTGAAAAACAACATTGGCTTCCAAGTATTGACAGTTACTGACTGATGGCTAAGAAGAAAATCTCCCAACTGCCATCATACCTTAGTTTAAGAAAGGATGCATTTGGTAAAGATATAAAGTTCATAGCAGGGCATCTTCCAAGGAAGCATACGGCTAAAAGATAAATCTAAAAGCTTTTTGAATTGTACTAACATACTAGTCATTTTCTTAGGTTTTCACAAAAGTTCTCCTTTTACTGGAAAACATTGGCACAGAAATGAAAACTCCAAGAGTTTCAATTCAGAGGTACAGGAACAGAGACAGGGGAAACGGAGAGCCTCTCTTTATGTAGTAGAAGTCTGACCTCTTTCACATCTGATCATTTAAGTACAGCATTGCCTTTAACTACTGAGGGTAGAACAGAAATCTAATTTTCCAATCTTTAATCATTGATTTGACCTTTTCTGAATTTCTTCACATCTTTCATCATTATGAAAGTTTGAAAATGGGAATACATGGTTCACTATATTCTTAATGGAGGGCTTTCTTTGATTAATATTTATCATAAGGAAAGGAATTTGAGATCCCAGTTTCTGCAGCATTCTTATTCTTCTTGTCTATTTTAGCAGCTGCTACCAAAATGCTCAATAGTTGTTGTATATGTATACTGATACATTTCTACGTATTGACCTGGTGGTTAGGATGCATATAGTCCTTAAATCACATTTTGAAACCAAATCAAATTAAACAAACATTGTAGAAGAGAGAAATGTTAAACACACACACACACACACACACACACACACACACACTCACACACACACACACACACACAGAGAGAGAGAGAGAGAGAGAGAGAGA
>JANHMN010000008.1:3232324-3287821 GCA_030674055.1 Rhabdomys pumilio
GAGAGAGAGAGAGAGAGAGAGAGAGAGAGAGAGAGAGAGAGGAGAGACAGAGAGACAGAGAGAGAGGATTTTTATGTTTTTATGGGACACAATTTTTTTGTGTTCCCATTTTAAGTTTACCTTGTGTGGCGGTTTGAGAGAGAGTAGTCTCCATATTGTCATGTGTTTAAATGCTTGGTTTCCAGTTAGTGGAACTGTTTAGAAGTATTAAGAGGTGTAGCCTACGCAGAGTAGGTGTGTCACTGGGAATGGACTCCATGATTTCAAAATGTAGTCCATTCTCTCTCTCTCTCTCTCTCTCTCTCTCTCTCTCTCTCTCTCTCTCTCCCTCTTTGCCTGGAGGTTTTGGATCAACTGTCAAGTGTATAGATTTCAGCTACAGCTCCAATGCCATGCTATTCTGCTTCCCAGCTTGTTAATCATGGACCAGCCCTCAAAAGCTGTAAGCAAGCATCGAGTAAACATTTTCTAAGAGGGGCTGTTATCATAGTGTCTCCTCAAAGCAATAGAACAGTAAGAAAGGTACCTTGCAAATTTTGGTTCTAAATTATAATAAATTCTCTATGACTTTGAAGTTTTACTAGGATTAAATATTCATTCTAAAGTTGAAGTGATATTTAATTTATAATTCTTTTTTCTAAACTCTGCCTTTGTTTTATAGACTTCTTTTTTTTTTTTTACTGTAACAGTAGTTTAATCACCTTCTAAGGTACCATGCAGAACTAATCACTGCAAAGTTTCTTGTAATTCAATTAACATGTCTTTGGAGCTGACTAGTGGAGGTATTTTCCCAAACAATGAACAGAATTCAATACAGCACATCCAGTTTTAGAAGAGCCTTCCTATTCCCTCTCAATTTACAGATTCCATTTCTAAGTCCACCTGAATAAAAAAAAAAAAAGAAAACAAAAGAAAAGACAAAAAGAAAAATCCTAGGTCACTTAAGAAAGGAATATGTTTATCCAAACCCTTAAGTATTTATTATGTGTCACCAGTTTGATTCGGCCCTACTGCCACAGTAATGACATAGAGACTTTTTAATAATTCTGAAAGCTTAGCCTTAGATTCCAGACTCTCACCTAGCTTCTCTAAATAAACCTGACCATCTATCTCTGTCCTACCATGTGGACTGTTAGCTATGTTTTCTTCAGTTCTACCACTTGATTCCTCCTCCATGTCTGGCTGGTAGATGATTCTTTCCCAGAGTTCCTATATCTACCCGATATTCTATCAATCAACTATTGCTTTCAGAAGGTGCCTTAGGCAGGTTAGGAAAGACACAGATGCACTTTCACACTGTGTGCAAAAATATTATCTCAACATTTATATGTTTATAGTTTAATGGAAGTATATTCACTTGCATATATCCATTCAGAAATTACTGTTAATTACTGACTTTACTTCCTTTCTCTTAGTGATATAGAATTCCTTCAAAATAAGCATACAAGTTTATTACATATTAGTTTTGAATTTGTTGATATTTAATGATGGCATGTATGAGGTAAAGGGATAAAATTTTTGTGTTTCAGTTCAATAACCTTTCTTGTGTTTTCTGTGTTTGTGAATTTATTTTTACTTAATATGATAACCACTTAAAATATTTCTCTGGACTTAAAGACCTGTAATTCATTGCTATTAATCTGAACAGTTAAATTATCATCTGCAACTGTGTGTTACTTTTCCTGAGTAGATACTCAGCAAAAATATACTTACTCCAGAAATAGTAACAACAAACCAAATACACAATTCTACTCAATTCACTTTCGGTGAACCACTGATTACATTATTTTTCTATTAGAAAATAGATTAAAAGGTTAATAACAGGGGCCTAAGCTTGATGGCTAATGTTGCCAGTTAGTCAGAATATAGAATCCCCTAGGAGATACGCCCCTAGCTTTGCTTGTGGACCATCATATTGATTACAGCAACTTATGAAGAAAGGTCTTCCTAAATGTGATAGGACCATTACTAAGATCATAAAGTATATAAAAAGGAGAATATGAACTGAGCATTTTGCCCTCAACTTACTGATATATATATATATATATATATATATATATATATATATATATATATACTGTGGTCAGCTGCTTCAGACTCTACTGTATTAAATTTCCAACCGAGATGCACTGTGCCTTGAACTGTAACCTAAAATAAACCCTTTCTCTTTTAAGTTGTTTTAGAAAATGTACTTTGTCACTGAGACAAAGTTTGACTCTTTTTTTTTGTCAAAGTTTGATTCTTATGTGCTCCACATATCCCCAGATCATATGTAAGAGCAACAAGATTGTGTTAAGCCATAGGAGTAGGTCAAACAGAAGGCTTTGGTGACTGCAATCTTAGGTTATAGCTTGGTTACACTTCCTAACCTACCTCTGTGAGAAAATGTTATAGAGTCTGTCATGCAGAGAATCACAGCTTGCTCTGATATCAAGACAGCAGTGGCCTTGTCAGACCCAGACATGAGGATAACTACAAATCTAAACTATGTAATTGTCATTGCAAATTACATTATTATATCATATGTAATATTATTCATAAAGATGTATTTATATATCAGTTTTATTTGTTATGCTTAGGTTTTCCTTTAGTATCCCTTCCAATGTTATAAAGCATTATCTGGAAAAGGCTATACGGGAAAGAGTGATGACTTTACAGTGACAAAATGGAACAATTCAAGAAAAAACATGAAGAAGTTTGTCTTCACCATAGCCAAATAATAATTGTGATGGAATGAATACTCATGAATCAAGATATGCAATTCAAGATAGCTGAAGTGGGGGTGTCATTCACATTGGCCCACACAGGAACAGTTGGCTCATCACCTTCTCCCACCATCACCCACAGCCTCCCACAGTGTAAGTCTCCTAAGCACAATCATTTACTACAAGTTTCCAAGCTGGTACTTCCATTTCCTGAATTTTCTTTAAATACATCAAAGAAACATTTTTAAGGAAAATACTATATGGTTGAAATATATACACTGTCTTGAGGATACAAATATTTATTATAGACATACATCTTAAAATTTACATTAAATGTCTTCAAATAAAATGTGTTGTCTAAATACACAGAGTTTAAAGGTCTCAAAATGAAGGTTAATTTTCCTAGTAAAGGATCTTTTATATGTGTGCTTCCAAGAATACAATGGAACAAATAGATTAAAAGATTAATAATGGCTATTTCAAGATATGGATATTATATATCACTTCATTTTTCTGTGGTATTTCTTTCATAAGAAAGATAAAGTATTTGGTAGGATGTAATTTTAAAGGAAGAAAAATTACATATAATTTGTGTATACATGTATGCTCACACACACTTATAGATGTGCTTATTATGTATTTGTATATATTTGTTGTTGTTGTTACTCAGGAGGTAGAGGAGCTTGAAAAAGTGTTGATGTATTCTTACAGACTCAGTCCTTCTGCTCCATTCTCTTAGGTGTGTACCACAGATCCCAGTGCTATGAGTTTATATTTTTGATGATTTGCTGTCAAAATTTTAGCAAAAATAATTGAATATAAGACTTGAGCCAGAAAAAGTAGAATATGATAAAAATATGCAATACTCACAAACATCCTTTATAGTCAGATAAAAATACAGTAGAAGAACAATTATAAACAATAGGTTTGCGTAACATAGCTTTAGCATGAGAGCTAAATTCCATCATTTAGATTAATAGATTGATTTAAAAAAATATTGTGCTATGGAAACAGGATGTGTTATTATTTGGCTGTCCCTCTTCCAGACTTTTATAGGACTACAGTCAATTACTTAGAAGGGTATAGTATTTTGAATAAGAATACCCCCCATAGGCTCAT
Organism: Rhabdomys pumilio; assembly: GCA_030674055.1. NCBI lineage: Eukaryota > Metazoa > Chordata > Mammalia > Rodentia > Muridae > Rhabdomys > Rhabdomys pumilio. The sequence goes on from JANHMN010000008.1 coordinate 3,236,149, forward strand.
ATACTGAAATGCTTAGTCATCAGAGAGTGGGTCTACTTGAGAAAGATTGAAAGGTGTCCTCTCTCTTCTCTCTCTCTCTCTCTCTCTCTCTCTCTCTCTCTCTCTCTCTCTCTCTTCTTTTCAGGCCTCTCTGTCTAACCCCCTCCCCAGATCAGGATGTATAGTGTAGCTCTGAACTTCTGCTTCCATATCATGTTTGTTGTCATACTGTATGTTATGATAATAGACTAAGCCTCTAAAGTTGACAGAAAGCCCCCAAATAAATGCCTTCTTTATGACAGTTTCCTTGGTCATGGTATTTCTTCACAGAGTAGAACAGTGACTAAGATACAGAGAAACATGGTTTGAGTTATTAAGCTTTGTATAGATACACTGACTCCTTAGTATGTCTAGGATAGCAAGAGATGAAAAAACAATATACCTAAAATCAAGGTGAGTAATTTAGAAAAAAAATTACTGAGGGAGAAAAAAAACAGACAATAAGGACAACATAACAGAAATAGTCAAGAAGTAGCGTGAATAACTTTTATGCACAACATTTTAGCCAAACTAATGTATTCTGACACCTTAAGAATGAAGAGCATGTCTTGTGGGTTTATAGGACTCATGTTTGTGCACTGGGCAGTGACAGAAGGCAAGGCTCTACACGTTACTGCAAGACAAATTAAGCTCAGAATCTGAACATATCTGATGTTCATATCCCTGAAATATTTTAATGAAACTGAGATATTCATAAAATATGCAGTTTTCTTTTAATTTAGGAATAAAACTTGGGCTTTTAAATTTTTATGCTTCTCTGACTGTGCCCTTCTCAAATTAGTCTAGAAATAAGGTTATAGAGAAGTCAGAATTTATTATATTCTTTGTTGACTTTTTATAAAATAAAGAGAAAGATGGGACTGGGGTATCCATTATCTCTGACCAAGAGACAGAGATCCAGAAGAAAATCCTCTTTACTTTTTCTACTAGGTTTCTGTGTTTGTTTTGGAAAATCACTTACAGAGGGAAGCCTGTGCATGTGCTGTGTGCGTTCACAGAACAGAAATGTCAACACCAAAAAGCAAGGCTCATTAGCTGCTGGACTCCAGTTTGTATATAGATCTTGTGGGGTTTTTTCTGGAAACACCATACTGAGACAGCAGGTACAAAGCCCCTTTCTAGAAATACAGTGAAACATAAGATAGACAGGGAAATCAGTGTTGTTTCCTACACCAACAATCATGCTCCATTTTAGAAAAATAACTGTGGGAAATTTTTCAACATTTCTAAAGGAACTTCCCCAGACAGAAGGTAAAGGCAACAATTTCATTTGAATCATAGAGACAATTAAGGGAGGTAACTCCTAAAGAGGAATCAACATACTACCTAATATAGGAAAAAGAGACATTACAGAGACATGGAAGAAATTCAAAGACTTATAGACAGACTTTAGAAATGTATATTCTACAAAACAAAAAGAAATAGATGAATCTTTAGATAACCAAAGCGTACTGAAAGGTAAATCAAGATGAATAAAGCAAAGTGAAGTAGAAATTATTCCCTCCCACAAAGAAAGTACAGAGCCAGATTGATTCAGCACAGAATTCTACCAGAATTTTAAAATGGATGAATGGCAATAATTATCAAGCATTAATTATTCTATAAAATGTAAAATAGAAATGGAAAGAACATTTTCAGTTTCTGTTAGTGATGCCAGTATCACCCTAATACAAAAGCAATACAAAGGCCCAACAACAGAAAATTATAGGACAGTACTTCTGAGGAGCACAAACACAAAAGTTCTCAACATGCAAAAACACAGAAAAACCATTATCCACCAACATTAATTTGGCTTTATCCCAAAGATGTCAGTGTTGGTTCAATATATGCAAAGCAATAAGTATAATCCCTCACATAAATAGAATCAAGGAAAACATATGACCATCTCATTAGAAACAGAAAAGGTCTTGGACAAAATCCAACATCCCTTTATGATATAAGTACTAGGAAATCTGTTTTAATTAGAATTTCTGTGATGAAGCACCAACTCCAAAGCAAAATGGGGAGCAAAGGGTTTGACTGGCTAGCTTTCATATTATTGTTCATCACCTAAGGAAGTCAGGACAGGGACACAGGACAGGAACCTGCAGACAGGAGCTGATACAGAATCCATGGAGAGGTGCTGTTTACCAGCTTGCTCCTCATGGTTTGCTCAGTCTGCTTTCTTATAGAACCCAAGACCACCTGCACAGAGGTGACACAACCCATAATGTGTTGGGCCCTACCTCATCAATCACTAATTAAGAAAATAATCTATCATCTTGAGAGTAGCCTGATCTTATTCAGGGATTTTCTTAATTGGGTCTCCCTCATCTCTAGTGATTCTATTTGTGTCAAGTTGACATAAAAGTAGCAAGCATGATCTACAAATAGAGGGGCATATATCTCAATACAATAAAAACAATATCTAGCAAGATCACAGTCAACTACTTACTAAACAGAAAAACAAAAAAAAAAAAACAATTTTGCTAATATTAGAAACAAGGCAAGGGTGTCCACTCTGTGCCCCTTCCTAGTCCATATAACACATGAGGTTGTACATAGAACAATAAGAGAAATGAAGGCAGTGAAGTAAATTCACAAAGGAAAGGAAGAGGTCCTAGTAGTTTTATTCACAGATGATATGATTCTATACTTCTAATATACTGAATGGCACCAGAAATCTCCTACAAGTGATGAATAGTTCAGCAAAGTAGTCGGATACAAAATTAACGCACAGACTCCATTAGCTTCCTATTGACAACCATACCAAGAAAGAAATCATGGAAATGATTATAGTCTCAATAGCCTTAGAAAAGAAATCTATTTTGTGATATAAACCTAACTAAAGAATTGAAAGACGTTGACAATAAAAACTTTAAGACAATGAAAAGGGAAACTGAAAAAGGTACCAGAAATTGGAAAGATCCCCATGGTTGTAATCACCTGAAAGTTTAATACTCACTGGAACCTGTCATAATGCTAAGAGGTTCTATGCAAGCTATCAGAGAAGAAAGCAGATTATTAGTGTTACCTAGGCAGTGGGTGACTATAGGTTTTTCTTGAACACAGTAGGGTAGCTTTTCATGGGAATTTATTGCAGTTTAGGTAGAATGCAGAAGACTTAAACAGGCTCAAAACAAATGAAATTCCAGAGTAACCAAAAGGAAATCAGGAATGTACCCTTCTCTAGAGAGCTATTAACAGTTGATGCTTCTAGAATAAGAACAGTCATTTCTATATGTCTGTGGCCAAGGTGGTTGGCAACTCGTCAATGAAGGCCACACACCCAAGAGTATAGGAGCAGCACAAACTCTACTAGATAGAAAGAGAAAAAAAACAACCAAATAAACAAGTAAAACAGGCACAGAGTTGGGTGAATAAAAAAGATATAACATGGAAGATTTAGGGGAGGACAGTATATGATCAAAGCACATTGTGTAAAATTCTCAAAAGAGTAACAAAAATGAGAGATGATATAAAATCACTGAAAAGTATAAAGCAAGTACAAAACAATGTGAACTATTTGGGGGTTTCTGTTTTTAAATTATCTAAGAAGATAATGATAATATAAATTTTAGCAATTTTACTCACTGGGACTTGATGATTCACAACAGTCAGAGTGAGAGGAGGAAAATGAAGGCGGCATGTTGTGGTAGGTGGATGTCATCTTATATACCTCCTGCGGCAAATGGGAAGGACCAAGAAGGTGAGAAGAGATGCCTGAACAGATCCAACTGCAAGATCTTATGTACATTGTGGGCTTTCTAGGACTATAGCAGGTAAACTGAAGACTCAGAGGATTAAGAAGAGAGGTGTCTTACAATCCTCCCAGTAGCAGAATGCTCTTATCATTTACCTACTATAATTTTAGTTATTTTGGTATTATAATTACATCATTTCCCCTTTCACTTTCCGACTGTCATTCCTCCATCCCTTCTCATGTACCAAACCCCCTTACTCTCATTCAAATATATGTTCTCTTTTGCTTTCACTGTGTGTCTATGTGTGCCTACATATATGTATATATTCTGTCCAGTATTACTTGTATATATGTTCTTAGACTTGACCATTTATCACTGGATAACCAATTGGTTAACTCTTCCCTGAAGAAGTCAATTGATGCCATCCTTAATATATCATGTTTAAGTAGCTATGTTTGTAAGACCACATGAATGTAGTATCTGACATTTCTAGAAACTTCCAAGAGCACAGGAAACTTCCTTAAAATACCTGTAATATAATATAATATAACATAATATATATTATATATCATATAAAATATTATGCATATATATGCATATTTTCTCCCCCAGAGTTAAAACTATTTAACACAAACCCTAACACTAGCTATGAGGATCCTTCTTTTGAGTTATTAGGGTTGTCCAAGAGTTTTGTAAAACATTTAGGTTATTGGTGCTGTCCTTGGTTACCCCTGAGAAATGGAAAGTCCAAATTGCCAAAGACTCATTGTGTTTCAGACATAGTACCTGAGCTGGATTTGTTCCATAAGCTTCCTCCTTGAGAACTAACTTCCATGGTGCCATAAAACACCAGGTGGCTTCCCAAGGAAAAAGAAACCAATAGTCCTAGCTGGTCACGATGCCTATGACACACAATGGCCAGCATCTCACAACAACCTTAAAGGTGCAATTATGTTAGCTCCCCTCTTTGTAACAGTCAAAGAGATCAGTGTAAATGATAAGGAGAGGCTATTCAAGATGAAATAAAACTGGGATTCTCTCTGTGCCTTTTGCTTAGATTCCTAAAGAGCTTGAATAACAGGGAAGTATCAAACGAGCAGGCATAAAATTGGTAAGTTTAGTTGGTTCCCACACTCACTCACTTATCAATGGAAAGAGTCTAACAGGAAAAAAAAACATTGTATAATTTAAAGAACTCTCTTTAATTAAAACTTGTAAAAATTGATGGACAGCTAACAAAAACACCTATTAGAGCCAAAGACAAGGAGCAAAGAGCACCACAATTAAAATTAGAAAGATATTAGTGTTTTGGAAATTACTCAGCAAATATTGTATTGACTATTTGCACTAGTATAATGCCAGCAGTAGAGAATATAGGAAAAGTTAAAGAGATAGTTATCTTAAAGTGCTAAAGCATGCGGTATAGGTAATAACAAAACATATTCATATATTATGTGGCAATAACAGTATCCTGCAGTTGATGTCAGCAGATGAAAGGTAAGTGAACTCAGCTAAGGCTGCATAGTTCATTATTGCCTCTGTGGGCAAGGACAGATTGGAATCACAGATGAATAGATGCTGAGGAACCTTCTAATTTGTCAGTTAATCATTTCAATATAATTCAACGTGCTTCTTGTAATAGAAAATTGAAAAGGTAACCACCTATGTTTTCCTAAGCCACTACAGATAATAAAAAGGAAAGTAGTTAAACTCCACCCCTCCACTCCATTGCAGAAACACTGCTCCCTTTAACTGGGCTGCAACAGATGGGTGGGGGAAAGAGAAGACAAAAGACAAAAGAATGATTTTCTTGTCACAAAACAGGCTAAGGATATTTGCTTAGAGAAAATACCTGTGAAATGCTCTCAGCATGATGTCTTGGCTAAGATACTATAAACTTCCCTGTTAAGCACATTACATGCCAGGCAGGAACTGTCTGGAGTATAAAGTGAATAAGTAATAGAACTCAACCCTGGCACTTTGCAGGGGTAGGAGGTTCAGAAACCTTACTCAGTAGCCTAATCTTTTCTGCCCAGATGTGCTTGTCTGACATGAAAAGGGGAACCTAGATGCTTGGCTGACTCATTTTTGTCTCTGCTTATTATTTTGCACAGTTTCATTGTCTGAACCCTCTAATGCAATATACAGGGAATATTGAGTAAGGCCTGTAATTCTCATGTATCATATTTAATAATCCAATCAAATGTGTTAGCTCATAGGTTGATATTTCATAGGCATTTCATTTGGATTACAAAGATCGAATCCTAGTCATAAGATTTAAGTTCAGAGTCAAATAAGCAGGAAAAGGAGCAGAGCATGGATTACTATCTTGCTAACCTATTTGTATCTACTAATAAAAATGCAAGGTCGTTGTGTGTATGTGTTTAGAGTTGGAGGAAACGCACCTTTAAGCAAGACTCATCTGGTGAAATAATGGCCAGACTGAGTCTTCCTTACCTCTCCTCAGTCATTGTATGACTTCAACAGGAGAGTTGCTATTCTGGTCTGTTGTTTACGGCTGATTTGTTTAGAAAATATTGTTCCTTTTTTTTTCAAATAATACCTTTTAGCTAATATTCATGACATTGATGGTTTGTATACACTCAGCTGAGTTAAGAGGTGTGGCCTTGTTGGAGTAGGTGTGTCACTGTAGGGATGGGCTTAAATACCCTCAACCTAGCTGCCTGGAAGCAAGTCCTCCACCTTCAGATGAAGATATAGAATTCTCAGCTCTGCCTGCACCATGCCTGACTAGACTGTACCATACTCCCACCTTGATGATAATGAACTGAGCCTTTGAACCTATAAGCTAGTCCTAATTAAACACAGTCCTGTATAAGACTTATCTTGGTCATGGTGTCTGTTCATAGTAGTAAAGCCCTAAGACATGACAGGACTGAATATTTAGAATAATGTCTCTAAGGAAGGAATTTCTGGGTAGGAGAGGGCTAGTAGAGCTATGGCATGTCTTCCTTATGCTCTTGCTGAAAAAGTAGAATCAAGTCTCAGCAAGCCTTTTAAGCTCTGACTTCCAATATTGTGGGTGTAAGGCTGTATCATTATGTGTGTAAAAATACCTTGTATCTATTTTATAATGCAGTAATGATAATGCTTTATCAGACTTTATTATAATGGTGTCATTCTATAATACTTTCTATCAAGTGATGACTGAGTTGCCAGTAAAATAAAACTGTTACAGTTACAGTTACCCCAGAAGTAGTGAGCTTTGTTGCTTTCTGGAAGTATGTTGTCTTTGTCATTGTTGTTGTTCTTGTTGTTGTTGCTGCTGCTGCTGTTGTTGTGGTTGTTAATGTATTTTAAACAATTATGCTTGGAGAAATTCACAGTTATACAATGTATTTTGATCATATCCATCCTTTACTCCCTCTCTAGCTCTTCCTATTAACTACCATATTCATTCAATTTCTTGTTCCTTTGTGTTTTTCTTTTAAACTCATTGAGTCTAATTTGTACCTCTGACAGGCACATGAGTGTGAGACCATTCACTGGGTAACCTAGTCAGAATTAGACCCTGGAAGAAACCTGCCTTAACCCTGATCCAACAGCACTAACTATGAATAGCTAGTCAGATAAAGGTGTGTTTTTATGAGCGCCATTCATGAGGTCATGCTAACTGATCTCATCTTATTCATATACAGGGAAGCACAGCTACTGACTTCCTAAGTGCATGGACCTTGCTGTGGCCAGAAGACACCGTTTCAAATTACCCCTTCACAACTTCTAGCTCTTATCATATTTCTGACCCCTCTTCTGTCATTGTTCCCTTAGGGGTGTCATATAAATGTTCCATTGAGTTATTCATTCTCTGTACTTAAACCAGTTGTTAGTGTCTATATTCATGATCACACATTACAAAAAATTTCTCTAGTGAGCACTGTGAACTGCACTAATCTCAGTATATAGATAAGAATTAAGGAGCCAGCCTTACTCATATTCTTTCAAGAGCCTATGACCACCCCATTCATAGTCCTTGCCCAGGTTTACATAGGTCTATTTTTTAGTATAGTGTGCCAATGCCTTTAAAGTTTTGTTCTGCTAAGTATGGATTCTGGAAAAACTGATGCTGACACGGATGAACAAGATACTGCTATTTTTAGTCTTTGTATACAAATATAAATATATTTAAAATTGTATTTTTTTAAAAAATATAATTGTGCTGTCAATGTTAGGATAGAAAAACTACCCAATTTATTCCATTGAGTTGGCATTGCACAGAAATTAAGAGCTATATTGATCTAGAAATTATAAACTTACTATATTTTCATTTGTTTATGGATAATACATTATGCTGAGTATTAAAGGTACTAATTTATATAAACTTAATTATAGAAACTACTGAAATATTCTATAAATAGTGGAAAAGTCATATATGTGTTCTGTAGGTATGTAGAGAAAATAAGAGGACAAAAAGAAAAAATAGCACTACAGAGAGAATATAAAATTTTACTTTATTTGAGTTTTCCCCCCTGAGAAACATGGCAAAATTAATGATTTCTATTTCTTTAGAAGAAATTCTGTGGTTCTCTTAAAATGCACTTGAATTGCTTTAGTGAGAAAGATTCACACTCAAGAAATACCCATTCCTCATTGATGGCTCTAATTGTTCAACAGTTACAAGGAGACAGATAGGTTTCCAAACAGAGCCATCTCAGTGGTATTAATTTTCATTTTTTATTTAAAAGGAACTGTAAAATATATTTCTTAGTTTTGATTTTGTAATTCTTTTAGCAGTTCAACATAATAGTTGTTAAAATCCAGTTTTCATGCTGAGTATGCCTGTCTAAATGTGCTCAGGTTTGGGTATAGTCCTCTTTTTAAAATATATCTGATTTTCTCTACTCCTATACTAACAATAGCAGGTGCAATGGAAAGAAATGAGTGCAGTGAAGAAGAGGAACCTGTAGATTAAACAGATTTTAATAATGTTATGTCATATATCTTATTTGGATAGTGATTCAAATAAGATGCAAAAGTAAATCTGTATGAGTTATCCAATAACTCCAAATTTTATTAAGTTAATGTTTAGGAAGTGTGTGTGTGTGTGTGTGTGTGTACATATATGTAGATATACAGAAACAGAGAACAGAATCAAACATCATTCCTGAAGCACATTCCAAGTGTTTTTTCCTTTGAGGCATGGTTTCTCACTGGTCTGAATCTTGCCTTGTTGGCTAGGCTGACAGTCCAGTGAGTCACAAGGATCTCCCTTTCCTTACTTCCCAAGAGTAGGGATTACATGCATGGCAGCATGTGGTGGGTGTTTGTTTGTTTTCTCTGTAGGATTTAGATGATTCAACTTAGTTTCTCATGCTTACAAGACGAGGTCTTTCCCAATTGAGCTATTTTTCAACCCAATAAACATGCTTTTTTAAAAAAATTGCTAAGTTTGATATTAGTATTTGGATTATGTTTCAAGTTTTATTATGTTTAGATATATTCTGAAAGCTATTATGAGTGAAGTGGGTAAGATGCCTTTGATTTGATTAGAAGTAATTTGAGGTGCTGGCAGTAAATGTATGCTTGTGAACAGCAAGAGTCAATAAATGGTGAGACTATGTGATGGATAAATGAGGGTTTGATGCAGTAATTTGTGAGCCTTATAAATACTTGAAATTCTTCAAAGCCAGAAGGATGATTCAGACAGGCAATATTAAACCTCGATAGATAAAAGCAGTTCATTCCAAATGATGTTATTAGCAATAGCTATATGCATTCAAGATACCAGTCCACAAAACTGTAAACACACGCACACATGCACACACGCACACACACACACACACATACTCACACACGCACACGCACGCACACACACATACACACACATGCACGCACGCATGTACACACACACACACACACACACTATGGCCAGATACTCAGTAGAAAGTATGATCAAATAGACAAGAAAAGGTTGATCAGTAAATCAGACAAGTACATGTGGGTAGTAAGTCATAAGATTGCATCAGTTAATTCTTCTGTAATAGCAACAATGCTCTTTTAAGAGCTTGTCATCTGAGTTGACTGCTTGAACTGGTTCCTAGTGTTAGGGGAAAAAAAAAACCTTCAAGATAAATTTAGGAGTGTAGAGAGAAAATAGAATTAAAAAGATAACTAGAGACTTCAAGAAATCAATTTTTATGTAACTACTACTGAGATGTGATTATTATAGTTCCTTTTTAAATCAACATATTTTATAGTATAAAGATATTTTTACTGCCAATGATAAAAATGTGGGAGGTTGCTTCATTTGGCTTTCAGTAAAAAAAACTCTGGTTGGATAGTAAACAGAGGAACACAAGAATTCAAGACTATTTAATTTATCATTATACTTCTAGGTCTACCTCACATAGCAAATTACAGAATCACTATTGTAAATATTCTTATAGGTGACTTAGGGAATTATTTAGTGGCCTCAAATAATTCACTGCTTTCAGAAAATGAAATAAAATGTGTGCTCATCTTTTTGGAAACACACACACACACACACACCTCATAAGAATTGATACTCTAAATTTGATAAAGGAGAAAGTAAAGTTAATTAGTACAATAAAGGAATTTCTGAACAGGTCTCCAAATAGTACATGTATTAAGACCAACAATTAATAATTGAACTTAAACTAAAAACTTCCTTGCATCAAATGACACCATCATTCATTTCACAAGGCAGCTTAAATAACACGTTTTTGAAGTTTTGTTCATATCTAGAAAGATATATATATATATACATATATATATATATGCACTATATTCTGATATATTCTGATTGTTGCCCCCAACTCTTTCTACATTCGCCCTAATTTCTCATCTACCTGAATCCATGTCTTTTTTTTCCCTCTGATTATAAAACAAACAAGCACATAAAGTAATAATAATATAATAAGACAAAATAAAAACAAACCGAGGCACTCAAAATACCCAAACATTAAAAAGAGCCAAAGGAAAAACACATAAAAATAGACACTGAGGTTTGTCTTTTTACAGTTGAGTATGTAATCATTAAAGTATAATGTTTTGTGCTAATGCAGGACTAACACACACAAACACACACACACAAAAATGAACCCACACATGCATGCACACCTACACACACACAAACACACACACACATACACACAAACACAAATACATTTGCATGCACATACACATATGTATGCACACACACATATATAATTAGTGTGCTGCTTATGTAGTAATCAATTGTGACAAGATTCTCATGTATTATCAAGTATGAATTCAAGATAAATGGCTTATCTTACACTGAATCTAGAGGTAAATATTATTACAAGGATTGTTAAAACAAGTATGATTGTTGCATGTTTATATATAATAGTTCTGACTGAAAAAATGGGATCATTCTTTATTGTAAACACATTGAAAAGTGTGAGAAATGTATAAAGACATAGATAAACATTACCACATACGAATATCTCATGAAAACACAAATCCAGGAACTATAATATATAAGCAAAAGACTTCTAATGTATAAAAGTTAAAACCCTGGCAAAAGTATTATGAGTCTAAACAAAAACAAAACAACTTCAAAAATACCTTTGAGTTCATTTCCTGTTGGTCAGCTACTCCCTGGTCTGGGACCTGCCCTTAAATGTGGTTTTTAGCCCAGCAAGAACACACTGGAGGAAAATAAAATTTCCCTTTGCAAAAGGTTCTCTAATGGAGAAAGCTTCTGGATTAGGGGTGGAATCATTTTGAAATATTTTTGTAAGTGTATAATAGCTAATATTAAATATATTTAAACTTTACTATAAAGTAGGTCTAACTGGAAAAGGAAAACTCCAAATTTTATATTGTGGTAGAACATATTCCCTGGAAGACAATTTTACTTATAATTTTTTAGTTTGGAAATACTCTTGTACCTTACAACTATAGTTTTAGCATACGTTATCTAATTTAACTCTCACACACACTTGGATAAACTAGGCTTTTCTGTGGTCATTTGGCAACAAAGCAGGTGTAACCTGTCACAATCTACTTTTTATTGGCATAATTAAAAAATGTAATTGAGGACTGGCAGCTCCATCTTTGTTCTTCATGTTCCCTTAGTGTGATTTGTGCCAGGTCCCAACTGGGATATGGTTAAGTTCTGTATATGAGGCTCTCTTCCTACTTTATTACAGTAGCAATTTTATTTCAGTTTTGCATTGTAGGAGGTTCATACTGACCCAGACTCTGCACAGTGAATGCTCCTGTCAACTAAGATCAATCTCTATGTCAGGAAACTGACTCCTAAGAGTCAGTAACTGACTGGTGTAGGCTTGGCAATTGTTTTCAGCTCACATATCTCGCAGTGTGGAATAAACACAGCATGCTTAGCACATCCACTTGGATGGCGGACAGACCTCAAATGTTGATTCCCCAGTCTGATTCACCCTTCCCCATGTTCTCTAAGGGCAACCAGTAACAAATTTATTTTGATTTGCATCCCAGGATCTACAAAGTGATGGCTGCCCAGTATTCCACAAATGCCTGTGCACATTATCCTGCCATACTCTCCACCTCGGCTTTTCACCCCTCCGTTCTCCCTGTGCACCTATTATGTATTCTCAGGAGAGCCATGGCTTCACATTTTATATTAGACCACATCCCCTTCCCAGCAGATTTCTCTCTCATTCTAATAAACATTTAAAATTCTTTACAATAATAATTCTGACCATGTGGATTATGACCCCTTTTGAGGGTGAAACAACCCTCTCACGGGGGTCGTCTAAGATCATTGGACAACACAGATATTTATATGATGATTCAGAACAGTAACAAATTTATAGTTACATAGTAGGAACAAAAGTAATTTTCTGTTTGGGGTCACAACATGGGGAACTGTATTAAGTGGGAGGAGCACCAGGCAGGTTGAGAACCATTGCTCCACAAGGTCCCATATCATCCACTTTTCTGCACTCCACTCCCTATAGTTTAATTCTGCTTAATCCAGCTTCCAGGATTAAGTTTTATCTTCCTAATTTGTGTCTGTTTCTCACATAGTTAAACGCATTCTCCTCTGTATAGTTCCTCTGCCAGGCTCACAATGGTTGTGGGGATCAGATCACTCCCTTTCATCATTTCCACATGTGCTCACTTGCCCTCTTCCCATCAGTGCATCTCCATAAGCTTTCCCTCAGCATGCTAGTAACTTGTTCCTTAGTTTACATTTCTCTACAGGACTTGTTTTAATTTAATTTAATTTAACTTAATTTTAAAAAATTCTTTAAAAATTTAATTTTTAAATTTAATTTAATTTAATTTTAATTTTAACTTAATATGATATTCTACACTTTTGGCCTTTAGTCTATTTTATTCCCCTTTCTTTTTAACATTTCACCAGAATGTACCTTTTATAAACACAAAGATGTTTCTTTTTTTGTTGTTGTTCCAAATCAAAGCTTTGTAACAACCATGTTGTCAAGTATTAAATTGTCTAGCACGGATCCAAGTAACCATGCCACTGTATGGCAAAGCCAGGGAAAAAGTTATGAAGATAGAAAAGAATTAGCCATATTTTACTATGCCAGACATATACTGTTATCTATTTCTAAAATGAAAGACTCCGTATTCAGTATCACTTGACTTTCCTGAGGTTATATAACTAATTAGGGGTAAAACAGAATGAAACTTAAGCACTACACAATCAAACCCTCACTTTTCAAAGCTTTACATGACCTGAGGTGTATTGTGAAAGAGATTAAGAGGCAGATTCTTTTTGCATAGTTATGAACAGACTTGTTAATTGGAAAATTATTAGGTTCTCGTTTAATTGTATCCTCGTATGTGCCTTCCAGCTGACTACTTAAGGTCACATACATTGTCTTACATGTAGTTGGAACAAATTGGGCTATGGTGCTTCCTCACAGTCTCAGGCCAATTAACTTTCCTTTTTCCATAAAGGCTTAAAACATATAAGGTAAGAAACAACTTAAATACTTCTGAAATTTAAATTACAGTTGTCGTATTCTGGAATTTACTGGTATGAAAAAGCCTGATAATGGCTGCGTGATGCTTTGTTGTCATGGTACATATAGAAGGACCTGTACATTTAAGGACATTAATTATCACTTTTAATAAGAATAACAGGAATCGCTCTGGGGAAAACATATCTAACCACAAATTCGTAGTAAGCGTAAAGATATTCTCTAGACAAGTTTTGCACTGCAGTCATACAGAGCAACATGGTGAGTATGCTTTATCAAGAACATAGATGATGCCTTTGCATTTTTCAAAAGTGCTAGGGTTTATTTATTAATAAATTCACATGGTAGAATAATCATATGGGTAGCAATTCACCAGATAATGCACATTTCGTTGATAGCACTGTCCAAGGCAAATATACAGATTGTTTTGTTTCAGTTTTAATTAACTCAGATCACATATTATATAGTGTGTATCTGTGTGTGCAAGTGTATGTGTGTCTGGATTGTGTGTGTTTGTGCATGTATGATGGGAGGGGAGCTGTAATGGATAAAGAGACTAGAGTTCAAAAACTTCCCAAGGCCCCATGATCCCAGGAAACGTATTTAAATGTAAATATAGTTCCCATGTGTGGTATGATATCAAACAGAACTAAACTGTGGAAGATTTTGAAGAAGATACTACATGTACTTGCTGAAAAATCAGGCTGCAGGTTAGAGCTGAGCTGCAGAGCTGAGTCCAGCTATGTAGGTAAAAAGGCAGGACTGAATCTGGATAAGGAAATGGTTAGAAGATGCATAATAGTCCACATAGGTGAACAGGTGAGTGGGCAGGCAGCAATTGTGTTGGCATCACTAAGAGCAGGAACCAAGATCTAGCCAACTTGACCAGTTCAGAACAGTTGAACAATCTTTGGCTATATATTCATTGACATGCAGATAAACACAAACAAACACACACACACACACACACACACACAGAGAGAGAGAGAGAGAGAGAGAGAGAGAGAGAGAGAGAGAGAGAGACAGAGACAGAGACAGAGACAGAGACAGAGACAGGGAGAGGAGAGTACATATACACAGAAAAACACATGCAGTACACACACACAATCATGCAGTATACACACAGGGCACACACACATACACACACACACACACACACACACACACGCACACACACACACACACACGTAATCAGTAAGACTATCACCATCTCCTGCTAAGAGTCAACCTCCTTGCAAGATCTACTCAGGTCTTTCTTTAATGCTTATGTGTTTAATAAGTCCTATACACCTGGTTTTCCTGTTATGATTTTAATATTCACACATACTCTAATTAGTTCAATTCAATAAGTTTATAGAGAAATGACACACTTTCTACTCTGAGGTATAAGTTATTTGTTAGTCCATGTTATGTGAGTGGTGAAAAACAGATGACATCATTCACAGGTCCTAACTGTGTAGGCATCCTCCAACCTCAACATGGATCAAGAGCTAGCTATGAAATGTGGTTCTTGGGGCAAAGCACAATCAAAAAAACATACTTTAACAAAGTTCAAAGTAAGGTGCAGCAGGTCACAGTAAAAATAAAAAAACAATGACAACAACAACACCTAACTTGAAATTGAGGGACATGATTGACTCAGGATCAAATGAGCCTCATAAAAATCAATTCAAACTTCTAAAGTTTAGAGAGGTAATATTAACTGAAAGTTAGACTTATGCATATTCCACAATGTGTAAGGAAGGCATTCTTGGGAGAATGACCTAAGACAGACTCGGTCTTGTTTATGAAATAAAAAAGGAGGAGTGTGGAGAGCTTGTAGGGCTGCTTGGAAGGAATCTGCCATTGGCCAATGATAAGAAAATGAGTTTCAGACAGGGATGTGACATTGACTAAGGACAATGAAATGGGCTTCAGGCAGGAATCTCAATCTTAGGCTAGAAAAAAGAAGTAATTTGCTTCAGACATGAAAATGACTTTGGGATAGGACAGGGAAGTAGGCTCAGATATTTTGGTCATCCTGCTAAGCCCTTAGAAACAGTGATCACAGGAGTGATCATGGAACTTTGTTTATTACCTTGCTTGTTCTTTGACTATTTGTGTTTATTGTCTTGCTTGTTCCTTGACTATTTGCATCTATTGTATTGCTAGTTCTTCAACCTAGAACTGACCTTAATACTGTTGAGGTAATATTTTAAAAATAACACTATGTGGACCAACTATCTATGTGGCAGCAACTCTGCTTAACTCAGGCCACCATGCTCTGTGTGTGACCTGAATCAAGGACTCCACAGCAGGAAGTGACCAGAGGCCGTGCATGCTCTCCACAGCTAAAACTAGCCAGCTAGAAACACTGGCCTTGGCACCCACAAGATACCAGCATAGGGCATGGCTCTGCTAATCTACCACCATGCTGTCCATAATGCTTGACTGAGCCCAGACCATCTCATCATCCATGTGGTACCTGGTAGAAACGAGACTTTTAAGCTTAAAGATCATCCAAAGGCTTTATGTATTTGGTAATACTCAATTAACAAGATGCTCACACAATTAGACGTGTTACCCAATACCTAACCTAGATATTACAACTATCTTAAACTGCTAGAGACATGCATACATTCTCTGCCATCTCCTCCTCCTCCTCCTTTTACTCCTTGATAGCTCCTCCTTTCCCTTCTTCTCTTCCTCTCCTCCTGACTCCTCACTTCACTTACCTCTCATACAGCCCAATCGCCAAGCTTTATACGAGGTAGTGAGAAGATATCCTGCTACGTAATACTTGCATGTAATTAAAATGGTATAAAAGCAAAAAGTAGGAGGGGTGAGATAAGGGGTTCCTGGGGTGTGGGGAATAGGGAAAGGGAATGACATCTGAAATGTAAATAAATAAAATATCCAATAAAAAAAAGAGAATTAAACTGAATATTTGAATTACATCTTTTAACCTTTTTTTTTTGTTGTTGTTCAGTCATTGTTGGTCTTCAAAGTTTTTCTCTTTTAGGAAGACATCAATGATTAGAAGTGAGGTATTATATTAATGTTCTTAACAATGTTTTACTTTTAAGTTTAGATCAAAGAGATAGAATGAAAATTATGTTGCCTTAAAAATGTTAATGCATTGCATCATGACCATACATAGATATGCCTTTGGGGATCAAATAAGTAGAAAACACTTCATTTTATATGATGAAAATGCCACAATAAACATGGTTTCTCTGTAAAGTAGGACAGGGTGTCAAACAGGAAAACCAATTACCTAAGCATTGGCTTACTTTAAACATCCAAGAAGCAGACAATAGTCTTAAAGGTAGTAGAATTATACACACACACACACACACACACACACACACACACACACACACAATTAGGACTTCTTATTTTGTTTAAGAAGCTACTTATAATATAATATTAATTTGGTAAAGTTATTGAACTCATTTGCAAATAAGATTATAAATTTATATTAAAGAGAAAGGAATTCTTTATTCTTTCTATTTTTCAACAATTTACTATAGGAAATGTGACAAACTGTCAGAGAATACATTGAAACTAGATATAATAATAGATAATAAATTACTAGTCTGTTCCTATTATATTGTGGCACTGAATGACCTAATTTCTTAGGTCATTTTATCTGTCTGTCTATGTTATACTCAGTGCCCATCACTGGTAAAGAAAGAAATGACATGAGAGCAAGAAGGCAGGGAAGCAGAGAAGGAAGAAGAGTGAAGACACAAGGAAAACTCAAGGATAAATAAAATAAAGTAAAAATGAAGAGCAGTGAGATCTTTCCTTGGAGAGATGGCCCAATGGTTACAATCGTTCTCAAGAGAATGTGGGTTTGTTTCCCAGCACCCAAATCGTAGCTTACAACACCCTGTAACTCCAGTTCCAAGAGATCTGCTACCCTCTTCTGGGCTCAGCCAGGACCAGGAAACCATGTGGTACACACACATGAAGAGAGATATTCATGCACATACAATAATACAAGTAAATCTTTAGAACAACAGAAGACGTCATGCTTGCTGTGTATTCTAAAGTTAGAGAAACTGACAACTTATGAGAAAATATAAAACTACCATGTTAATATCATATATAAAAATAAAAGTCAATTTTTTGTGCAAAGTTGGACTTTGTGAACATTTCTTTAAGAATCTCTACTTACTTTTTGTTTATTTCAATGAAATGTAGGAAACAGTGCAAAGTTACATACCCACCCTAACTTTTGATAAACCATAAATTCATACTTCTATCTCAGTAACATTGTCATTTTAGAAGTAAGTGAATTCATATAGAATGCATATGTAGCCGTGTTGGAGATCCTGGAGAGGCAGTTTTTCTCCTGTAGAGCTTTGAGGAGAATAAGGCATCCTGAGATGGAAAACTCTACTGCATTTTCTTCCTAACCCTCTTGGTCTCTCATATGCAAGTTGACAACAGTAAACCAAGTAATAAATGGGTTACTTATTCATCTAAGGAGGCAGAATAGAAACTACTATATAAACATTTCTGGCTCTATAATTTGAGCCTACATTGATAGCTTTGTTTGTTAGAAATACAGAACCCAAAGGGAAGCAGCAACTACAAAACAGAGCAGGGGAAAAACAATTTATTCAAGTGTTAGTTTGATTAGGTCCTGTGAGTAACTGGGTCTGAGATATAACTTCTACAGTAGACTAAGTGAGGAGGAGCCACTTATTTATTAGATATTTTCTTTATTTACATGTCTAATGTTATCTCCTTCCCCAGTTCTCCCCCATCCTCCTGTCACACCCCTACTCCCTGCTTCTTTGAGGTTGTTTCCCCACAAACCCACACACTCCTGCCTCCCTGACGTCACATTTCCCTAAACTAGGCCATCTAGCCTTCACAGGCCCAACGGCCTCTCCTCCAATTGATGCCCAACAAAACCATCTTCTGATACGTATGCAGCTGGAGCCATGAGTCCCTCCATGTATACACTTTGGTTGGTGGTTTAGTCCTTGGGAGCTCTGGGGTGTCTAGTTGGTTGATAGCTCCTTCAGTCTTTTCTCTGACTCCTCCATTGGGGACCCTGTGCTCAATTCAATGATTGGCTGTAAGCATTCTCCTCTGTATATTTTAGGGTCTGGCAGAGCCATTCAGCAAACAGCTATATCAGGCTCCTGTCAGTATGCACTTCTCGGAATCCACAACAGTGTCTAGGTTTAGTGACTGTGTATAGGGTAAATTTCCAGGTAGGGCAGTGTCTGCTTCACACTTGGTCTCTGTATTTGCTACCTTGAGTATTTTGTTCCCCCTTCTAAGAAGGAACAAAGTGTCCACACGTTGGACTTCCATCTTCTTGAGCTTCAAGTGGTCTGTGATTTGTACCATGGGTATTCCAAGATTTGGGTTAATATACACTTATCAGTAAGTACATACCATGTGTTTTCTTTCATGAATGGGTTACCTCACTCGGGATTATATTTTCTAGTCTATCCATTTGCCTATGAATTTCATGAAGTCATTGTTTTTATAGATGAGTAGTACTCTATTGTATAAATGTACCACATTTTCTGTATCCATTCCTCCGTTGAAGGACATCTGGGTTCTTTCCAGCTTCTGGCTATTATAAATAAGGCTCCTATGAATGTATTGGAGCATGTGTCCTTGTTATATGGAAGCAACTTTGGGTACATGTCAAGGTGTGGTATAGTTGGGTAATCAGGTAATACTATGTCCAGTTTTCTATGAACCCCCTGGATTGATTTCCAGAGTGGTTGTACCAGTCTGCAATCCCACAAAAATTGGAGGAGTGTTTCTCTTTCTGTTCATTGTTACCTGTATCTGCTGTCACCTGAGTTTTTGGTCTTAGACACTCTGAATGGTGTGAGGTGATATCTCAGGGTTGTTTTGATTCATATTTCCCCAATGACTAAGGATGTTGAACCTTTCTTTAGGTGCTTCTCAGTCATTCACGTTTCCTCAGTTGAGAATTCATTGTTTAGATCTGTAACCCATTTTCAATAGGGTTATTTGATTCTCTGGAATATAACTTCTTGAGTTCTTCATATATACTGGATATTAGCCTTTTATCAGATGTAGGATTGGTAAAAAAAATTTGTCAATCTGTTGGTTTCTGTTTTATCCTATTGACAGTCTCCTTTTCCTTATGGAAGCTTTGCAATTTTATGAAGTCTCATTTTTCTACTGTTGATCTTATAACATAAGCCATTGGTGTTCGGTTGAAGAAAATTTTCCTTGTGACTATATGTTTGAGGCTCTTCCACACTTTATCCTCTATTACTTTCAGTGTATCTGGTTTTATGTGGAGGTCCTTGATCCACTTGAACTTGAGCCTTGTACAAAGACATAAGAATGGGTTGACTTGCATTATTCTACATGCTGACTGCCAGTTGAACCAGAACAATTTGTTGGAAATGCTGTCCTTTTTACTACCGGATTGTTTTAGCTACTTTGTCAAAGTTCAAGTGAAGATAGGTTTGTAAGTTCATTTCTGGCTCTTCACTTCTTTTCCACTGATCTTCTTGCCTGTCTCTGTACCAATACTATGCAGTTTTTATCACTATTTCTCTGTAGTGCAGCTTGAGGCTGTGGATGGTGATTCCCCCAGAAGTTCTTTTATTGTTGAGAATAGTTTTCACTATCCAGGTTTTTTTTTTTTTTGGTTTTTCTTTTTTTTTTGTTATTCCAAATGAATTTGAGAATTGCTCTTTTTAACCCTATGAAGAATTGAGGTAGAATTTTGATGGGGATTGCATTGAATATGTAGATTGCTTTTGGCAAGATGGCCAATTTACTGTATTAATCCTGCCAATCCATGAGGATGAGAGATCTTTGTCTTCTGAGATCTTCAGTTTCTTTGATCAGAGACACAAAGTTCGTGTCATACTGATCTTTCACTTACTTGGAGTCACACCAAGGTATTTTATATTATTTTGACTATTGTGAAGGGTATCGTTTTCCTAACTTTTTTTCCAGCCTGTTTATTGAGTATAGAAAGGCTACTGATCTGTTTCAGACACGTTGCTGAGGTTGTTTATCAAGTTTAGGAGTTTTCTGGTGGAATTTTTGGTGTCACTTTAGTAAACTATCATATCATCTGCAAATACTGATATTTTGACTTCTTCCTTTTTAATATGTACCCACTTGACCTCCTTTTATTTTCTAATTGCTCTGGCTAGGACTTTCTGTACTATATTGAATAGGTAGGTAGAGAGTGGGCAGCCTTGTCTAGTCCATGATTTTAAAAAGACTGCTTAATATTTCTTTCCATTTAGTTTGATGTTGGCTACTAGTTTGCTGTATATTGCTTTTACTATGTTTAGGTATGGGCCTTGAATTCCTAATCTTTCCAAGACTTTTACCATGAAGGGGTATTTAATTTTGTCAAATGCTTCCCAGCATCTAATGAGAGGATCCTGTGATTTTTTTTCTTTGAGTTTGTTTAGAGGATTACATTGATGAATTTTCATATATATTGAATGGCTCCTGCATTCCTAGGATGAAGCCTACTTGATCATGATGGATGATTGTTTTGATGTATTCTTTGATTCAGTGTGTGGAAATTTTATTGAGTATTTTGCATCAATATTCATAGGAGAAATTGGTCTAAAGTTCTCTTTTTTGGAGTCTTCTTGTGGTTTAGGTATAAGCGTGATTGTGTCTTCAAAGAACAAATTGGGTAGTGTTCCTTCTATTTTGTGGAATAGTTTGAAGAGTATTGGTATTAGGACTTCTTTGAGGTTCTTATAGAATTGTGCACAAAAACCATCTGTTTCTGGGATTTTTTTGTTTGGAAGACTTCTAATGACTGCTACTATTTCTTCAGGGGTTTGGGATTATTTAGATTGGTTATCTGATCTTGATTTAACTTTGTTACCTGCTATCTATCTAAAAAATTGTCCATTTCATCCAGATTTTTCCAGTTTTGTTGAGTATAGGCTTTTATAGCAAGATCTGATTTTTTTTTTAATTTCCTTGGTTTCCATTGTAATGTCTCCCTTTTCAGTTCTAATTTTGTTAATTTGAATATTGTCTCTGTGCCTTCTAGTTAGTCTGACTAAGGGTTTATCTATCATGTTGATTTTCTCAAAAAAGCAGCTCCTAGCTTTATTCATTTTTTTGTAATGTTCTTTTTGTTTTTACTTCGTTGTTTTTAGCCCTGAGTTTGATTATTTTCTGCCATCTACTTCTCTTGGGTGTATTTGCTTCTTCTTGTTCTGGAGCTTTCAGGTGTGCTGTCAAGCTGCTAGTGTTTTCTCTTTCTTGTTTCTCTTTGGAGGCACTTAGAACTATGAGTCTTTTAGAACTGCATTCATTGTGTTTCTTAAGCTTTTGTATGATGTGCCTTCATTTTTATTAAATTCTAAAATGTCTTTAATTTTTGTATTTCTTTCTTGACCAAGTTATCATTGAATAGGGCATTTTTCATCCTCTGCATGTATGTGGGCTTTTTGTTGTTTTTGTTGTTGTTGAAGAACAGCCTTAGTCCGTGGTGGTCTGATAGGATGCATGGAATTATTTCAATCTTCATGCATCTGTTGAGGCCAGTTTTGTGACCTAGTATATGGTCAGTTTTGGAAAAGGTACCATGAGGTGCTGAGAAAAAGGTATATTCTTTTGTTTTAGGATGAAATGTTCTATAGATATATGCTTAGGCTCAATTCCCCAATAAAAACACATAGACTAACAGGTGAGATATGTAAACAGGACCTAGCATTTTGCTACATACAGGAAACACACCTCACAGGCACTACCTTAGAGTAAAATGCTGGAAAAAAATTCCAAGCTAATGGTCCTAAGAAACAATTGGAGTAGTCATTCTAATATCGAATAAAATTAACTTTCAACCTAAAGTTATCAAAAAGATAAGGAAGGATACTTGATACTCGTCAAAGCAAAAATCAGCCAAGATGAACTCTCAATTCTGAACATCTATGCTCCAAACACAAGGGCAACCACATTCATAAAATAAACTTTACTAAAGCTCAAAGCACACATTGCACCTCACACAATAATAATGGGAGACTTCAACACCCCACTCTCAGCAATGGACAGATCATGGAAACAGAAACTAAACATTGAAACTAACAGAAGTTATGAGGAGTCACTTTTTGTTGTTGTTGTTGTTTCTGTTCCATTTTAAATCATTGGATTTGTAGCACCATCTTATTTCTAGTATAAATCAGTTTGATATTTCATCCACAGAAATGGCAAGACAGCACAGCAGCTGAAGCCAGAGTACAGGGAAGTGACACCTAGTACGACAGCTATGTGTTCTCATAACTTTATCTTTCTACAAATAGTAATAATAACACTTTCATCTGGGAACTGTAATATAGATGGTTAAAAATGAAATGACATGAAAAATATCACTTTCTTTAATACTTTTTATTCAAAATCTTAGATGTAAGACAGATGGCTTCTTTAATAATTTACATGTTATGGGATAACGATTCACAGTAGGTTGAAGTTATTTACTAGTAATGATTTATCCCAAAGAAAAGTGTTTTGAGTACCCAAACATAAGCCTCCTTGAAGGCTTCCAATGAACTAGTTTGTATTAAATATTCTATATGTATTCATCTCATTTAATTATTAAATCAATTCAATATAATATTATATATTAAAACTAACTAAATAGAGATGTTGACTAAAAGCAAGGAATTAGTAACTTAATCTAGATGGCTCAGAAATTATAATGGATCCAGCTTTACTCTCTAGAATTCCTGCTGGAAGAGGGAATGTGAAGCTCCTTCAACAGCAAAGGGGCTAAAGCACAAGCTGGCAGTGTTGTTTACCCAGACTCTGTGTCTTACTCTAACACTTCTGTCTTAACTAGAATTTTATTTCTGTGAAGAGACATCATGACCATGGCAACTTTTATAAAGGAAAACATTTAATTAGGATCATCTTATAGTTTCAGAGTGATCAGAAAGCCAGGTGGAGGAACTGGATCACACTCAGTAAAGTTTAAGCAATGAGACTTCAAACCCCACCCCCATACTTCCTCCAGAAAGGCCAGACCTACAGAAAGGCCACACATCTTAATAGTGCTACTCCCTGTGAGACAATCATTCAGACATATGAGTTTACAGGGGACCAAGACTATTCAAATCACCATATTCCACTTTTGATCCCCATATGCTTGTAGCTATAACATAATGCAAAATGCAGTTACTTAACGTCCAAAGTCCCCATAGTCTATCACAGTCTCAACAATGTTTAAAGTTCAAAGTTCAAAGTCTCCTCTGAAATTTATGAAATCTCTTAACTATAATACCCTATAAAATCAAAATTAAAAAGCAGATTATATATTTCCAACATCACAGGATATACATTACCAATTCAAAATGTCCTAGTGAAGAAATAATGAACTAAATCAAGTACAAAAGCCAGGTTAGATAACTCTAAACTTGGCATTTCCATGTCTGATATCCATTCTTTCTCTTGGGCTAGTTCCACGCTCTATTAGTGGCTTCCCTTGGCAGGTATCCAGTGGCTCTGGCATCTGTAATATCTTTGGATCTCCAACTCCAACTTCATAGCTCCTTGTTCAGTGTCTGAGATTTACACATGAAGTGGGCTTTTCCAAAGTGCTTGGATCACTTTTCCAGCTCTACCTTCTGTAGCACTCTAGGTCTGGCTGACTCTGCTTCAGTGCTACCACTGTTCTTTGTTATCATCCAAGGGTACTGCATCTTTAATATGCTGAGGTCCTCTATTGCAGTCAGGTTGCACTTTTATCAACAGTATATCATAGACTTTCTTCATGGTTGCAAAGCTCAACTTTGTATGCCCTCTTCAGTTCTGGGCCATTAATTGTCTCTGAGGCTGCACCTTCACCAATGGACTTTTCTGGTTTCTCAGTGTACCAAGCCTTCCTCGATGCCTTCAAAACCAATACTACCTGGGTGATTCTAACATGCTGAGGTCCAATAGTGGATACAAGCTGTCAGTTCAAGTGCTCTTTCTTTGCCCAAGGAGTCTCATTGTTCTCTCTTCTGTTCCTTTCTTCGTTCTTCCTTCCTCCCATTCTTTTTCCTTCTCCAAATTCTTTTTCCTTCTGCTAATCATAGAGTCTAAGCTATATTAAGTGCTTGAATATTATTAATATTTTTTTAGAAATGTATAAAATTACATGAATTTTATGAATCTCGAATTATTAGTTTCAACACACGCTTAAAAGAGAAACAAAAGGCAAAGCAAGAGTGCATTCCCTTATAGTTCACTGTATAACAGCTTATGCTTCATGGGTAACTGGTCGTAGCTCTTGTGGTTTCCTAGTACACCAGACAACAGTCTTTAGTAACAGTTTTCATGTAAGAACAGAAAGGTGACAGACTACTAAGGTTAAAATAATTTCTTACAAAGTTTTAAAATTCATGCAAGTAAAACAGTTAGCTCTCTCTGATATCTCTCTAGGCATTGCCATCACCAATCCTTTAAGTAGCTAGGAGAACATTTTATATTTGGGACATCAAGTATACAGAGATTTAAAAAAGCCTCAAGAAGAATAACCATGGATACAAAAAGAAGGAATCTATAAGAACCAAACAAATGATAGATGGGTTTATCTTATAAGAGAAAGGCTTGTATCTTATCTAGAAGCAAATAGTATTAAAAGGAGAGTATGTGAGACCATGGAATTACTAGAGTAGGAAACAAAGATTAGCGAATAAAAAGATAATGTACAAACTGGAGGGAACATCTATTTGCCATAATTCCAAGTTTGACCAAGTCTTATAATAAGCAATTTCTACAAAGGGACATATAGACTTTTATAGCCACTGTGGTTATGTTGTCTGTATGCTATGCCATGGCTTTTAAGGCCTAGTGGAAGTTCTATTTCACAGTCTCCACACTCCCAGTACCACCTTCATCCCTTATTCCTTAGCTAGACACTGATGTGGATGGCTGGAAGTGCATGCTGTCAAGGACATGATACAGCTGTCTCTTTAAAGGTCCGCCAGAGACTGACACATTCAGAGGACGATGCTCACAGTTAACCACTAATCTGATCAAGGGTTTCCCAATGGAGAAGTTAGAGAGAAGACTGAAGGAGCAGAAAGGGTTTGTGACCCATGAAAATAGCAACAATACCAAACAACCAGAGCTCCCCAGGGTCTAAACCACCAGCCTGGGATCACATAGAGAGGGACCCATGACTCCAGCTGTATATGTAGGGGAGGATGGCCTTGTCAGGCATAGGTGGGAGAGGAGATTCTTGGTCCCATGAAAAACGAACACAGAGTGGGGGGGGATATGAGGGTGGAGAGGGGGTAGTGGGGGTGGGTGGTGGGACACAGCCTCATAGAAGCATAAGAAGGAGGGATGGGATAGGAGGTTTCTGGGTGGTGGGAGGAAGAGGGGTAAGGGGATAAAATCTGAAATGTAAATATAATACTCAATTTAAAAAAAAAACCTGCATCTGATTCATTTATTATGGAGTCCTTAGTGCTGAGTGATGGGAGAAATATATTCCCCAGAAAGAGAAACTGAAAGTAAAACAGAAAAGACAACAGATCAGTCTCAAGGTAGCAGCAACCATCGTCACACAGTGAAGTCAATGGCTTGGTGATGCTCCAGGGCAGGAATGATGTCACAGCTTCCCTTATGCAGCCATGACAGACCAAGCACTTACACATTACCAAGTCTGACTTCTAGCATGATTTCTATCTCTGGAACATAGCTTTTTTGTGCTCTCAGAAAAAAACTCCCAGAATATTTCACCTCATTGATTCTGGTCTCTTCTTAATCACCAGTAATTTCTTAGCACCAGCTAACCAGCGTCAATTGTTCCAATATCCCCTTCTATGCTTAACTCTAAAGGCAAAGACTCATGGCCAAAGCTGCCAAATTCTGCTACTTACTGGGGCTGGAACACGCTCCCTTGTTCTGTTACGTTTTCACCAGCTTTCTGTTTTCAATGTTTTCATTACTGCCTAAGCTTGGCTGTCCTGGAACTTTCTCTGTAGACTAACTTTGAACTTTGAGATCTACACACCTCTATCTCCTGGGTGCTGAGATTAAAGTCATACACCATCGTACCTCAAGCTAAGCTTTCTTTTAATTCCTTTCCACAAGATCTATATAAGCATAGCTTCTATGCCCCAAGATTTATATCACAGATGTGCCCCCCATTCCTGGACAGTGTTTCATTCCAGACAGAGTCAAGTTGACAACTGAGAATAGCCATCACAATCCATCTCTTATCAATTTGACACTCAATCATATCTCCTCATGTCCAAATGAAAACAATAAGCAGATCATAATAACACCTAACATGGTATAATTGTCCCTTCTACAACTGTAAATGAACCAACAATAAGATTAGCTAGATAGGATCTTGCCCCAAGGTAAACACTTCATTAATTTTATTTAATATCCTTGAACACAGAATTTAGCTCCATTCTACTTCCTGGTGCTCTCTTTCTTCTCAAAACAGACATTTTTTAGTTTTCCTTGCTCAGCTTACTTCTTTTCTTCAAAACATTCTTCATAAGAGTGGACTTTAGTAACCACACAATAGAGTTTACACTAGGCTGTTTTGAGATTTTCTTTGCTAATGCAATCAACCACTTTATTCTCAGGCAGACTTTTCAGATAAGGGTAAAAGCCACTCACATTCTTCATCAAAACATAAAAAAACAATCTCTAAACCACATACTAGTATTCTTCTCTGAAACCTCTTGAACCATGTCCCCACAGTTCAAACCACCCTCAGCAGTGATATCTTCTGTAGTTCTACAAAGGGAACTTTGTATTTCTACTAGGATGGCCCATTAATCCCCATCTAAAACATTCTATTGCTTTCAAAATCTAAAGTCCCAAAAATCCACATTCCTCCAAACAAAAACATGGTCAGGTCTATTACAGCAATACCCCTATCCCTGGTACCAACTTCTGTATAATAGGATTTTATTTCTGTGAAGAGACATCATAACCAAGGTAATTTTTATAAAGGGAAACATTTAATTAATGCTGCTTACAGTCTTAGGGTTTCAGAGGATCAGTCCATTATCACCATGGCATGAAACATGGCAGCATGCAGCCAGACATGGTGCTAGAGTAGCCAAGAGTTATATTTTGATCTGAAGGAAGCCAGGAGGGGGTCTGAATCACACTGGGTGGAGCTTAAGCATAAAACTCACTCACACAGTGATACACTCCCTCCAACAAGGCCATATCAACTCAAACAAGGCCACACCTTCTAATTGTACCACTTCCCATTGTCCATGTAATCAAACATATGAGTCTATAGGGTTATAGCTATTCAAACAACCACACCTTCTGACTCTCACAATTGTTCCTAAAGAAATTCCAAAGATTCCCAGGCTTTAGTGTACTTTCTAAATCTGAAGTTTATATTCTAATGGATTCTTTGAACTTCTCTCCCTAGGACAGTCAAAAGGATCATTGACTCAATTTACTCAGCCTTTAAACATCCTTAGTTTTACCTTTGCTCTCACAGTGTCACACAAAGCCAGCAACAAACTTACTATTTTCTGCTTATCAAATGTATCCCACGTACCATTGCTACTACTAGGACTCTGTGTCACCACTCTAGTCTAAGACGCAGTAATTGTATACACTATGTCAATGTCCTCCCAGATGGTGTCATACCATTTTCTTCTCCTGAAAAACAGTCATAACTTATCATCGAGTCAACTTATAAGGCTGCAAGTCTGTAATCTGGTTCTTCCTTGGCCTGGCTACCTCTAGTCTCCCTATCTGTACTCTATGTATCCAATTTTTTTCTTATTCCACAAAGACTGCAGGACCTTCCTTTTCCCTGGTCGAAATACTTGACAGGTTTCCTTCCTAGACCACATTTCTAGCAGAAGATATCTACAACATTTGATCCTTTCTTTCTTTTAGATTTCTGCTTTTGAACAGGCTTTTCTTACCTGCCTAGTGGAACATAAGTTTCTTCCTAGCACTACTTTATTCCCCAGCTCATTTCTTTCTCTAGCTAGAACTGTAGCTCTCCCATGCAACACTCCTGTCCTAGGCACTGTTCTTTGCTTCCTCTGCCACAAATCCATTCCTGGATCTATTTTGCAGTTCTATGGCTTTTGAAGCTGATTGCTATGGACTACCTCAAGCATCTTGTTGTTTCTTGGCTCCTGTCTGGATTGTTCACTGAGAGCACTGCAGTGTTAACAGAGACTAAGAGAAATATTGATATTTTAATGTCTACTGGCTGCTTGTATCTTCATTTAGTCTGGCGGCTTTCATCAGACCTACAGTTTCTCTCCAGGGGTCCCTTTTCTACAGATGCACTCCTTGTTTTGCCAGTAACATAATTCTCTCCACTTGTCTTTCAGTTGAAAAGGAGATGTAATTTCCACTGTATAACATTGCTAAGATCTTCATCATCCCTTGTTGGTTTCCTTAGCACTGTTCACAGCTCTGTATAAGAAATCCCTCATTAACACTCTTCAATTCATTGACATCTCAATCTTCCCTGAAAGCCATGTGAGTCCAGGTTTCTTGTCATTACTTAAAACTCTCATCTTATTTCTATCATATAATTTTCTTTTATATAATGAAAAACTTTTAAGGTATAAGAAGCAGAACAATTGTGCTAGCTAAAGCATTAAGGACAACTCCAAAATAACTAAATTGTGTGGGTGTCACATTAGAAAAAAAAAATACAAGAAACAATACAAAAACAAGCAAAAAACCCCAAACACTTTCTCTGGTGTTAATTTGGGCAAGAATGAGTGCAAAGTGAATCTGCCACTTCTCTCACTGTGTCTTCCGTGTGTAGTGTGCCTGTAGTGTGAGTCTGAATCTCTGTCCTACTAGTTGTGACTCTACTTATGTCTGCCCCTACTTAGTACACTTAAGTCCTCCCTACTTTCACTAAAGTCTATCATGCCTAGGACTGCAATGCTTTATTCTGCAAATAGACGCATGGGTGATCCAAACACTAAAATGGAAGACACTATTGGATTACCTGGGTTCATCTGACCTAATCAGAGGAAATCTTCAAGACTTTCTCTTCTTGTTGACATAGAGAGGTAGAACAGAACAGGGCGGGGGTTATGCAGAGTGGAAAGAGTCAATTTTTCTTTGCTGGCTTTGTTTATTTTGTCATATGTTACAAACTGATAACTATGATATAAATGGAGTAACTAATAGAAATAAATAAATAAAAGATTCTCTGGCATGTAGTCTGGAGTCTGAGAATCCCAAACTTTAAAGAAGTATCTGACTAAAGGCCTTCTTACTGTCATATAAATTTCAGGACAGTCATGTGAGTGTGCCCAGACAGGGAGAAAGGCTTGGGGCCAGTCTTAGCCTGTTTCACCTGGACACCACTCTTACTAACAGGAACAATCTATTTACAGCATCAATCGGATTGCAGCTTGATTTTGAGCTAGAGGAGGAAGCCACAGGCCAAGAAACAAATCAAGGTGTAGTGGCAGGCAATGACAATCAGCAGAATGTCCTGCACTTTGCTCTGTGTTTTACCAGTGAATTGGAATATAAATGTGGAAGCTCTGCTGGGACTGGCAGAAAGGAACAAAGCCCTACTAATCTGTCAGTTTCCTGAATTTAGCAGGGGATTCTCATGGTGGTCTTCAAACACACAAAGGTAAATAATGTTTAAGAAGCTAAATTTATGTGGTTGTGTCTTTTTTTTTTTTTTTTTTTGAGAGCAACAGAAAATTAAAAGAAATTTGGTTTCCCTGAGCTTTCACCAAGTGCACAGTGCCAAGGGCAGAGCCTATCTAAGCACAAAGGTGTTCTATACACCTGGAGAATTTAAAAGTAATCACTAGAATATAATTCACAAAACTTTTATAAAAGAACACAATTATTTATGATATTTACAAAATACAGTAAGTAGTGTGTGAGACTGTCGGGAGGTAAATGCATGAAGAGAATTAAGTGAATTTTACCACCATGTATTCCAGATACTTCTTATCAAAATAAATGTTGCACTTGATCCGTCATTGGAGAATTCAAGTGGCATTGAAATGCTCTCAATTCTCATTCAAATTCAAAGTGCTATTACACTTTCCAGTGTTTAGGATGCAGTACACTGAATCATGATCTATTTTTTTAATGTGGATTCTTTGAAGTTTTTCATGAAGACTTATTTAAATTCCCCTTAAATTGTCAAAATCAATTTTTTAAAAAATAGCTTTAAAATGTATATCAGATTAACAGCTTTTGTTCAAAAAATAAAATCCAATAATGTTATATTTCTGGAGCACACCCTAGGAGCATCTTTTTTTTAACCTCTGAATATGGTATTTCTACGTCTGAAACAATCCTACTGAGGCAAACTATGAGATAACCTGAACTATCAACTCAAATATATAACTGATCAAATTAGAAGAGAGTAATTGAATATAGTCATATAACTAATTCTAGTTTCTATGAAGTTAAATTTTCTATGTATATATGCTTAGTTATTGACTTGGAGATAATATTACCTTATCAGAAATCAAAGATTTTAAAAACATACCTGAAGGCAAATTTAGCCTAGGCCATGTGTTCTAAACATAATAGGTGCTCAAATGTGAAACATCAGGATATTTTTCAACAGATATATGGCTTACAGGAAGAAAATATGGTCTAGAAAAGTATGTACTAGAAAATAAATACAAATGTAAGCTGTTTTGCTAATTATTTTATAACTACAAACTTGTATACCTTGAAAAAAACACAACATATTCAAAACAACGTGTTCTGTTAGCAAGACTGAAGATTCAGTCTTTGTTATTTAGACTTAGACTTTTATGTGCAGTTCTTGATCCTAGATAGATCAATGGATGTCTGATACATTCCATGTTTTTAACCAGATTTGAACAGAATGCAGCATGAGGCAGGTAGATTATGTGTTTGGTTTCCAGTGTCCTATGACAAGTGAAGTTCTCACCCACAATTCAGAGCCAGGTGGACTTGTCCTGCCAAACCCTTAATATTGGCCACGATATCCTTTCCTGTGTTATGCTTTTCCAACACCTGAGAAAGGCACTCCACCAAGTACTGCATCACTTCCTGACTAGTCTACAATCTTGACACAGTCCTCAGGTTCCAACTAGGTATGGTGGATCAGCAGCCAACTGCCTACTATGAGCACCTGATGGAGATGCCTCTTGGGCTTCAGAGAGACAGTTGTTACTGAAACTGTGGTGCATCTAATCATCAAGTTTCAAATCTTTAGAAACTTCAAGTCTTTGCATCATCTTCAAGTCATGACATTTGTTCTATTATAAAAATTTGAACATTTTGGTATTGCTACTACAATTTAATGGAAACACTATCCCCAACATGAAAGAGTGTGTTTCTTGTCACACAGCCTTCTCCCTGTGATCCCTGACTCAGCATTGTCAGAGAAAGTTAGAAATGCAAATTCTTGATCCCAGCAAAAGGGACCCCATGGAGGAGTCCGGCTTCAGTGTTTGCAAGCAATTATGGTTACTACAGATTACTGCAATAGCCCAGGAAATTGACTGTTAGCTCATGGGTTTTTTTGGTTTTCATTTAAGCAGAATTAAATCAAAACAAAAAATTGCTATATGTATTTATACATTTATTTATTATAAATAATTTTAAATTTCTGTGAGTTATTGTTTGAAAAATAACTATGTATACATAATAATATTTTAATTGTCACAAGTTCCCAATTTATCAAACAGGAAATAGTAGTGAGGTGCTACATAAAGAAAAACCCCTGACCTTCCAGATAGTGCAAGGTTTTGTGCCTCCATATTTTTATTCCTTTGATCTGTGCCTGTCCAGTTTATAAATGTCCATAATATCAAACAGGATATCATGAGATAAAGATAATGGCTTTATTGGTCATTTTAAAGACTCAAGCATCTTTTTTTCATACTTACAAAGAAAATAAAAGAAAAAAAGCTTTGACCCAATTAGAGTTCCATGAAGATTTCTAAATATGCTTTTTTCTATATTCTCTGAGAGCAATTGAAGGCTTTCTGAGATATTTCACAACACCCTGCTGATGGATTCGCTCACACAGGCACTTTGGTAAAAGCTCATAAGGCATTTAATTACTAGTAGACAGTGAACAGGAAGCAAGGGAAGGTTAGCCAACTCTGTCTCCTAAGAGCAGCAATTAAAAAGAAAGGGAAAGATTCCTTTCCTCATACTTTTCCTCGTACTACATAGAGCAGAAGATATGAACTGTCATTTAGTTCATGCATGACCCAGGGAAGTTGGATAAATATATATATATATATATATATATATATATATATATATATATATATATGTATGTATATATATATATATGTATATATATATATACATATTTATATATATATAAATCTTATTAATATTTATTGGAGAAGATGCTGATAGAGATGAGTTTAGAATCAAAGGGTTGTTAGTCTGTGAACTTTCTCCTGTGTGGCTTCTAATATAAAGTACCAGCAACAATTCCCACAAGTATACAGTAAGAGTCTAAATGTGTATCGTTGCTGGGAGATTAGAAAGTGGGCACTAACTGTAGATGAAGATGTTGTTTTTAAAACAAAATCTCACCGTTCGATTTTACCAAATGAAGTCTAAGGAGGCAGACTGTAGTGAAAACCTGCTAGCTCAGAGAGGCAGAGAAAGTACTCAGATGACTTCCCTACTTCATTGTTATCTCAGGAGAAGCAATTTCCTTCTTCTCCACACTGTCTTAAATACCCTTAAACTCAAAGACCCTCCTTTCTCTTTCCTGGGTTTTCTTATGGTTTCTCACTTTCATCTGATTGTGTGGTCTGCCTCTTGACCTATCATTGACTTTATTTAGCTCTTGTCTACAGAAACCTCTTTGGATTAAAAGTGTGTGCTAGGGCTGAGGCCCACCACAACAGTTTTTTCCAGTTTATAATTTTTGGGTTCACTATGTGATCAAATATCCTGCAACATGGAGAAAGAAAACTGGCTCTGTAAATGCTCAGTGCCAACATCCCCTGGATGATGTGAGAGTCTGGGGCTTCATTATAGGTATGGAAGGAAACTATATTCTAGTTTACAAACACTCATGGTCAGAAAAAAAGATGAGTCCAGTTGACTCTGAGTAGAGCAATGGGGTCTGCTCAGCATGAGTAAGTGTCCAGTAAGTTTTAAAAAAATTCGCTTGACTACATAGGATTTTACTTGTTCAAAGAAACCCATAAAAAGTAATGGAGGTTTTAGAACAGAACTACTTATCTGCATTGGGCAGTACAATTACTATCTTTGTCCTTGCTTTTTGGGCCAGTTTTGGAAGTTTTCTGGCTCCATTCACCTCTGACTTTGACTAAGCCTTATCTTTCATCACAAATGTAATTATTTGAGATTTTTTTCCTCTGCAGGATTCAGCTCTGTAGCTTTGTTGTCTCTAAAACCAGACCTTGCATGAAGTCCTTCATAATTCTTAAGATACTAAACCCGAACTGATTCTCAAGAGGATCAGATCTGAATATACTTACTTATGATGCTACCATGTAGTAGAAAATCATGACTGCACCTTGAGAGATCCAGTATCTACTCAGTGTGAATACATACAGAATTTTAACAGTCATTTTCTGAAAAAGATTGAGAACAGTTGGCTAAGATTAGTGTTGAAGAAATATCTGAAGGTTATTATGGCTGGAAAATCATCTGTTTAAAAGGTTCATTTGACTGGCCTATCTTTAACTGCAGTGAAATTTTGTATGTTTTTCTATTAAATTTGAACCAAGTTCCCCTGTATAGGTGGGGGTAAATTTCAAGATGAAATTTTAACAGTGTCTTTGTTATCCTGTTAAAGCCCTCTCCTCTCCACAGTAACATTTTTGGCTTTGGGTTGCTGTGAATTTCAAAAGAATTTCTTATGACAGAATTGTAGGTCCCCAAAGATGTTTTGCCTGCCACGGGAAGTGTCATTGTTCCTAAAGAAGGTAATAAAATCAGCAAGAAAATAATCAACCTTCTCTATAGGATATCACTGTTTTAATTGACTGCAGATGCTGGAATTGATTTTTTTTTAATCTACAGACACAGGACAAGGTCAGCAAGAGAGGAAGCTGAAACTGCTTTACTTTCATAGAGAGATATTTAATGTTCAGAATATAACCAGGAAGTATAATGCTTTGATAAAAAAAAAAAAAAAACAGGCTTTAAAATCACAGACATTAATTACATTTCCATGTGGTTTCTAAACAGTATTTTAAAAAACTTAGAAAATACTGTGCTTGGGAGTGGGGAGACAGAGATATAGTCCATCACCGAGTCCTTGCCTCCGATCCATGAGGCCCTAGGTTCAACATATATTCGTGTGTTCAACCTAAAATAAATACATAACTCTTTATAAAAGTAAATGAAATTGAAAGCAGGGAATGAAGAAGGGGAGGTAGATCTGAAAGGAAACAGAAGGAGGAGATGTGATATAATCAATATATATGTAGGCGTGTAGGAAATTCTCGAGGAATCAATAAATGTACTTACTAAAACATATTTTTAAGGATTCTTCTTAAATTTCCATGTTTAGTAAAAGTACAGTCAAATAATACATATATAATATTTTAAAATAACTTTGATTTTACCAAAGTGTGAGTTATAATAGGTAAAAGTATTAAGTGTTTTTAACACTAGCCATTGAATATAAATACAGGGGCAGAGGAATCCCTAAGTGTGTGAAGTCTTGAGTGGATGTGTGGTGCTAACTTGAACTAGATGTCTGTGTGCTGGTGACTTGAACTGGATGTGTGAGGGACCAAAACCTCAGACCCATGGGACTACAAAGATATGCCCAAGGGAGGCTCAGAGTGATGACAATACCTTCCGATAGTCTGAGTGCAAATGATGACAGTAAGTACAGAAAATGTCTAGCATACCCTCACCCCTACAGATGTTTATGGCCTGAAGATTGCTCCCCAATAAAGACTGTATCTACAGAGATTAGCTGAACCCAGCTGTTCACTTATCTGTAGTAATTCTGTATTATCCCTAATTAGCAATAATGTCCTTGCCACCTCATTCTACTGTATTCAATAAACCCACTGGACTTCCAGGGTAGCTGGAGCTTCTCCATCATTGAGCTAGCCTACCTGATCCCAGGTTTCCTGTGTCTGTCTGTCCTTTCCCCATTGCCCCAGTAAAGTACATTTCTGGAAGCCCTGCAAGGACAAGAAACAAGTTATTTTCTATTTTTTTTTTCTGCATCCTCTTTCCAGGAAAGCAATCCTCAGTTTTTTCTTGTTTCAGTATTATTTTCCAAATAGTTTTTTTCCACTTTTGAGATCATAATATAGTTACATAGTTTCCCCCTTCCTTTCATCCCCCAAACACTGGCATAAAATTGCTCTATTTCAAATCCATGGCCTGTTTTCCATTAATTGTTGTTAAATGTATATAATTTTACTTGTGTACATGTTTCCAGGACTGACCATTTGGTCTTAATAGCCAATTGTGCTCTAATCACATAAGTACTATTTATCCTGTTATCAGCAAACTTTAGTTGACTATAGATACATGTATGGGGTGGAGGCCTCACAATCTTTCTCCATCTACTTTACCATGTTTGTTTTGGTTGCCTTTGATCAGCTCTTGTTTAGGCAGTCATACTGGTGAGATATCATGAGTGTAGCTTCTGACATTACTAAGAGACACAATCTCTCAGAAAACTCCTTGATCCTTGACTCTGATCCCTTCCATCCTATCTTTTGCAATGATCCTTGAGCCTTAAGTGTGAGAGAATTGTTTTGTATCCAGTGGGACTGGGCTCAACCATTCTGAATTTTGATTAGATTTGTCTTTATGTAATGGTCTTGACTGTTGCAAAAAGAATTTTTCTTAGTGAAGGAAAAGGACTATTATTAGCTATATGTTTAAGAAAAAATATTTAGAAGATAGCTAGCAATTATTATAACTTAGGAAAGTGGTGATTATTGAGTCTCGTTCAAGAACCAAGACTTTATTAGCACTGGTTAGATGGTTAAATTTCTAGTAAAAGGCTTTATTTTCCTCTTCTTCAACCTGTCTTAAGTCGAATTGGAGGGCTATTAGCTACTGGCAGGGTTTGTATATTACTGTATCCTTAGAGTTGTCATGCACGCTGATTATTGCTCTGCCTCCTAGGAATCATAACTAGAAAGGATCTTTAGGTGTTTCTCTCCTTTCCAAGCTTCTACTATCCTGTAAGCTAAGACTCAGAGGGCTTTTAGGTCAGTTCCAGCTCAAGAGCCTCCTTCTTCAGAAACTTACCTTCCACCCTCTGGAGATAACCATAACCAATAGAGATGGGTTATATTTTGGGGAATCTCTGTGGCAGTCCTGATTAACAATTCAAAAGAGGAATTCTCATGTCTAGGTTTGAGGTTTTTATTAGATTGTCTTTGTCTTTTAGAGAAAGCATTGCTGGCACAGATACATTAACCATATCTGATAGTTTGTATATGCTTGGCCCATGGGCTGGCACTGTTTATTGAAAGGAGTGGCCCTCTTGGTGTAGGTGTGTTACTGTGGGTGTGGCCTTTAAGATAAGGCCCTTATCCTAGCTCCCTGCAAGCAGTATTCTGCTAACCACCTTCAGATGAAGATATAAAATTCTCAGTTCTGTCTGCACCATGCCTGCCTGGATGCTGCCATGCTCCTTCCTTGATAATAGACTGAACCTCTAAATCTGTAAGCCAGCCCCAATTAAATGTTGTCCTTTTTAAGACTTCCATTGGTCACAGTGTGTGTTCACAGCAGTAAAACCCTAACTAATGCACCATATACATTTGATTTGGCTATAAAAAGTAAAGTATAGCAGGTATATAGACCATAGCTAGTATATGTACCTCCATATACTTCCCTATCAGACTAACTACCTAATATTTAGTTTGGAATTTTTAAAATCAACATTTAGTGCTATTCTTTCAACTTTGAATATCACCATTTGGTGCTATTGATAAGTAGAAGCTTTTGGAAACTTAAGTGGACTAGAAAGGCCAAAAATCTTTGCTTCCTTAGTATTTTTCTCTTTGAACTCAGTGACCTGGATGTGTGGAAACAGGAACTGGGAATGGGAGAAAAGTGGAGGCAGAGTCCATGAAGATTCCCAGGATTTGGACTCTGGAGACCAGCACCAGGGAGCAGATCTAACTTTATTGTTCAGTACAATAAAATTATACACAATTTTTTAGCCAATCGGGGTGAGGTTACATAATCAAGGGCCAAACGGGGCATTACATGCACTGTCCTGCTGAATCTAGTTCTCTTGCCTATGACTCTGTAGGGAAGACTGTAGATCACCTTACCAAGGGGGTGGGGCAGGATTTCTGTGAAGATGGGGGAAACAACCATCACTATGGCCTTGGCTTCTTTGTTCTGTCTCACTAGTGTGCTGGAAGCCATTTTGCATTCTGTACTGTGTATGGCAGATTAGGACTCCTCCACAAGAAGTCACAGGATCCTATGGCACTTCACTCTCCATCCTGCTTCCTCCTCTACCTGGTTCCCCCCCACATCCCCCTCATAGCTGTTGCTGATTTTCAGAGTTGTCTTTAGAGGACCATATTTAAAACAACTGAACTTCAAACCCAGTGTGCCTTTCACATAGGTTTTGTGAAGCTGGGGCGCACAACATCTTTATTCTCTACTCCTATCACTGATTATACTATAAAATAAATATCTTAAGAGAAGAGACTCCCACTTTTATTTTGCTTTCTTAAAACAACAAACTCTAGTGTGTTTATATAGGCTTCTTTGTTTATAGCTTTAATAACATTAGACTTAATATCAACTTCTCTATTTTATTAAACTACATCTTGATAGCCATTATTAATTCAATAGATTAAAGCTGTCCTTGACTTTATAAAGAGGTTTAGTTCAGTTCTCAAGGGAAAAAAAGTATCCTTTATCCAAGACTTGCTATATATTCAACTGCTTGGGGTTTGGCAAAAGCATGAACCCTTGGCATTCTGCTGAACCAGCTGACAGTGTCTGTCAAATTTGCTTTCAACCAGCAAATATCCAGTATTCTTTGGGTTTCAAATCACATTGACCTTGTATCTTTAAAATACCATCTATTGGCTTTCTGAGAGCAGCTTTTGTTTTAAAAGGTTTTCTTTTTAAGTTTCTTAAACTCATATTTAAAGCTAAAGAGACAGCTTTTCCAACAGGAGGATCTTGGGAAAAGAACATTCAGGACTTAACCAAATGACATCATTTTCCAGCTTTGAAGCTACATCATCTTTTGATCTATTTTTTCCTTTCTGTCAATTTTTAATTACAATTTTCATCTGATACGTTAGATCTTTGATATACTTCTTTTTTATTTATAGAGACTATCATTTTTAATGAAGTAAATTTAATGAAAAAAATGATAATATAGCTTTCAATATTTCTGAAAATATTCCTTCCTTCCTTCCTTCCTTCCTTCCTTCCTTCCTTCCTTCCTTCCTTTGTTCCTTCCTTCCTTCTGGTTCGGATCACCTTTCTTCTTTCCATGAAGGAGTTTACAAAGTTCAGGAAAAGATTTGGTCTAATAGGATTGAAATGTGATTTTCTTCTGAGGAGATGGTTTAGGATGTTCCTGGACAGTGTAGAGCTGGCAAGTGCAAATCATCTACTTGATAGGCCTACTCAGGGCAGGCAAGTATCCAGTACTTGCGGAAGGACATACAGACTGAGCTTCTGGTGTTAAATTTCCTCCAACTGTGGCAGGCATGGTGTAAGAGTCTGGTAGGGTCCAGTGTCTGGATCCAGGTTTCTAGGTGTAGAAGTAGACTTAAAATGGTGTGGAGACCCATACTTCGTAAATCATACATTGAAGACTGGCCTTCAGGTTCCAGAGACAGGGGTTCCAAGATGCATAAGTAGGTTTAAGCTGCAGAAGCCTCTGTTCTTTATTTGGTGCAGGTGACTTGGCCAACTTTACTTCTGGAACAAAATTCCTGGGATCGCTGAAGAGATCTACTACAGGAGGCTGATAGAAGCCTGATATCTGAAACAAAGTCCCTGGGCCGTGTAGGCATGCCTAAGCAGGAGCTAGATTATACTTTCATATTTCACATAATTCACATTCACATTTCTAATATATGAGATACAACAATACTCATTAAATTCCTTAATGTTATTTTGTATTTTACAAAAAAAAAAAAAGAAAGAAAGAAAAAAAAAAACATCCACATTGCTGAGAAGAACCAGCTCCAGCTTGGTCTGGGGTCCTGAGGAAGGGGTGTTTGGGGGAAGCAGATGAATGACATGGAGTCAGTGATAGACACCAGCTGACAGTTCTGTGTTCTGCTTTAGATAGCTCTCTGCTCAAGTTAATGCTCTCTTGCAGACCAAAGCCCAGGCTTTTATTTTGCATACACTGCTTGCTTAGGACTTGTTATCAATTCAGTTATTTACCCCATGTTCCCTTTTGATTATCCAATCAATCAGCATTTTGTTATCTTAGTCCCTTAACTCCAGTGACAGAGCCACATGGCTGAAGCTGAGTTCTGCTGCTTCCTGGAGATGGAACCTGGCCCTGTCGTTCTATTACATTATCAGGAGCTCTTTTCTCCACTCCTTCACTGCCAAGTTTGGGTGTACTGGAACTGTAGACAGACCTTGAACTGAGAGGGCTGCATGGTCTGTCTCCTGAATGCTGGGAGGAAAGGTGTGTAATGCTGGGAGGAAAGGCGTGTACGACCATCACTGTGCTTAAGCTTTACCTCACCTACATCCTGCTTTCTCCCGTTCTGGCCTTGAACTCAGAAATCTGCTTGCCTTTGTCTCCTGGGATTAAAAGTCTGTACCACCATGCCTGGGCTTAATCTTTTCATGGCCACTATTCCCAACATTCCAATCAAAAGCCTGTGTCTTCCAGCCTCAAGATCTGGATCATAAGTCTGCCCTCCATTTGTAGATTGCAGTTCATTCCAGATTAAAAGTTCAAACTATTCCTTGTTCCACTGCAAACAAAAACACCTTAGCTGGGTGGGATCTTGCCCTAGGATAACCACTTCCAAAATCTCACTATCGACTTCCTTAATAGCTTATAAAAAATCTGTCTCATTATTACAGCTGCTCTGTTCTTTCAGTTCCATGAAGACCCTAACACAATTCATATTGCATCCTTATATTTTGCTTACTTGAGAAATCCTGTAAAGAACAGTCCTAACATTGATTTATATATTCTTTTTTAAATTTAATTTTGTTTTTTACTTGTTCACTTTACATCCTGATCAATGCCCCCTCCCAGTCACCCCTCACACAAACTTTATGCCATCCATTCTTCTCCTCTAAGCAAGTGGTGGCACCACTGGATGTCCCCCTACCATGGCACTTTAAGTCTCTGCAAGGAGGCTAGCAACTTTCTCTCCCACTAAAGCTAAACAAGGCAGCACAGCTGGAACCTATCCCATGTACAGTCAACAGCTTAGGGACAGCCCCTGGCCCAGTTGTTAGGGCTCACATGGAGACCAAGCTGCACGTCTGCTACATACATGCAGGGAGGCCTAGGTCCAGCAAGTGCATATTCTTTGGTTGGTGGTTTAGTCTCTGAGAGCAAAAGGGTCCATGTTACTTGATTCCGTTGGTCATCCTGTGGAGTTCCTATCCCCTTAGGGACTGCAATTTTTCTTCCATAAGAGTCCCCACTATTTGGCTGTGGGTATCTGTATCTGTCTAAGTGAGTTGGCAGTCAGAGACTCTTAGAGAGCAGCCATGCTAGGCTTCTATTTTCAATTATAACAGAGTATCATTAACAGTATCAGGGATTGCTGTTGAGCCTATGGTTTGGCCATTCCCTCAGTCTCTGCTCCATCACCCATGCCTGCATTTCTTGTGGACAGGATAAATTTTGGGTTGAAATTTTTGTGGGTAGGTGTTGACTCCATCACTCTACTTGGTTTCCTGCCTGTCTAGAGAAGATGGCCTCTTCAGGTTCCATATACCCAATGTTATGAGTCACAACTAAGTCACCCACACTTACTCTTAGGACCCCAGGTTGCTGTCTCCTCCTGGAGATGCTCCTCACCTTCCCACCCCCATCAGTTGCAGATTTCCATTCATTTTCATGGCCATCTTGTCCCTTCCCACACTGATTGGGAACCCCTCCCCATTCCCTTCCCCTCCCCTTACCCTCCCTGGTCTCTCCCTCCATCTGCCTCTTATAACTACTTCCTTTCCCCTTCTAAGTGAGAATACAGCATTTTTACTTGTGCCTTCCTTCTTGTTTAGCTTCTTTGGGTCTCTTGAGTATAGCATGCTATCTGAATGTAATGGGTAATATCATCCACTTAAAACTGAGTACATACCATAAATATACTTTTTATAACTGAGTTACCTTATTCAGAAAGATATTCCTAAATTCCATGTATTTGTTTCAAAATTTATGACGTTCCTGTGTTTAACAAATGAATAGTATTCCATTGTGTTGATGTACCACATTTTCTTTATCCATTCATCAGTTGAGGGACCTCTAAGTTTCTGGCTGTTAGAAATGAAGCTGCTATAAACATAGTTGAGCAAGTGTCTTTGAGGGATATTAGAGCATCTTTTTGGTATATACCTAGGAGTGGTATAGCTGGGTTTTGAGGGAGAACTATTCTTCTCAATTTTTTGAGAAACCACCAAATTGATTTCCAAAGTGGTTGTAGAAGTTTGTATTCCCAGCAGTGATAAAGAAATGTTCCCCTTGTTCCTGGTGAGCATGTGCCTTCTCTTGAGTTTTTGATCTTTGTTATTGTAATGGGTATAAGATGGAACCTGAGAAATAGTTTGTTTTGCAGTGCCTGCTAACTAACAAGTTTAAACATTCTTTAAGTGCTTTGGGACATTTGGTATTCCTTTGTTGAAAGTTCTCTGTTTAATTCTTTATCCCATTTTTAATTGGGTTATTTGGGCTGTTGGTGTCAAATTTCTTAAGTTCTTTGTAAAATTTAGATATTAGCCCTCTAATTAGCATCTAATTAGATAATCATGTAATTTTTTCTTTCATTTTTTTATATGGTGGATTACCTTACTAGATTTTCATAAATTGACCCTTCCCCACCTCCCTGGAATGAAGCCTATTTGATCATGTTGGATGATATTTTTGATGTGTTCCTGGATTTAGTTTGAGAATATTTTTGCATCAGTGTTCATAAGAGAAATCTGTCTGAATTTTTTTCTTTGTATTGTTTAGATTTCAGGGTGACTGTACCCTCATAGAATGAATTTAGGAGTTTTTCTTTGTTTATATTTTGTGGAATAGTTTGATTAGATACTAGAGTATCTATTTCAGCTTGCTCCTTGGGTTCATTTGCTTGGAAAAGAGTTTTGTGGCCCTTTATTCTGAGTTAATGTCTATCTTTATTGCTGAGGTATGTTTCTTGAATGTAGCAGAATGATGGATCCTGTTTTGCATTTATTCTGTTAGCCTGTGTCTTTTTTTTTTTAGGGAATTGGGTCCATTGATGTTAAGAGATATTAATATCAGTGATTGTTATTTTCTGTTATTTCAATGTTGTTGGTGTTTGTGTGTGTTTGTGTGTGTGTGTGTGTGTGTGTGTGTGTGTGTACATGTGCATGTGCACATGTGTAGAAGTACACTTTTTGATGGTATGGAATTGCTTATTTCCTGTTTATTTGGATGTAGTTATCCCCCTTTGGTTGGAGATTTTCTTCTAGTAATTTCTGTAAGGCTGGCTTTGTGGCTAGATAGTGTTTGAATTTGGATTTGTCTTGAAGTATCTTATTTTCTCCATTAAATGTAATTGAGAGTTTTGCTGGGTATAATAGTATAGTTGGGCATTTGTAGAGTCTCTGTTGAGAAGTAGGATATAATTCTGATAGGTAGGTCTGCCTTCTATGTTACTTGCCCCTTTTCCCTTGATGCTTTTAATATTCCTTCTTTGTTCTGTAGATTATGTGTTTTGATTATTTTGTGCCAGGAGGATTTTCTGTTGTGGTTCAGACTAACTTGTGTTCTAGAAGTTTCTTGTATGTTTATAAGCATTTGGGAAAATTTTCTTCTATGATTTTGTTAAGAGTATTTTCTGGGCCTTAGAGCTAGAACTCTTCATCTTCTATTCTTACTATTCTTAGGTTAGGTCACTTCATGAAATCCCAGATTTCTTGGACGTTTTAT
Source organism: Rhabdomys pumilio (assembly GCA_030674055.1). NCBI lineage: Eukaryota > Metazoa > Chordata > Mammalia > Rodentia > Muridae > Rhabdomys > Rhabdomys pumilio. Next base: position 3,279,840 of record JANHMN010000008.1, read on the forward strand.
GACAGGAATGTTTTAGATTTCACATTTTCTTTGACCAATGTATCAATTTCTCCTATTGTATTTTCTATGCCTGAGATTATCTCTTTTATCACTTGTATTCTGTTGGTGATGTGTTCTGTTGTTCTTGTTCTCTTCCCTAGGTTTTCAATCTCAAGTATTTCCTCAGTCTTTGTTTTCTTTATTGCTTCTATTTTCACTATCAGGTCTTACACAGTTCCATTTATTTCCTTCACCCATTTCATTGTATTTTCCTTTATGTCTTTAACAAATATGTTTCTGCTTTAAAGACCTCTATCTGTTTGATTGTATTTTTCTGTATTTCTTTAAAGGTTTTATTTCATTTTCTCTTTAAAGGACTCTATCATCTTTATAAGATTGGCTTTAAGGCCATTTTTTTAATGTTTTGGTTGTGTTAGAATATCCATGGCTTACTGTGGTGGGGTACCTGTGGTCTCCAGGTGTCATATTTATCTGACTTTTGTTGATGGTGTTCTTTCAAGTACCTTTAGACATCTAGATAGTTTTGGTCACTGAATGTTCTTGATGTACCAGCGTTCTTTCCCACAGCCTTAAAAGCTGTCCTGAAGGTTACAACATTAACATTTTGCTGAGGAACACCAGACAGATTCTTACTTCCCGTAATCTTGCTGTTTTTTGATTTTCATGGACTCATTAACCTTGGGAGGGAGAACATTCCCCAAAGGTGGAGGTGCATAAAGTAAAATCTATAGGTTATTATACAAACAAGCTTTATGCCTATTGCAGCAATCAGCACTAGAGAAATTCCATGTCCTGCTGGCTTTGCTCCAGGGGCAGGAACCATGTCCAAGCTGTCATCATATTAAGTATTACTTGGTACAAAATGCTGCTTGTCTGCTCCTTTCCATTTGAATCTTAGCTCACAGCTTCCCACAATCTTATTTAAAATAGCAATCTTGTTTTTCCTTATTGATACACTTCTCAAGTATAGTTAGGATTACTATAGGTATAGTTTCCTTAATTAAAAATATTAAGGTCTAGAGCATAATTGAATCCATATTACAATTTTAAAATACTATTTAATATATTTACAAAATATAGTATAAATGTCAATTTTATTTTCCTGATGCAATTATCATCTCTAAGGTTTTCTACCTCAGTGTACTAACATAGGCCTAGTGCTAAAAGCTGCTCAGTACAATTTTATCTAGGCCTAGAATGTTTTCAGGCTCTCAGACATACTGCTGAATAAGTTTACCTCTTTAGTTCTTTCTGAGTTGCTTCTCATTCTCTGGTTCTTTCTGTCTTCACTTATGGCTAATTTGTTCTCTTTCTTTCTCTGCAACCTTTTCTCTATAGAAGTGTCCTGATCAAACTGCCTCCTCTCCTTTCTCCTCTCTCTCCTTTCTCTGCTTTGTTCACTCTTAAGTAGCCTCTTTTTTCTTTGTTTTTGTGAGAGTTGGGCAGATCCTATTTTGTCAAAATTTTCTCTGATTTGTCATTTTATCTGACACTAAATTAGAGATTACTTTCAAACATGATTTTTCTTTCTATAAACTAACTATACCTTCATTGTTTGGTATTAAAGGTATATACTGAGGTATGTCTATATTCCATCCAGAATGATTAAAGGTGTATGCTAAGGACTGAGCCATACTACCACTAGAAGCAGATTTTGTTTTTCAGTAAATGACATAAATCAGGGTCCACCATATGATCAAAGATTCCTCAACACTACAGTTTGTAATTATCATAAATTACACACAGAATAACATAAATATTTAATTTTTCATCACTAAAAGTGTTTTACAAACCTTATGTAAAAAAAAAATATTAAAGGGTTAGGTGTATACATACATGATAGAACACTGTCCTAGAATACACAAGGCCCTAAATTAATTAACATCAGAAGAAGGATAGAGAAATAAAAGGAGAAAGGAGGGAAAAGTGTGGAGAAAAAGGGAGAGAGAGAAGACTGAGGGAGGACATCTTACAAATAACAGCAACAAAGTTGGTTAGCTATCCTTATCACATCCGTATGTGGCTAGCTGTGTTGTGTTAATAATGGGTTTTGGTAAGACCAGTCAGTGCTAGTGGACCATTTCTCCCAATCAGACAGTGTCTCCTGCCTAACAGTCTTAGTCCCTGATTTCACTAATTAAGTTCATGTAAAAGATATTTCATTTAATGAAAAATGTCAGGAAAAATTTCTCTCTTTACATTTCTCTGGAACATTTCAACCACAAAACTTTATTATAGCCAGAATGACCTCAATCCTGGTGACCAGTCAGTGTCTTACCTTGCCCCCTAATATGTCTGTAACATCTATATTCTGCCTCATATACTTTATACTTAAGGATTAATGGTGAGTGAATTAACTTGAATTTGTTGTTAGGAGTAATGTCTAATGAAAATAACCATTGTTTTAGAAGAGAAGCATGGTAATCTGTCTAGACAAAAGCTGAAAAAGAAATATAATTCTCACTTCTTAACTCTTTAATAAAGTGAAGTAAATAACCACAAAAACAATTTGTTTAAACAAGTTCATAAATCATCCAAAGAAGCTGAAAGGTAAAGCCTTATTATTAGCCAAAATACTTTTGGGGAAAATACGTACTTCTATAATAAATACATTATATTCTAAAATATTTAATCAAGACATTGAGTGATAAGCATTTCCACAGATTTTTCAGAGCATGCATTATAAAGATGCAAATCAGCCTGTCTGTTTTATTTGTATCACTTTGTAATTGAAAAAAAAACCAATAGATCTGCACACCTCACAGAGGAATTAATGCACTGGCCTGATATGAGTTAAGTTCTGGGTTCATTCCTCCACACTAAAAGAGAGGAAGTTAATTTTCTGCTTATGTGAAATCTTTTTTGAGTTAACCACCATGCAAATTGTATTACCAGTGATTTACATGTGTTTGTAAAATCGAGCATATGTGAAATTCACATACAGCCTAGCCTGCTTCCTTAGCCAATGAAAACTCAGTCTGTAGAAGGTAGCAACCATTTTAAAACTCCATAATCAGTAATCCAATGTTTATAACAAACAAAAGCAAACAGATCACACAATAATATAGAATGCCTTTCAATAACTGTGATTCCCAGACCACAGAATGGGATGCACTTCAATATGTTCTTGTTCTCCTCACAAAAGTAATTACTGTCCTGAGACACATGATGACAATCTTCTAGCATTTCTGACATGAAGTCATCCTGGGAAAAAAGCATTTAAACTTGTCAATCTATCTCTTTAGAATGCTTTCAAACTGTTTTATGGAAGAGGACTGGCGGTACACAGCACTGTAGCTGTCAGCCCATGTTTTAGAGTCTGAAGAAAGTACAGCATCTTTTTCAAAGAAGCCTGTGGTTTTCTTGAACTTTTATATCCTGACCCGGGCAAAATGCAAATCTTGTTGACTATCAAATTTTGCTCTGAAACAACACAGATTCTTAAGTAAGCTATGAAATATATGAGACATTGAAAATGTCTGTGCTTTGTAAAATGTCCCAGCAAAGTACTGACATGTTTCCAGGTGACTTCATGGTATATGGACTTGACATTACTATTCAGCACTATGGGCTCAGCCCTAATAAGTTAAAGACACTTGTGTCAGAATGTACAGTTCTTGATAAGATAATTTTTCAAGATGAAAGCTGACTAGAGGGCAGAATGCATGTGGAAATCGTCTGGGTACTTCTGTCTTTTCACTTTATCTGATAGCAATTAGTTGGAACTAGCTTTAGTACATCATGTATTTAACAGCTGAGCAAACGTAATTTGTATTGTTTAACTTGAAATGGCATCTAATACGTAATGATGTATTTCAAAGTGTAATTGATAACTTGTAACCATGACAGACATTATCTCTTGTAATAAAAATAGGAGACCAAAACCTGACAATAAAATATAACTGTTAATGTTTACAAGTAGAAAATTTCAATTCTAGCAAGTTGTATCACATCATCCCACATGGAAGATAGGTGTAAAGAAAATAATTAATACAAGGCTATGATTTGTAAAGTAGTTATTGAAGTATTAATAACAATACTTCCAGAAGTTGCTTCAAATAAGATCTTTTAAGTCATAGGCTTAGTTATAAAATATTCTTTCTAATCAAGCATTTGGAATCTTCCACTTAGGGAGGGTAGCTACTTCTGATGCACTCTCTTGTACACATTGGCAAGTATCACTCTACTTTTAGAATTCCTGATTGGCACACAGTGGTATTCTCTTAGGACAGAGACCACATCATCCTTCCCCATCACAAGTTCTCCAGAAACACTGATTCTGATAGATTCAGTGACTCTAAAAGGTCTAATTATTTTCTTAAACTTGGTAAGTAGAAGCACATCCATGCCAGACCATTGTTGTATATCTCTGACTAAGCTCTTTATAAAGGGATGGGTACAGGCATCAACCACAGAGTCCTCAGCATGGCATCACTCAGACCCTTCTTAAAAGAGTTCATTCACAGCCTTCATGATAGACATTTTTTCTTAGCAGTGGACCCAGCAGGATGATTTACAAAGTTCTTTAGGTGGTTGTCATATAAGTTACAATGAGACATTATAGTGTAAAGAATTCTCAACACACTGCACATAGTTTTACTGGAATTTTCAGAGTGTGCTAATGGTTTACAATAGAAAGTACTATTTTAGGATAGGTTATGAATCACTTTAATGTCTCAAGAATTTTGTTCTTAAGATTCTCATTTCATGTTAGGAGCCATTGTCTTTTTGTGGAATGAATTGTGTGTTTTGTGAGGGAAGGCTGACTCAGTCTAAATTACTGGAACAGATCCTGAGACAAGTATTTTCATAGCAATGGCTCATTAAGGAGACACTTCCAGAAAGTACAGGGAGAAACAATAATGAAAAAAAGAACAAGATTGTCTTACCAGGAATGGGGTCTGAATGTAGACAAATGGAACTCCACCCAAGGAAGATGTTTGAAAAAAAAAACTGCTTCAGAGTTGGCACCCAGAAAGGGCTTGTAGTCCACTGCATAGACCCAGTAATATACTCAGCTTTTGACAAAAGAAAATGCTTGAAAGCAAGTCAACCAAATGGAAGCCAAAAGTTGAAGAAGAACTTTCACTGGATCAGCTGGGGGTGGGTGAGTTTGTAGGGAGAGAAGGGAGATGCTGCTTGCTTGCTGAGTGGATATTGAGAAGGGGATGCTAGACTTTTTTTCATACCTGTATATGTTCATGTCACCTCTATGTAGTTTACATGATTCCTTTCAGCTGTGGAGGAGGGGGACACTATCATGGTCTGTCTGGATGCTATAAAGCTTATTACATCTAAAACCATAAATCAGAAGAGTGGTTTGCTTCTATATGTCTCCATTCTTTGAAGCTAAATTGTCCCTTGAGAGGTTTCTGGGGTTTCCTGAATAAAAATTTAAGTATATTGCCACGGGAGAAATGAATGTCCAGATATACAGTGGCTTTAGAGATTTTAGAGTCACGCTATGTAAGGACGGAGTTGAAGGCATTCATCTGCTTCTTCACTGTTTGTTCTCTGAGCTCAGCAACCTCAGTGCTGCTATGTTTATAGTATGTGCTTGAGTTTACTTCAGTAGTTAGTGTATAGTTACCCATCACATTCTAGCTCTTCTGCTCTGAATGAGGAATGCTTTCTTTACATCTGACTTGGGAAGGGCAGAAGTCTGAAGGCTGTAAATCATCTGTAACTGGCAAGCTTTGTCCAGTTTTGTTGTTTTATAATGAGCAAAGTTACTTGTGACTCTATTAGGAAGACAGGCTTTTTCAACTGCTTGAAGTTGAAATGTTAGAATATCACTGACTGGGATAATAGGAGAAAAATAAAACTGAGTACACATGAAAACGAACTTGTAGTCATAATTAAGGGTCTAGTAAATGTCAAAAGTCAAGTAAATGTCAGAAGTCATTTATTTACAGGGACACCATAAAACAAATAAACAAACAAAAAAGGAAGCAAAAGCAGTGCAGTGTGTATCCTATTTTCTTTTAAAAAAGAAGACAGTGAATAAGATACATTAGTGGTACTTAAGGCAACACTGACTATTATACAGAGAGAATGCGTTTATAAACATTTACAGACAGAAGGTATTGTGTAAAATGTCTAAGCACAAGCAGACATAAAGTTACCAGCAGCATAGGATCACTACCACATTTCAGCTAACTTTGTATGTGTGTGCCTAGTGTGATCATTACATCGGTTGCTGAGTCAAGTACTGCAATTCTGTTCTGTATGTAGTACGGTTTTGTTTGAGCAGGTAGAAGTTAGTGCTTCAGTTCCAAGTGGTACTTTCTTACTAAACACTTTTCTAACACCATAAGGTGATTTGTCAGTGGTAAGAAAAGATAACTTATATCCATTATCCTGAAATAGCATAGAGGAGAAAGCCAATCACTTGAGGAAAAGTATGAGTTTTGATTACTTAATTAAAAGCCTTAATGATCAAGCTTCAATTAAGCATACCTTTGAGGATGACAGACAACACAAATAATTTAGGTGATGGAGGTGGAAGTTTACATTTTGTATGTGTATTTTGTCTCTTTGTATAGTTTGGAACCAATAAAAATTACATTGATAACTTTTGATTGAGAAATCACTAGTACAATACTCTTGAAACTTCTAGAAAGCAAAGTCTCAATATAATATATAGTGAACTAAAAGATAGCAGAAATGTTGAGTAACATATGCCTTATAAAGAGTAATAGTATTATGAAGCAATCAACTTCACCAGTGCTGGATTCTGAATATTGCAGGAAAGAGCTAAGCTACATAGAAATGCCTTCACTACTATATAGAAATCACTAAACCCATTAAGTGCCCAAATGCAGACATTTGTGTTTAATTTGCATTTCAGTTTTTGGCATAAGCACTGGGAATCATTGTCCAATTTCTTCTCTACCAGCATTACACTTTTGCTTGTGTGGTGGCAAAGTTGTGCTATGATGAAATTACAGTAATAAATAGCTTAATAAGAATCAGAATAAGAATAAGAATCAGGTAGAAAAATACATATAAGTAGGCATAGTGTATAAAGCATGCATATGTACTTACACTGAGTACGTACGTGTATAAAGCTTTTAGTCTATTGATCATTGTAGCAGAATGTCCAATCCTAAAGAGGAGATGAGGACCGAGAATAACCAAGAACAGATTTTCTTATACTAGGCCAGCATATATGGGAATGTGCTGAAGCAGTAGACTCACTGTTTTAACTGCCCAGATTATTTAATGCATCTTTCTAAGATGGACGACAGATATTCATAAGTTAACATGGAATGATATAAATGAGAACTGCGGTGTGCCCGCAGATTGGTCCCCAACCATCAGTTTAACTACAGCTCTCATTTTGAAAACCTGCATGATAGTTTCTGCAACTGCGAGAAACAGAGCTAGAAGAACACTTTCACATAAAAGCTATGAAAATCATTGCCTCCTATTTATGGCTAATCTTATGGCTTCCGTGAGTTACTCAAGGTCTTGTTACCTCAGTTTCTTTCACTTTTTTCTTTTTATGTATTATTTAATTTTATGAGTGTTTATCTGCATGTGTGCATTTGTACAATGTGAGTATAGAGCCCACAGAAACCAGAAGAGGGCTTCAGATACCTAAGAACTGGAGGTAAAGATAGTTGTGAGCTGCCAAGTTGGTTCTGAGAACCATGTCTGAGTCACTGGGCAGAGTAACAAGTGCTTTTAACCCTTGAGACATTTCCAGCCCTTTATATATATACATGTGCATTTATTTATATATAAAATGTATAATATATAATTATATATGTGTGTATGTGTGTGTTGCACATTGTATGACTTAAATGATAAAGATGCTGGGAATTTAACAAGATATTTATATATACATAAATAACTTTAATTGTCATACTCATATAATTTGTTTGGAGAGACAAAGTTTACGGGCAGGCACACACACACACACACACACACAGAGAGAGAGAGAGAGAGAGAGAGAGAGAGAGAGAGAGAGAGAGAGA